>JACMZG010001893.1:7052583-7222583 GCA_018340805.1 Microvelia longipes | reverse complement strand
GAGGGAAATAGCATTTACAGTGCCAGTAAACAAGACTGTATATAGAGCCTATAACGCATGGAGTAGACTAATTAAATTACTTTTCATCCTGTTTTTACTTTTTTACCTTGATTATTGTCCCTCCTTCACTTTCAAAAAATAGGCCGTAATGGGGCCCTTTCCTCCGTCAAGAACGGAAAGTTTACGTTCCCTCCATTCAGGAGGAAAACTAGTCTTTCTTTTCTAAACGTATTGGTTTAATGCTGGCCTCGGAATGAGAATGTATCAAGCACTTTTTCATAATGATATAAATTGAAATGTCTCAATAAACGATTTAAGTTTTTTTACAGCTTCATTTTATAACTTTTTCTTTAGGATGCGAGACAGTGACATTAAATTGATTGCATCATATAGTCGACTTATTTATAGATGTACATGTTACTTTATGTCCTTAGACAGTTTATAACATTATTACTACATCGTTTGCAATGAATCTACACACTTAAAAAACAAACTATGTTTATTATAAAAAGTAATTATTATTCTAATGTGATTGGTTATTTGAGATAATGAAAGGTAAAAGAATTGTGCTTCGAATGTGTCGTATCTATGAGCTTTTCGAAATAAAGCTTAGTAATATCATCATATAAAACTATTTCTGCATCGTTATCGATTTATAGTGTATTGACAGCTCATTCCATACACGGCGGAGCCTTAATACCTTAACTATTAACAGATATTAAACCCTTAATTTCCTCCTAACTTGGAAAGTTAGTTTTATCTAATCCCAATAATATATATGAAAAAGTTGGGCAAGGGGCACTTCGAAACTTTTCCTCGACAAAATCGAATTAACTACGCTCATACTAACTCCTTCCAGCTCGCTTCGCTCCAATCACTCGTCCTCAGAATATGGTAAACACCCACAGTCTTAGAATAATACTATATATAGAAAGAGCACTACTGATAACTCAAAACGCGGTTCACTGGTGGTCTTAAGTAATGCTGCCACCCTAACAATATACAATTTTCTTATAAATAAGTTGGCAATACTTCCGGTTATTGTCATAATAATAATCAATTAATATTAATATTAATTGATAATCAATCATTAATTATGATTGATTATTCATGAAACACTAATATAAATATTTTATATTACAATATTTTAAGCATTTTAAATTGTAGGTAAACGTTTTTAATTAAAATTATATTAAAAGTAGTCCTCGTCAACTAAATGCAGATTCTTGTATTCCGCTACCCTTTTGCCATCTAAGACCGGTTTTATTAAATACTTAGCAGGTGTTTAACTTATTATATTTGTTCTTTACTATCTTTCTTCGTTAGTGGATTGAGTTCGTACCCCAACTTATGAGCACCGGTTTTCGTGTCATCAGTAGAATTACATAGTGTTTACGGTCCTGTGCTCCTTCTAGATTAGTATTGTTCTAAGGCTACAGCGTCTTCGAACTCACTTTGCTCGTCCTCAGACATTAAAAAATTTGTTTATTCCCAGGCACTGACCTCGCTTCATGCTGCTTAACATATGTATTGTAACAAAAAACCATATTTATACTCGCATAATTGAAATGAAACTCACTCTACCTACAAATTACTTCCATAATCAATTTCATTGATTAATGATCATTTTATAATCAGTTTCAATTCAAATGTGTTATTTTTAGATTTAAATTTTTCATTTTAAAGAAATTTATGCAAGTCATTGGATAAAAATTGAACTAACGCTGATAATGAGATAAAACTTAGCATATTTGTTGGCTTTATAAATGACTACATACTCGCTGTTTAATCTGATCAAAATGGGTTTCTTCATTTTATGAATTTCAGACATTTTCGCTGGTCGTTTTTACCGGTTAATGACATTATAAAAAAATATTTTCCGCAAAGCTCAACAACTCCTAAAAATCGTTTTTGTACCAAACTTAACTCTCTAGCTTAAGCACAGTAGGATGATAACAGACATACACACACACATACAGACAGAAAACCTTTTGAAAACCACTCAGGAGGTCCTAAAACACCTGAAATGGGAATTTCAGACTAAATCTCGGTCTGAGATTTTCAGTGTAAACACAATGCGTTTTCTAGATGTATATATTTCTTTAATGAGGAAAAGTCAAATGCAATTACTGGCGGAAAGTATAGTGAGATACTCAATCTAAGCCTAAGAGAATATATTAGTATTTTAGTGAGCTAAAGGTAAATGAAGGTTAACCCAAAACATTAATGGTCTGGGAGTCCCTCCTTCAACAAATATCCTCCCCCCCCCCCCCTCCATAGCCCTAATCTCATTAGCTTATTTTTTTCTTCAAAAATTTATTAAAAACAGGCATTTTAACAAAATTTGACATCGACTGAATTACGCTTATCAAATTTTATAATATTTAGCTGTCAAATTGCCCAAAAATATAACAGTCAAGCTAAAAAGTTTACCATTCTATCTAAGTTATTCTGTAATTTTTCATTTGGAAAACAGAAGTTTTTATAACTCTTTTAAAATAGTGCAAATGAATGTAACTGCATTTCAAATTTCATTGTTATTAAAAATTAATTTTGATTTGACCGTTGCAGGAGAAATGGGGCCTGAGCCAGAATTTATCGGCATTATGGAGAATATAACAGTGCCGGCTGGGAGGTCCGTCCGGCTGTCCTGTTCAGTCAAGAACCTCGCCACTTTTAGGGTGAGTAGTCAAATAGGGGTTCAGCTCAATTATTTTTAACATGATCATTTAAATGAATCTGTCTAAAATAGATTGTAGTTAGTTGCAATTCATAAATCATTTAATAATAGTAGGATTTAATTATATTTCCATATCATCAACGAATTTTCTGCGCTTATTTCTTAGTTTCTTCTTTGCTTGATGAAATATAACCCATTTTAACTGAATGGAAACCTTTTTTGCACGAGCAAAGCGTATTGCGCTGACTACACAAAGAAGTGATGGTGCCTATTTTCTAAAGTTAACAAATATTTTAGCAAATATGTTAGCAAGTATTTCTACTTTGTAGTATTTCTATTTTTAACCTAATTATTAACAAACAGATAAAAAAGTTTTAAAATAGCATTAGGGAAAATATGAACAGTTAAAAAAACTTTGTTTTCTGTAAATAATTATTTAAGCAGCATGTATGTATGTAGGCATGTAATTATATATGTGTATGTGTATGTAAATGTGTGTGTATGCATGTGTGTATGGATATTATATATATATATATGTATATGTAATATATATATATATATATATATATAATATATAATATATATATATATTATATATATGTATGTATGTATGTATATGTATATGTATATATATGTTTAAATATGTTTTATGTTAAGCAAATCCAAAATAATCTAGCTTGTCAAACCCTATTATTATTATTTTTATCACCTTATTAACTTTTTATCGGTATTATAGACAGATAGATAAGAAAAACAGAGATATTAAACAAAAATAAATAATAACTACAGATAAATAGTATTTAAATTAAGAATACTCAAAAATGCGACCGTCCCTAGCACAAGCTTGGCTTTTTAGGGGACGCTCATAAATACATTCATGTTAAAATTCATATTTAATATTTATATTGTAAATTTGTGTCGTTAATTATTGTTGAATTGTTTTTGTTTCTATATATATGTACTTTTTGAGAACAATAAAGAATATTATTATTATTATTATTACTTTATGTAAAAATACAATATAGAGTATGGTTTTATTTATGAAAATGAATCCATAAGCCGATCAATAATTAATTTTATTCAATGAAATAAAATATTTATTAAATATTTTTTATCCCAATAAAATACATAAAATAATAATGAGTATTGTTTTTATCATAGAAAAAAATGTAAATGAAGACAATTTTCCCGTAATTATTTCTATTAAAAACATATTTATTTTCAGAGGCTGTATATCACAGTAAAAAGCAGAGCTAAAGATTTCCCGTTGAATCGGTTGATCTCTGATGCGGCATCCCTCTGAATATGTAGCAACACAGAAAAAATAAACGGGAGAAAAATGCAAAAATCCAACTTCAAAAAAACATTATTCCTAAAAACACTAGTTTTTCGATTGGTCGTCGGCGGGGTGTAGCATTAAAATGCAAAGTGTATTCTAACTCTGCGTGGCTCAAATTCAAACCATTTTCTTTCTTTTATAACATCGTTACACATTTGTTATTTTTTAAGGAATCTTTAAAAATGCATCTATTAAAAAGGTGGATCGGCTTGATCCCAAGAACTACTTTAATTAATAATAGTAAATATATAATTTTATTTACAACTGGCCGCGCCATGCAGAGCGTGGGCTCCGTTTCGGTTGACATGAAGTCACCCAGGACAGCAATCATACTGTTTAATTTACCCTTCCGTTAAAATGAGAGGGTTTATCGAATACCTTTTTTATTTATCTGGTAAAACATCTTCCCGGTAGCCGAAAATCGTCGTTTTAAATCCCAACAAAGTTCGGTGCATTTATCCTTCTATTAATTTCATTAAGTTCTTCCTTAGAAAGACTTTAGGCTTAAGCAATTAACATGGTTCAAATATGATCAACGTTGTCGTTCTATATCTGCTTGTAATCCTATATTTCTAGTGAACTAAATTTGAATTCTTATACTTCGCTAACAAGAACTAGCAGTCAACTTTTCAAAAATATTGGTATTAGAGTAAAATATGAAACAGAATCAATATTTTTATTAGAACTCAGTAACCAGGTAGTAGTATTATGCATATTTAAAATAAATTTACTTGATATTCTAGAGTAGCGACGGATTCCTTGCAAACAGCATTTCTTTTTTTTTCCTCATCTTTCGAATGCTTTTAGAGTATCGATTTATTTCAATCTATATTTACTGTATCTGATCACAGTTCTAAACAAATACTCAGGTATCGTATACTGTCATTTATTATTTCATTCCGGCGTACAAATATTAATTTAGTAAATTTATACAGTTGCAGTTGAATCATCGGCGACCATCTATACTTGCTTTTCAGAGCCCTCTGAAGATAGCTCATTTAGCATTGAGACTAGAAGTTATTCACTAATATAAATATATATTAATTTTTAGTGAATTACCATTGAAAAAATTCCTTTTATTTTTTGCGGATTTCCATTAAAAATCCTATTTAATGTTTAGCGAATTTACTGTGAAAAGTTCCCTTTAATTTTTAGCGAATTCCCCTTAAAAATCCCCTTTAGTTTAAGGGAATATTATTATTATAATACCAAGAATATTATGATATAACTTTTAAAAATGCTTAAACACAGGTTGAGAGAGAGAGAGAGAGAGAGAGAGAGAGAGAGAGAGAGAGAAAGGGCTGCAGTCCCTGGTTCATCATTGCGATGAGAGTTTTGAACTCTGAGAGACAGTAATGTGGGTATCACACATAAAGAGTGTCTGTATGACAGCATAGACCTGAAAGCTCAAAGAGAAAGAACAATAACTGAAGTTCATTGTGAACGATTAAGCAAGAAGAGAAAGTTTAGTCCAAAAGAGAGATGGTAGGTGAATAAAATAATATAACAACCAATAATAAAATTAGAGAAGGTTGCACTCTTGTTATAATATTTTGTTATAACAACAGTGCAATACATCTGCAATACAACATGCAGTACATCTGCAGTTAGAAAAGACTGATAACTACTGTAAATTGTAATAAGAAAAAGATATCTTGATCGATAGCCTTGTTAATTCTAACAAGGCTATCGATCAAAAAAGAGAGAGAGAATTAGAATTAAATTCTATAATTCTATAGAATTTAATTTAGAACATTTGAACAATAATACACAATGAATAAGACAAAGTATGAAAACGATAAATAAGAATCGTTAAGCAAAAAACATTAATAATAAAGAAACCAAATGGGCATTAACAAGGCAACGATCAAGTACTAACAAATATTTAAACATTATTTACTGCAGGTACATACAATTTAGGTACTAAAATAAACAAGAATTAAAATCATATAAGGTTACAGTACTAAACAGGTAAGAGCCAAGAGCATACTGTAGACAAGTGATAAGAAAAACAAAAGTTAACGTTACATATAAAGAAACTAGTAAGATTCCAGATATCCTAAAACATTAAAGGTTAGATACCACATCCCTGACGGATAGATACCACTCAGAAACCAAGAAATAATAAAAACATAAATAAATCCGGACTCGAATGGACCAAAATGTTACAGTACCAGGTAGCTATTTAGCCAAATAAACTGGACCAGGTGGTTCAGGTAAAAGAGCTGGATATAGAAGGATAGAGGACTGTATGCAAAGAATAGGATACTAGAATCTTAAGTCTAAAGAGTCAATAAAAGAGTCAGACTTAAATGTATAATACTCCAATGAAACAGATATACATTATCTGGTAAAATAAACATAATTACTTGTGTATAATGATAATAGGAACTTATAATGAATACTTTGTCTGAAGTATGCCCTTTACAAATATAATTAAGAAAGTAAGTAGGTAGTACCTGATAATCAAATGAACCGGGGCCTGAGGCCCTGGTGAGAAGGTTACATTAATCAAGGTTAGCGTACGAGGCTTCATGGTGAGAGCCTTAGCTAATAATATTAATACCTAGTTTAACTTATTGAGGGAGAAAGAAGCTGAAATGAAGAGGAAGAGATGAGTAGAGTGTGAGTGTGTACCTGAGGGTATATCGGCCTGCTGTGATCTGCCTTGTTGGGTGGTTAGTCGCCATGGGCCCACTAACCACACTGTTACTGAAACTCGCAAGAAGATACCGAAAAATTAAGCCCATAAGGGCAATAAAAAGTTGGATGACTTATGAAGCCAGATTAAGGGGCACTCTGGAACGATCCAGCCCGCACATGGCGCAATACGGGTCGAGACAACATCACGGCAAACAAATATTGCCCGAAGCACACAAAATAACTAAGTAAAACTTATAAAATTTAATAAAGAACACAGAGAATTCATAACATGGTGACCGTTGGCGGAAGACAACGAGGTTGGCTAAAAACAGGTGGTTTATAGAAAAAGGCAGTGTTGCCAACAAAGACACAAAGTTAAATCTATAAGAAGATTATACCTAAAACCCTATCTAAAGCAATATTAGAAAGGCGCGAATTAAAAAATAAAGCGGTCATTTCAAATATATAATCCAATATCCAACATATATCATTTGATACTACCGAGTTTTGCAAAACATGAATAGTTTAGGCTCTGTCGGCGCCCAGATGAGTTAGACGTAACGAAACAGATTGGGACATGACATTATGTCGAGCCATCAATGATGACGAATGTCGAATGATGGAACAGTTCCCAGATGTAGCATTGCATTTTGCTTGTTACATTTCCTAGGTGTCTCTCGCACAATTATATTGTGTCAACTATTCGTGTTTTGCAAAACTCGGTAGTGTCAAATAATTCTAGTATATTATGTTTATTTGGAATCTACGCTCTAAAATTTGGTACAGAAAATCCTGTATCACTTAATTCAACATTTTAGAGTAAATAACATCTTGTCTCTATCTGAGAAACCCTTATAATTGTTTGCAAAGCAAGCACTTTTTATATTTTTTTTATTATTAGGACTGATTTTTTAAAATTATTTTTATTATGACTATTGTGTGTACAATATTTACATTTGTAAAATAAATTCATTGTTATTACCGATTTGTACAATTCAAAGCCATATACCAACTAGATAGACAAACGTTCAAGGTTTGACAAACACGTGTCATTAACAAGATGTAGCACCATCATTAATGATACGTGTGATAACGCTACATCGTGTTCGTACATACAATGTCCTCTGCTTCGTAACGTATTCTATTAGAGAATGAAGACGTAACAGCATAGAATAAGATTATGTCAAGCTGTGTATAACGAAATACAATCACAAATTACGACTACGTCGAATCATGTATAAATAATAGACGAGCCGAGTTATTAAACACATCTCAGATGAAACATACTACTCTATTGCTCAAGTACTTTAGTCAATATATTATATTAGATGGAAGACTGTTTTTGAAAATATTAAATTGAGTTCAACCATTTGTATAATCTGATCAGATATTAAATGAAACAGCAGATTTCTAAACCATCTGTCGAATTCATAGAAAATTATGCTATTTAGCAAAAAGTTAAATAAAACAACAAAAACAAGAAGTGACTTTAGGGTCAGGAGTCAGGTCACCGCGAGTTAGAGCTAATAAAACTCTAACTAAACTACTTCTGGTTAAGCGGTTTCACTCTGCGATCCATACCATGTAACTCTACTAATTTCAAACTAATATAGGATACAACTTGTTTTTGTTTAACTTAGTTTATATTGTATATCTTGATCATTTAAAAGGTAGTATCAAGGTAATAGGATAGGATTTACTTAGAAATATGGTTATAACAACATGTCATGTAATGCATAGTTCTGTTGTATCCAGAGTTTATTCTTGCTGGAACCACGAAAAGTTTTTTCGTGGTTACATTACATCATTAAGTTAAAATTATACTTCATATCTGCCTTAGTATCTATACATCTAATTTGCCTTCTCATAGGGCGGGTTTGCAGTTTCATCTAAATATTTTAGACCTTTTTGGCTTGATGTTGATAAAAATTCTAAAACATCCCTAAATTCAAGACTGCTCTGTTCACTTACAAAAAGAAACATATCGACACAAACATCTTAAGATTTTCGGGACACTTTGCTGAAATTACTAAAATGTTTACATTTGATAATGTGACATCATTAGAATCACGATACTATCTCTAGAACCCGAGATATTTACAGTAGGTATAAATGCACAAATTAGGATTATCAGAAAAAAGTACGACAGTAAATCGCGGGTACGAAAGTAAATATTGTCTCGACATCAGCGATTTTTTAAATGTATTAGTCAAAAAAAGAGAACTGTTAATATTATGTTTTTTATGTCAATCGAAAGACATATTTTATTTTTAACATCGCACGTGTGTTTACCATACTTAGTAATACATGCGTATAAATACTAATACCGATCAGACAAATCTCAAGTCATTTTAAAATGTTTGCTGCTTCTTCATTATTGTGGCTTAATGACACCACACATATTTCATAAACAGTATGATTCGGGATATTAATGAGTTTGATTTTTGTATCAAGTTTCGTTTCAAACCAATAAAGTGTTCAAAAGATATGTTGTCCCATAGAAACTTCTAGGGGCAAAATAAACATACATGTATGCGCAAATCGTACATATATACATACATGTATGTGCAAATCGTACATATATATACATACATGTCCCCCTTCAAAAAATCCACCTCTCCCCTTTTTAACAACTCCAACCTTATAAGCTCATTTTTCTTTGAAAATTTGCTAAAATGTACAAAATCATTATTTGAATGTAAAAAATTAGTCAATAAAACTTAAGTATAATAATAAAGGGTAATTTTTAAGTAGAAGTTATCCTAGACATAGTTGTCAGAGTTCCGTGTGTTGCAGAAGCGCATATCTGTAGATTCTTTCCCACAAAATATTTAATTTTGTGTCTTATCATTACATATTATACATCATTTTAATATATTTTCAAATGTTATTTAGACTAATGTTATTAAAGGCATATCCTGTACTGTTATTGTTCGCCTCTGTATTCTGACAATGTAAATTAATGTTTTTGAAATGTTGTTAATTTATAAATAGTTTCCTTATAGTATTTAAATTTTAATGAACAACAAAGAAATAGATTTAGTAAATTTGTCCTAAAATAACATAATTTTTTTTGCATAAAGATTAGCTTTTTTACAGTAGTCCAGGAAAAATATAACAATAACAATTATTAAAAACATTTGACAAACATTTGAAATGTTGTTAATTTATAAATAGTTTCCTTATAGTATTTAAATTTTAATGAACAACAAAGAAATAGATTTAGTAAATTTGTCCTAAAATAACATAATTTTTTTTTGCATAAAGATTAGCTTTTTTACAGTAGTCGAGGAAAAATATAACAATAACAATTATTATATTATTATATAACAATATAATAATAATAACATAACACAGAGGTTATCTTATTATGAAATCTTGATTTCCATCAAATAGCACTTTTCTCTTTCCTCCGAAGTAAGGGGGCCTTTAGTTTTTAACATGTTGTGCATTATTTGTCTTTGTGGACATCGGAGTCTTGTTGTTAATGATATTTATTATGTCAGTAGAGTCATCTATATATTAAATTTTATTATTTTTATGAGGATTGCTTTAGCTGTATGTGAATTTTTGCAACAAATTGAATAAAACCCAAAACTAAATTACAACAAAGTCTAGGGTCGGCGGGAAAAAGCACATAAGTCATTATTATAATTATTAATTATTATTTTATCTAATTTATAAAAATTTGGATTTAGTCATAATGTATTTTGACTCATTTATCTTATTTAATGATAGTTTTGACTTAAGTGATTTTTACTTTTGGTTAAGTAAGGTCTGAGAAATACTTTAATCGTATAAAAAAATTGGAAAATTTGTCTCATGTGCTTTTTCCCGCTGACCCTAGAATTATTAATTTAGTAAATCATTATTTTTCCTTTTAACTGTTATTAAACTTAAGATTTTATTTATAAATCTCAGTTATCTCATCCCACAAGGTATCAGATTGCATCACAAAGGCTTCATCGAATCGCTATCCTTACCTCCTAATCTCATTACAAAGTTTGACGAAGCCACTCGACTGATTGAAACGCACTTAATAAGTTAAACTTTGACTTTAAAAGAAAGCATGTGGTTAATTTCAGTCTATTGAAAGGTTAATCAAGGTAATTCTCTGAGTGAAATGGTGAAAGTTAACTACGAGAATAAATAGTGAAGAAAGTCCGGCAAAGACATGTGAAGCATCTAAAATGTGAGGGCCCTAATGGCATGAAAACTGTTTGATTCACTAATACGTTAAATAATGAAATGTCTAGGGGCAAGGGTAGGGACGAGCATGAGAGGAAGTGAATAAATTTTACATTTAGAAATAGATGGAGACCGGACCTTTTCTGAAACTCGAAATACCTCTTTTATCTAAATAATATCCAAAACAAAAGTTTACTTCCACGAGGGATGTTCGCAGTTCTCTACGCAAATGCAATCTCTCATTCACACACTCGAACATTTAGAAAAAAATGATG
This sequence comes from Microvelia longipes, assembly GCA_018340805.1. NCBI lineage: Eukaryota > Metazoa > Arthropoda > Insecta > Hemiptera > Veliidae > Microvelia > Microvelia longipes. The sequence continues at coordinate 7,211,458 of JACMZG010001893.1, read as the reverse complement.
TCAAAAACAAAGCATTTATACGGTTTAGTATTAAAGGTGACTCGTTATTTAGACTGACATTCATCATAAACTGGCAACTTATTCAGACGATTTGAAATCATTGAGTTCAATTGACGCAGTGGGTTTTAACGCAAATTAAGATAATGGTCGTTTTAATCACAAATCTCCAATGAAAAAAACAATATCTTAAGACAGTAAAATTTAATTTTGGGTATGTAATAATAAACAATTAAATTGCTTAACAAACTATTTAGTTTATCAAATACTCTACACCCTACTTTATTTATTTTTTTGAATTCCCTGTCTACAATAAAAGTAAAGGAAAGTACTCTAAAATACTACTCTAAAAAATACTTTTTTTCATTATTCGTCGTTTCCCCACTTAAAAACCATAAAAATCTAACAAAATGTGGCTGGATGTATCGGATTCGCTACGCTTATCCTTTCTATTTTGGACATAAAATGTTTCCTATAAATTATTTTTAATACTAGTTTGAAGTTTTCATAATCCAAGACCTAAAAAACAATTCTTAAGACATTTAAGGGTAAACAGGAATCCGCACAGCAGCCCATAGCTTTTTAAGATTGGCTCATAAGATAGAAAATCTTAGTTCCTTATATCATATCTTTTTTCTTTACCAATTGCTAAGCAATCGTCTTCATCCGTATTTATCATGATTTTCCACACTCTCAGTCTAAAGCGCTGAATAGAAATGAAAGAATAAAAATTAAGCTTTAAAAAAGCAAGAGAGACTGAAAATAAAACAGTATTTAAATAAAGAGTACTCGAAACAAGGGGGGGATGAGGGACACTTGAATCTGTTGCTCTTAACATGATAATTAAACCATTTGATCAACTTAGCCTTCTCCTCCTTACGCTATTTATACTTCTCTCTGTTTCTCCATCTTACTCTCTTTTAAGCCTTACTGCTCCTCCATTCCATCTCCTTCATATCTTATAACAATTTCTATTTTACGTTCTCACATTTTGTGCATACAACTCTTACTACTCCGAGTTATCTATGTTTTTTCTTTCTACTTCATTTGTACTTTTCTACTCCTTACTTTGCTGCATACCGCTTTCTCTTTCTTTGTTTCTCTCCTGTGTCTCCTTATTGCTTCACTACTTCACCTTCATTCTAATAATACTTTTTTGTATTTCTTGATGTTAAATTTAATAATATCTTTTTACATCTGACAAATAATACAAGAAAGGAAGATTTTTACAACAGATTAAATTGCAAGATGGTAAAATTTCAATGAATATGTCATGTATGTACTTTACTTGACTATGTGAATCTTAAACAATCCTTATGCAAAAGTGAACTTATGACAAACACCGGTTTGCGCTAAAAGACGCAAAAATATAAAGATTGTAAATAAAACTATATGCAATCAGAATATGCATGTGAATTGTGTGAATTGATAATAATCATATACTAATTTCAGCTATTTTTTAAAGACTTATTGCTCTTCCTGTTCTAATTTAAACTTTATTTTCAAATGTGCCGTTTTTCTTTATTATTTCAGCATGTGCGGTTTGTCTCTATTATTACTACACATAAACAAAATTAATACATAAACAATAGATTTTTTGTTTACTTTTATACAAACCAAATAATATTAAAGAAAAAATTATTACAAAGAAATGTAAAAATATATTTCGGCAAAATACAAAAATGAAAATTTTCGTATTTAGATAATGAAACGAGATTTGGGGCTGGAGGGTCAGAGGAGCACATGTTACTGCTCTCTAATAGAGAGAGAAAGCAATATTTTCTGCTCTGTATCCTTTTCAAGGGTAACATTTCGGAAAGGGGCAAAAACAGAGCGGTTAGAACAAGCAATTCTATATCTTACAAAACCAAAAACTGGAGGAGATTTCACTTGTAAATCATTCATAGAATATATCATAGCTGACTCGGCTCGGCAAGGAACTACGTGGATACCAGGGGATATTAAACCACATCAAACACTGCGGCTCTTTTTATTCTAACAAAACGTTTGATTAAACAAGAAGGCACGTAGAGCAATATTAGATTGTACCGATCTTATTTCATCATTTTTCGGAGTTTTACTGCCTTGTGGTGCTTCCGCTGTCCTACCACACCGGTGTGGCATGACTGCATATCAAACCTCACCATTTATAGTTCTGTTGTAATTGAAAACCTATGTGAAGTATGAAATAGTTATAGATAAAACAGTAGGAAATCGAAAATTGAATATATATCCTTAAACACAGTATTCGTCTTGCTTAAAATTATAAAGGATAATGCTATTTTAACGTCTATGAATTTTAAAAAATATGAACAGCTTAATAATTGCTTAAATGAATGAATGTATTTAAAATATAAAGGGATAAAACACATCTAAAAAGTATACAAAGCTGGAATACAAAGTAACAATACTTGCGAATATGTGAAGCTTGAAACTCGTAAAGGGTATAAAAAGCATAGAGATATTATTACTAGAGGGGCCCTAATAGTTGAATTTTGAAACATCGATAAAATAACCTGACCACCTTCGACTTTTAATATAATCAAATAAACAGAATAAAAATTACAGTAAAATATATTAAGGCACGTTTAAAATGCATATTAAAATACAGATAATGTCCGAGAAGCCAAAAACAATTGATTTATTATAACCTTAAATCACTTTTGAAGGAGGTTTCAATGGGGTTACACAGAGCCCCTAAGAGCCCTAAAAAGATGTTTCAGGCCTTTCAATGTATTAAGATATGCTATGCCCCCTCTAGTATATATCTCTATGATAAAAAGTATGAATATATGAAAAATTATAATTTACTTTATACGAATAAATTATTGAAAATATGAAAAGCTTTGAAGAGAACTGTGTTTTACTTTTTATTTGTGGTTCACTTTAACTAAACCACTAAATAAGAACTAAACGCTTAGCAAGTATAACTTTATTATTTATTAAAGTGCTTAAATAGTGAGAATCACTTAAGAAATATAATGAGTTTAAAAATCGTGATGGAAAAACGTAGGTCATTGATATCGATGAAAATTGATGCTAACGTCAAAATGTACTAGCTTCTTGGCAGACTGGAAATAGCTTTTTGTGAAATAATAGGTAAATTATATCTCAGTAGAGGTCCACTATACTATGGTAAGTGTGATCCAAAGATATGGCACTCATCATCAAATAACTTCTGAAGTTCCAAATTTAAAAAAAAATCTTTAATAGGGTACCTCCAAGGAAGTCAGTCGAAGAATAGCAATTTCATGGGGAGCATACCACAGAAATCGACGTTTATTTAAATCTTCTATTAATATTGACAAAAAATGTAAAGTATGGAAAAGTGTTATTTTACCAACTCTAATCTATGGATGCGAAAACTTGGATAATAACGAAGAAATATTAGATAAACTGAGAGTGACGATCAGAGCCATGGAGAGAAGTATGTTAGGTGTGAGCAAGAAGGACAGGGTGTGTAATGTCTGGCTTAAAAATCAGACTGGTCTCAAAGATATTGGTCAAGTTGTTCTATCTAGGAAATGGAGGTGGGCCGGACACATTGTCCGAGTCACTGATAATAGGTGGACAAAAAAGGTGCTCGATTGGTGGCCACTTGATAAGAAAAGAAAGAGAGGTAGACCCGTTAAAAAGTGAGATGATGAGATGAAGAGAATATGTGAAGACCGCACTACTTGGCAAAGAATAGCAAGGGACAGATTAGCCTGGAAAAGAATGGAAGAAAATTTATATTGATGTATACTTACCAAAATAGACTATAAAAATGATAATAAGTAATAACAAGATAAATATTAAACAAAGAAAATAATAAAATGTAATAGAAGTTAATAAGTAAATAACTAATATAAACTAGAAATAAATGTTTAAAAAATAAATAAATAAAAGTAAATTAAAAGAAAATAAACTTAACACCTATGTGATACTCATCTGAGATTGTATAATATTAAAAGTTAAATTCAATGCAAATGCATGTTAAAATTTGAAAATATTATTAAAAAAAATCAAAATTTGTAAAAATTATTAAATAGTAGTGATTACTAGCAACAAATGGAACTCTGCCTTAGGGCAACCACAGCTTTTGCTGATTTTCGATTGTAAAAATAATTATGTATGTTTGTAAACATATTTATAATCACAATAAATGGTTATTATTATTATTATTATTATTATAATAGGGTACCTCAAAACGTTTTCTCACCACCTCGGATTCGCTACGCTCATCTTCACTATTTCGTTTACGCTTCGCTTGTCCTCAGAAAATAAAATTCATCGAATTTATATTGCACACATTACAATAATTTATTTCTCAGCGGTCACCCATCCAGGCACTGACCTTACAACAGCTTAACATTTATAATCTAACAAAAACAGTGGCTATGCTTGCCGTTTTAAAATGAAACTTATTACACTTATTACTTAAGAAAAGATACTCTTTCCAGATTTCAATTGAAGGAATATCAACTCAAAAGGATATTTTATTCTTAAAATCTTATTAAAAATGTAAACAAGTCATTTGATAAAAATGAAACTAATGTTGATAATATGACGTTACTTAGTAAATATGTTAAAAGTCCAAAGTTAAATATGTTAAATAAGTCCAAAAACACTCTTGGATAGCTGGCTAATGAACACCCTAAAACTTAACTGGCATGCCTTTGCTGGTTGCAGACAAGCAAAAAAGTTCATTACTGGGCCAATTGTAAAATATTCAAATTTTTTAATTAACCTCAGCAAGCCTTGCCTTAGGAACCTAGTTAGTGTTCTGACCGGTCACTGTTGATTAAATAAACAGCTTAAAGCATAATCTCAGAGGCTAACTGCCCATGTGTGGTATTATGAGGAGACAGCCTTACTGCTTGCAGAGTGTGAGGCCTATACTACTCTTCGTACCCGCATATTTGGCGTAGGCCTCTTGTATGAAGAGGAGCTTTCTTCTCTTAGTTTGTCAGATATCCTACAATATATCAACCTTTCCAAGAGATTCTGGTAGAGGTGGTGTAGGCAAGGAATCGGGGCTGCAAGAGGGGCCCAACAACGTAGCATATTTGCCTGGCTTTGCCTCCCCACCCTATTACTACTACTACTACTGTTAGTTTTATTTATGACTACAAGCCTGCCAGATCTCAAACCTATCTATTAAAAAGACTGACAGACTTTAAATAATAAGTTCGACTTTAATGATTAAGTAATAATTAACAATAACTTTAAATTGACTAATGTTTTTCCCAGGACTCCTCAATTACGACTCAAAGGAAAATATTGACTTTTTGACGCCAGGAAATATGTAAATTACTGGTAGAAATTTAAGTTGCCAGCCTGTCAGCTGTCAACTTGTTCATTTTCAAATTGTCATGCGTTTCACTTTCCAACACTATTGATACATTTTTTCGCGTTTTATGAATGTTCAAAATTGCTGAGTAATTATTACCGGTTTATGACATTATCGAAAATATTTTCCAGATACCTCAACTAGACCTAATGATTGATTTTTGTACTAAGTTACAACTTTCTTATTGACAGATACCCTCACACACACATACTTTCGCATATAGACAGGCAGCTTGTGAAAACCACACAGGAGGTCTTAAGAACATCTGATAAGGATAATTTAGGTGAAATCCCGATTCCGGAATTTTTTACAAACACAATCATTTTATTTTACCTATAAATGAGGTAAATAAAAAAATCTGGCGCGGTGGTCTACATGCCGGGCGAATTTCCTTTTAATGCGTGTTTAAGAATAAGAATAAGAATACTTTATTTGCTTTAGATATTTTTACAATACTTTCTCAAAAAGTCACAATAGTACACTATAATTCAAATCTAGATTATTAAATGTTAAATTAAATGTTTCAGAACTTGACAATCCATTTCTTGATTAAGGTACCAGTTTATGCTTTATAACTGGAGCAGGTACTCAATTATTAAGCACTACTCATTATTATTTTGTTTTGTATATTTCATGTGCATTGCCAATTTGTATAAGCAACCGGGCAATTTTGCGCATTTCCTTTGAAAAACACGGAAAAAATAAGTTAGGAGTAGTGCTTGATTCAACAATTGCTCAAATTATAAGCATAAACCGGAACCTTAAGCAAGAAATGGATTGTTAAGCACGGAAACACGTATTGCAAAGAAACTTCGCCGGTGCATATTAACGTAAATAATGTCAATAAAACGATAAAAAATTATTGTCCTCACTAGAATTCGAATCCAGGCACTTTGCTTAGGTCGCATCGACTCCAGACCATTTTCATTCAACTTACAGACCCAAAAAACATCGAAAACAACTCCTCCACTTGAAATATGCTGTTTAACGGCCGTATTTTATGTTTTGCGGTAATTGACCACCGTCTTTTCGACTTTTCGGTCATTTTAAGTCCTTGTTTTGTCCTTGTCCTTGTTTTTGACTCCGGACGGGTTTTATTTGACTTAGCGCCTCAAAAAACATTGAAAACGACAACCTACTTAATTTTTTTTACGCCCGTCATTTTGGTTTCCATCAATTCACTATGTATTTGGTGAGGACACTACCAAATACATAGTGTACTTCGCAGGACACTATTGTAGTGGTACGGAAAAACCCACTTCACTGTCCAGTGAAATAATGTACTATTAAATACTATACAAATACGAAAAGGATTTAAAGTGACTCACCAATCTCAAAATCATTTTTCGCATAATTTAAATAATTTAATTGGGGCAAAAATTAAAAAAAAAATCTGTGCCACAAAAATGTATTAATTTTCAGCTAAAAGGTCGTTGGGCACAGGAATGTAATTGTAAAACTAAGGGCACAGAGGGCGAGTTTGAAAATTTGTAGAGGTCGGAGGGCAGGGGTCCAATTACAGAAAACTACCCAACCGCGACATGATATGCAGCATGGTCCCTCTGTCTCAACATAATATCATTATTTAATTTAAATTTTACGGCCTCTTTGTGTTTAGCTTGCTCACCAGTCCGCCCTTCACTACCCACATCGAGTCATGTTTTATCTCATTACATGTTATGTTACATTACATAATTTAATTGAGAAATAAACGATTTAAATGTTTTATCTGATAAGTCAACAGGTGGTAGCATTTATTAAGATATTTAAATAGCAGTTTTAATAGAATTCATATACAAATGTTTGAATGTTGACATTGCTCTTTCGAAATAGAACGGCTACGATCTTAATCTCGCGTTTTTAAATAAACAGAAATCAATCAATCCATTTCTTGATAGTCCTGGCACATTTGTTTAAACGAATAGAATTGCACTATGATAGTTAACTGTCTTTAATAAAACAATGATATGCTTATGTCTGTTCATTGCTTATGAAAGTAGGTTTGTAGCCTGAGCGTATATTTAATTAAAACAAAATATTTAATTTTAAAACAAGAATATTCATGAAATTTGTTGGATCATAAAGTTAAGCAGCATCGAGAGTGGCCAGTACCTTGATTGATGACGGCTGAAAATGAAACATATGTATTAACTATCTGAGGATGAGTGAAGCTAGTCTGGAGAGGTGCTGCAATATAAATTTATCAACTTAAATTTAAGCGAAACGAGTCCGAAGCTGAGCGTAGCGAATCCGATGTAATGAGGAAGAGTTCCGAGGCACCCCGTACCCGATTTTTTCTGACAAGACCTTATATTTGTACTAAGTTTTATTGGAGGCTGTTGAGCTGTTTGCCCAGTACCGTGTCAAAGTACAATAAAAGTACAATCTTGCACACTTTCATGCCTACACCAACGGTTATTTTTTCGAGGTATGGATTTTCCTCTTATTATATGAGGAATAAAAATAGAAAGGAAATTTGGACTCATTGGACGTAAAAGTAATTCATATGTTGCCCCCATTACTGTAATGTAGCGTGTTCAAAAAACAATCTGTGTTAAACCTTCATGAGTTTTCTTTAAAAACGTTCATTTTGTTTCTGTTTTTGTTAGTAAACTAATTTTTTTTCGTTTTTGAAAGGTGTTCTAATTGACAATTTTTGTGTGTTTATTTGTAAAGCTTTTACATTTTTGAGTAAAAGTGTGAAGCTATGGATGAATTTAATGACGACGATAATATGGAGTTAATAATAATTGGACGTTTTTTTTTTTCAATTAAGTATATAGCGCAGTTTAATGAGTGCTATTTTTTGATTTTTTTAAATGAGTGCTTTATTTAATGAGTGCTACCTCAAAAAAAATAGTGTATGCCATCCGGCTGAGAATTTCTTTATGTCTTGGCAATTTTTCCAATTGCCGTGACATAAAGACACACTTCTCAGCCTCATGGCATAAAAAACTATTACTTTTACAAGGCTTTCCTCTTCTTATTAATTAAATATATCAAATTTAGAATTAAGCTATTCTATGCACTCTATCATATAGGGTGGTATATTTCAACTACATCATCCTGATTAACTCAGCTTGGTGTGAAGCTATCGCGATAAAATTAGTATCTTCCCCACTAAGTTGACTACTAGAAGTTCTAATACCTAATTATTTGTTTGGTAATCGTCCGGCATGTATGGTAATGTGATTACCATTTTACGGTAACTTTAAAAAGTTTAATTGAAGCATACCTTCATATTATTAAAGCTTTTGAGGAGGAGTAGGTCCAAAATAATTTTAAAAAATCTAATTTTGCCGAGCTTTCAATATAATTTTATCTTTTTCAAGGCTTAACATAATAAATAATGAATAATAACAAAAAAATAGTTATGGTTGCTAACAAATAGATGTTTGGACAACAACTAGAGTAACAGACAAAGAATTCCGTTAAAACCAAAAAAGGTAACAATGTTGTTGAGTTACATTAAGGTCTATACAAAGATCTACAATAAAAAAAATCCTTATTTGGGTCAAAGGCCCATTTAAATAAATCTTCAAAGCTAAAAGTTATTGATTATGATTGCACTATTTTTATTTTATTTATTTTGAATTTATTTTTTTTTTAAATCAAATTATATCGAAAGCTCGGCAAAATTAGTTTTATTTTTATATTATTTTGGACATATTCCTCCTCAAAAGCTTTAATAATTTAAAATAGAGGTCCCAATAAAGTTTTTTGTCATATTTTTGTATTAATTATTTTAGGAACTGTGTCTTATCCCGAACAATTTGCTAAATATGTAATTCAATTTCGGTAATTTGTTTTTGAGCTATAGAATCCAGAATTCATCACTTCTAAAATATTGTATGGAAGGTATGAAGAAAATTATGGGAATTCAGTGATATTGGTATCATATTGTTGAGTATATAACACAGTTTCAGAAATGATCCATGTAATGGTATGCTCCAATTTAACTTTTTAAAGTTGCCGTAGAAAAACTTATATTGTTAAACTGATAACCAAATATGCCAGATGATTACCGAACAAATGATTAGGTATTTAAACACCCAGTTGTTGACTTAGTTGGGGAAGACAGCAATTTTATTGCTATACTAATTCGTTTTTTCGGAATGGGGAATAAACAATAAATAATTTTGTGTGTGTGTGTGCCTATGTATGTACGAGATTTTGTTCCCAGACGATTCTATGAGACACAATAACCTCCAAATGCTTTTTAAGATCTAAATGAACCTTGGTACAAAAATTTACCTCGTAAATACCCACAATCTACAATGTTTGAAATGAGTATAAATTTACTATGATGACTCAGCAAAAATTTACGAAACCTTAAAAAAATATCTGACCGGGTTAAAAAAATAACTGCGTATAGCATACACATGTACCAAGTTAAACTTTATTTTCAGCATTAGTTTTGATTTTACCATTTATCATAAACAATTTTATGTCAAGAAATCACGTTTTTTGACAAATACATTCTTAAATTTACTTATATCGTGCCAGTATGTCTCTTACTCATTTTATCACTTTGCCGTTTCATATTTTATATTTCATATTATTCCTTCTTCCCAGTTTAATCTTAACTTAATTATAATTAATGGCTCAACGGAAGATCAACAAATAGTTGAATTGAAACCTTATTTTATTTTTTTTTAATTATGTTTTATTTTATTGTTGTTTTTTATATTTTTTATATATTTTATAATTGTTTTTATATTTAAAAAAAATATATTTAAATTTGAACACACGCAAAGTGTGTGACTGTATATTATTGTTATATATTTTCGGCCCCCGCACAAGAAAGGTGCGGAGGCTAAAGCACGGAGGCCGTCGAGTGGCCAAGAGGCTGGATGCCTCTTGTTTATTTTTTAAGTTGAATAACAATTCATTACCAACAATAATCAGTGTTTGAAAAAATACACGTTATTTATTGAGGGAAATTCGCTAAATGAAAAGATGCTAAATAAATTGCAAAAACCAGTTTACTTCGGTTCCTCCTGTATATGTATCTGAAAGAAAAATAATACAAAGAAGGAAGATAAAAATTAAAATCGTTAATGATAAAGAGACCAAGCGTGCTGTAAAGCCAGGGCTCTCTTTGCGGGGTAGCCTTGATGATACAAGACATTTTTTTAATAGGTGAAAATATTCCCAGAGCCTCTCATAATGAAGCCGCCGCCACATGACAATCTTACCCCCAAACAGATTCTAAAGAGAACCGAATGCCAAGCCTTGTTCCGAGGCAAAACATCTTTTTGATGCCTTTATTATTATCTTTTATTTTATATGTGTTTTTCGTCACCTTTTTTTACACCACGTTATTCACTGAATAAAAAGAAAATAAATATAAAAAATTATAATGTTCTTTTAGGGACCTAGATCCTTGTCATTATAATATTCTTAACTCCCAAAGAGTATGATCACGTTGTAAAAGAGAATAATAAACAAAATACTTTTTAATCAGCTCACGACATCCTCATGCCCTGGTGCCGTGGACAGAATTACGGGATAATGGGGATAATTAACTACTTCCCCCTATATTTAAAAAATTAGATGCATTCCATATTTGTAAGCAAAATTAAGAAAAAAAAAGTTTAGTTTTTTTCCTTGCTCCACTTGCCATGGGTCAAGTCAATATTTTGCCACTATTGTGGCGAACAATATCTGTCAAAAGTTACGCATGGTAACTTTACAGAATACGTACGGTAATTTTTACATATACGTAGGGTAATGGGGGTTTGCAAAATAATAAATACCAAATCCTAAAATGTTGTATTAATACAAAGCCTGAGGTGGGCCTGACTGTGAAGCTGTGAGCTACTGAGAAGGTTAAATGGGACTTTTAAATGTCTACCTTACATATTTACACACTTTAATAAAAAGTAATAATGTATTCTTCTTGTATTGTGTTGTATCAGGTGGCGTGGATGCATTACGAACAGTCTGCAATACTTGCTGTTCATAGTCAAGTAATAACGAGAAATCCTCGAATCACAGTATCACATGAAAATCATAGAACATGGAATTTACACATAGCCGACGTTAGGCAAGAAGACGGAGGCAGATACATGTGTCAGATAAATACTGCAACTGCTAAAACCCAGTTTGCATTCCTCAATGTTGTCGGTGAGTAATTCTGAGTCATATTCTCTTATCTTAACCTTTATCTTAATTGTCCTAGAATCAGTATTGAGGACGCAGGAGAGCAAAAAAGTGACTTAATTTTCAGTCTAATATTTAAAGTTATAGTAATAAAAACATTAGTGCAAAATTAAATTAAATTAAAACTAAATCAATTCGTAATATTATAATTTTATAAACATAGATTTAGAAAAATTATACTTTAAATTATTATCAACTTTGAAATATTTATCGAAGAATAAGCATGTTTTTAAATAACATAAGACGTAAATATGTATCATTATTATTATTCTTAGTTTTACAGAGCAGAAAATTCAACAGACATAGAAAAAGAGTGACATTTACTGGAAATATTTATTTACACTTGTTTTATTTAACACTGGTGTTTATTTTACGGAGAAAGTTTGGTTAAGTAATGTTGACTCTTAGCAGTGCATTATCTAAGCCTACAATGTAAAGGTGTATACAGTAGTTTATGTAAATATTGTGAAGTAAGACCAAAAAGCAATAAAAGCAACAAGAGAGCTACGTATAGGCTCTTACAGTATCTTGTTTATCATATAGACAACGTCCATACGTCGCATGTGGTACATAAATATCATAGTCCAAGAGCCCGACCTTAAAAAGTGACTCATTTTTTACCACTTCAAACCATTTTTTTCTTACTAATATTCCTTAAATTATGAAGAAAAACATAGTCTGCCTATCCAGAGTGGACCTCTTCGTATGATTGCGCATGCTCATAAGCGCAATCATTTTGATTTTATAAAATGGCACAAACTTCAGTTTTCTCTTGATATGAGTGATTCCCTGTGGGTCGTGTGCAAAACATAAAAATAATTTTTTAAGCTTATAAAATTATCTATAAAACGATTATTTAATCATCAAATTCAGATGACTACAATAAAGGTTATGGGTCTTTCAAAAGCACGAAAAAATGTTTAATTTATGCAAAGTCAGCGAATCTTTTTAAAAAATATTGGCATTTTGCGCTTTTTTGGGCACAAAAAGTATAATTATAAATGTTATAACTTTAGTTGTAGTTATCCCATTTTGACGATATAACAATTGTATAGGAAATTTTATCACATTTAAAAAATGTTCTCTTCAAATTTTACACACGACCTACAAGGAATCACTTATTGCAAGAAAACTGGAATTTGTGCGATTTTCTAATATTTTAAACGAGCACATTCAAATGAAGGGCTCAACTCAAGATGGCAGACTATGCTTGTCCTTCAAAATTTTATATACATTTTAAGAAAAGTTTGGTTTGAAGAAGTACAAAATGAGTCACGTTTTTAGGCCTGGCTCTTGGACTATCAGGTATTATAGTTGAGTACATATCTATTATGCCTTCTATACTAGACGAGGAAGAGTAAATCTTATTTATCGGAGGAATGAAATTGTAGCATTTGACAAGATGAAACAGCAAGGAGAGTAGTGACGTTTAGTTCTTAGTTTCAACAGATGGATTGTCTAATAGTTTGAAAATTTATGAAACTCCTTAACAGTCTTACGAGTGAAGAAACATTGTTCGCGTGCTTTTTGTCATAATAAAAAATGTACTACACTACCCCTAACTGGGAGATGCACATTATTGAGATGGACAAAACTATAGGGGAAGGGCCCTTGTGTCCATTAAAATTTAGATGAGGCTTGCACCGACTGCTACTTCTTATGTCGTTTTATTAGCTTGGCATATCTATGTTTTTCTATCCGGTTGCTCAGGTAATAGCATCCTTCAACACACTGAACTGGAAGCAAAAGTAACAATTGAGTGAGAGTGTGAGTGTTGATTCAGGCACGACAGTTTTTTAAGTCGTAATCAGCAACAAAACTCTCTTGTTTTTTTCTTAATGTCGGAGAGGGTAATTCATGTAAATTAGGAGAGTGGGGAACCCGTCGGAGAAACTTTTCAGCTCTAAACTGCAGAAGAGTGGATTTGTTTGTCGTTACTTCAAACCGAGAGGTGGAGCGAACAAAAAACCCCGAGTTTGCCGAGATTTTCTCAAAGCCTAGTTAAAACCACTTAAGGTTTTTTCGGATCTCCCACTCGTTTTTTAACCACCGAACAGTTAGCAAAAGCGCGACTTCCGACCGCTCGAAGATTCGCCTCGTCTGATCCTTACTTTTCTAAAAGATACCCAAGTAAAGCAGAAAAAGACGAAAAGGGATAGAGCGGGTTCCCCCGTCATTAGCCGTCCATTGTTACTCTACCGGTAAAATTACTGTTTTCATTCGTAACGAAGGCGATTCACAATTCTGAGGAGTCGAAATTCCTAATTAGTGAGGTTTATTGTTTTTTGCCTCCGGAGTAAAAGTCGTGGCACGGTCTAACAATGCCCCTTCCCCCGTAAACACCTCACTTCAAACTTTCAATGATCCCAAACCTGACAACAACTTTTAGAAATTAAAAAGAAAAGAACAGTTTAGTGTTTCTTTAAAGTTGTAGAGATAATAATTAGCATTAATTCTAATGCTCAAGTAACTTTCTTTTGAAGATTACTTGACTGGTAATACCTGGCATTGTATTCGCTCTCATTTTCAGCTCACAGTTACTTCAAGTCTTGATTAGCGACCTCATTCGTCAATCTTTTCACTAAAATGCATTAACACAATTTTTTTCCTACCAGTAAAGATATAGTTTAGTTGTTGGTTCATTTATAGTAAACAAATAACAGGTTCTTTGTCTAATTATCTCAAATTAGACACTCAACAAGTTTCAAGACTTTGCAGTTGTAATGTGTATTAACCTAAATTAATACAATAGGTGTAACAGAGGCGAAATTAAAAAAGTTCAATGTAATTTTTAAGTTAAGCCAAACGAGAAGGAAGTTTGAAAAAGCCCATTCCATAGTGGGTTATTTTTAAAAAAAAAAAACCTTTTCATCTCGCCACTAGGTTAAAGCTAGGCTTTGTATTGGATTTGACCAACAGGCAGCCTAGTGGTAAATATTTGAAACTTTATACCTAAGTCTTTTCATTATCAATCAATGGCGGACTGACCCAAAAAGGCCCGAGGAGGGTCTGGCCTGAAAAGGCCCAAACCTACATCTCAAAAGACCCAATAAGGAGGGGGGGTATCCCTATATGGCTTTCCAAACAGAGAGGTCTAGTTTTAACAGCAGTATTAATGATTATAGCAAACTTAATTTATCATTTTTAATTTAATATTTAATAAAACTAAATCAAATGAAATCATTTTATTTTATTTAAATAAGTTAAAATAAACTTTAAGCAGTAAATAAAATAAATAGGTAAGCATAAAATAAAATTAAAATAAACTGAAATAAACCTTTTTAAGTTAAACCTTTAGGGCTATTGTGTACTGCTTTAGGGGTCTGATTAAATATGTTAAGGGCCCCTCGTGGCCTTAGTTTTCCGTATGGGACTTTTAAAGGTCCGTTCTTAAAGAATAAGGGCCTTAAAGAAACTAGATTTACGTAGCAATCTGAGAATATTTAAGGTACCTAAGAAACGACAATCTCAAAGGCTTTTGCTGCTTTAGGGCCCTGACCAAGTGCTAAGGGCCGTTATTGGCTCTACTCTTCGTATGGGGCCCTTAAACGTCTAGGTATTATGAATAAATCTAAAATTTTCAATTACTTAAAAAAAATATCTAAAGCTCTTTTATACTACTCAGATTATTGGGCTCCTGGTGTTACGAAAATTGCATATACTTATAAGAAATAAATACATGCATGTCTTATAAGTTTAAAAATAATTGATATATTTTCTTTTCTTAATTATTTTCGGCGTTATTTTAAAGTTTATATTTGGCTTAGAGTGCTGCCGTCCTCGTCAGTAAGGCGTCATTTTTAAATGTAACATTTGCAAATGTTTCTTATCCGTGTAAAATTGTATCAAATTTTAGCTGAACAACTTTTTTTTTTTTTTTTTTTAACTTTATGATTATTGTCTACAATAAATGTATTTGACATAGTGCTAATGTTGGTAAAAGTGACTTGGCAGTCTTGATAGGAGGAATCACCCAGTGGTGATACTCCTTGGCGTGGTTAGGTAAATGTTGAAATTTTAC
This sequence comes from Microvelia longipes, assembly GCA_018340805.1. Taxonomy (NCBI): domain Eukaryota; kingdom Metazoa; phylum Arthropoda; class Insecta; order Hemiptera; family Veliidae; genus Microvelia; species Microvelia longipes. Next base: position 7,195,943 of record JACMZG010001893.1, on the reverse strand, counting down.
TTATAATAAAAAATTGGCTTGAACTAAATTAGTGGAATAGAAATTAGTTGACTTTTGAATAGTTGAATTTTCTGAAATGTTTTGCGTTTTTGAATTTAAATTAATATTGGTTATAAAAGAAGGTCACGCGGCCACTGTCGTCGAAGGCGCCGTGGAGGATTGGAAGGAATGGTTCTGGAATGTAGAGTTTGGACAAGAGGATTAAGATGGGAATCTAATTTGAAATGAAAGGAATTGTATCGAGAGGAAACAATGTCTTTGACGAACGGAATTTTGAGGTCATGGTGGATGGTTAAGTTAGATACGAACCAGGGAGCTTGAACTATTTTGCGGAGAACTTTTGACTGAAGGACTTGAATACGTTTGAGATTTGATGGTTTCGTGGAACCCCATACTTCAACACCGTATGACCATGATGGTTTTATTATGCTTTTGTAAACGAGTAGTTTGTTATCTAGAACACCGATTAGCAAAAGATAACTTTTGTTAAAACAGTACTTCCTTCTAAGAAGTTCTGATGACCAGTAGTATAAAAAAATAACACAGCTCTGCTAAGCCCAATTCCGATTTAAATAAAAGTTGAACACAAAGGCAAGAGAATAGAGTTAGGTTGTTACAAGTTCTAGTAGAGGATAGAGTGGGAAAGGAAAGACACACAAAAGACTTGGGAACGCTGGTAGCTTCCACTCCCTCATATTAATTCAATGAATCAAAGTATGAATACCTCCAACTCCAATTGCAGCCTAAAAAAACCTTCCCCTAACCTCATTTCTAACAAAAGCTATTATTTGAGCTTTTTATTATTATTATTTTTTTCTTTTTTTTTAGAAAAAGGGGTTTTCTCTCACGGGGACAAGGTAAGTTTGTAAAACAATCGGTGGTTAAAAAAAAGAGCAAAAACAGTGGAAAAATAGGCATAGAAAATATTCCTACACTTTTCTCTTTGAAAATATGACCATAATAAACAACTGTGAGTGACAAACTAGAATTTGTTGGACTAGTGTTGATTGAGTTTTGTAAAAATAAAAAAGAAGGTTTATATAGACTACTTTAGGTTAAGGTTCGATTCCTAAATCGGTTTCGCTTGATTCGGTGTCACTTTGTTATAGTGACACTTCTCTATGGTTCGGGTGAGTGAAATATTTAATAACACACAAAGGAAGTAATATTAGGCATGATTCCTAAAGAAATAAACTTGATTCCCAAAGCGTAGTCGAGGTCACCATGAATTTAATTTACGAGGCGAAGCCAAGATTCTTAATTATTGCTTTGGGATTTATATTATTTAACTCTCGTTGTAAGTCAAGATTTTACCTCCAGAAGGATGCAAATAAAACAAATCTGTGTAATATCTATAGGAAAACTTTATTTCGAATTAATGGAACCCTGAATAGAGAAGACAAGCAAACATTTTCACCAATATTATTAGCATTCTTACGACTGCACCATGCTTTAAAATCTTTATTACCATTCTTTACATTTTTTAGGTCATAAAACCGTTTTGATTGGATATGCATCCTTAACGATATTATTAGGAATGTCAGAAAAAAGGTCATATAAATCCTCCATATAATCATCTATAATCCATTTTAAAAACTTTGATTACAATAAAAAAATATTTTTTTAATTAACACAATTCACAAACAAATTCCTTAAAATCCTTTCTTAAAAAAATCATAAAAATGTAAAAAGAGCTTTGGTAGAATGACTTTAGAACTTAAACAGTGGTACCAACAAAAATCTGACTAAATGAAGATCTTCACAAGAGAGCGTTAGTTAATAATTGTCTACATAGACATATATTACTAGAGAGGCCCAATAGGTTAAATTTTGAAAAATCCAAAAAGTAACCTGACCATCTCGCTTATAAATAGAATGAAATAATCAGTACAAAATTACAATAAACTGTTAGTAAAACGTTTAAAATATAAATCAAAACACAAAAAATGTGCGGAAAGCCGAAATGAATTGATTTATTTATTAATTCATACCTCACTCTTAAAGGAGGTTGCAATAAGGTTACACAGAGCCCCTGAGAGCCCAAATCAATGTTAATATCAATGTTATTTGTCAGATTACTTTTTCAACTACGTTCAGTGGTAATTTAGCCAGCACAATCCTTTAGAATAAATTAAATTATTTTAAGTTAGCACTAGACCTGGAGTAAATCAAATCTTTTGGACACTTCACGTCCTCTGGAGTTCATTGGTTCACGTACACATTCCTGAAGTCATTTCTAAAATAACAGAATAAAAATTTTTCAAGTTTCATTTTGAAATCATTTTATTTGTCTATATGTATCAAAAAACTAATGCATGCCGTTTTATTTGAGCTTGACAAAAATTTTATTTTAATTTAAAATTTTGACTTCGTTCGATACTAGGAAAAGTCATAAGCAATATACGTAGAATCATTTGTAACCTATTTTTTATTTAAGTAGGATTAAAAAAGATATAAGCATTGTATATATAGGTTGAGGTAAGGAAAGAATATCTATAGAGTTAGACCGAGTATTGAAGGAATGAGCCTGAGGAGTAATTGAGATTGTGAGTTGAATAATTGGCTCGACTCGTGGGGATTGGGGGCACGATGCAGGATTGGGTGGGAGTGAGAGACAATGCAAAGATAAAGTCGTCCGGATGAATCAGCCCTTTGGCATACTCTGCACGTATTGCATTAGTGATGGACAAGTCTTCTACCGACTTGATACGCTTCATCTTTTCTTGTATTATTTCTTCTTACTTGTAGGTCCTTTTGTCAGTCTAGGTAACTCTTTCTGTCTTTCCCCGTAGGGAAATACACTGTCATACGTCACTTAATAAAAATCTTGTTATAAGGAATATCAAATATAAAACATAACTACAACTTTAAATTTGATTCCTAGTTTGCTTACGAACTGCAGCACATTTAACAGGCTTAATAAATCGTAAATAATTAATATAATTAATAAAAGGACTACGACCATAAAAAAATAAAGAATGTTTACAACAAATATACTTCCGTTGTGCTACTACAAACTAACTAGATGGTAACAACAATAAACCACATATTTAATACAGCAAACAAACTGCTTATTGACAACAACAAACAACCTACTAGATTAGAGTACTAAAGAAACTAGTTTACTGCGACAAACAATTAACTTGATTAGTGTTTCAAACAAGCTGATAGTGCACTACAACGACAAATTTATTGATTAGTGTATTACATATTACATAAACTGATTGTTTAGTACGATAAACAAACTACTTGATTTGTAAATTAAATAGAAGCTGCTTATTTACTAATAATGCAAATAAACTACTTATTTACCACAGCAAACAAACAACTAGTTTAAAAATACAATCTAACCACAACAAACAAAATACTGTAGCATTACACGCGATTACTATCAGTTGACAGCGTGAGAAAATATTGTTTAACAACCAATAAGGTTTGCCTGATATAATATGGTGGGCGTGATTTAACATCCAGGACTAACTTTATTTGGCTCCCTCACATTATTTTCTCCCGCTGTCAAGTCATTTTAACTGCATGTAATACTGTAGTATGGTACAATAAAGAAACTGGCAAATATTTGCTATAACAAATACAGCTTACTGTATTACTTACAGTAAAAGTGTGAAGTTCAAAAAATTTACATCTTGACTCTTTTTAATAAGAATATCTCAGATCAGTTAAATGAAAGCAAGTTAGGCCAAAAATAGAACTAAGCTTTACTATTATCTTAAAAACGCATTTCGTTCTATGATGTCACATCATAGACACGACAAGGTTTCTTCACTTGGCCGAAACGTCGTATTGCATAAATATACATTTATTCACACATACATACAAACACTAACGTTCTTGGATCTGTATGTGCTGAAATGGGGATAATTAATGATTCTCTGGAATCGAACAGACTCGTGAAGTGTGTCCATAAGAAATAGGGCACGCTTGTTTACGGCCGCAAAATGGAGTTGCCTTGAGAGTACGAGACTGAATTCATCAAAAGAAAATCGTACAAGAATGTTGAAAAAACAAACAAAGGAGTCTTAAGGTCGAGCAGTCCGAGCTTTAAAAGTCTATCACCACTTTCACCTGTCACATTTCTCTTCCTCTTAAAAAACCCCTTAACTAACTGTCGTCTGCTAATTTCCGAGAGACTGCAACGGCTTCCCCTCGCTAAGAAACTTGACGAACCCCCTCTCTGTGTTTCTTATCGCTTTCCACGCTTTAGACATCTGAAGACGAGATTGATTTTTTTATCATCACTTAATCTTATATATTTCTTTGGGGTCCCATCTTAATTTATAAAACAGAAGTCATTTATTGCCTACACACAATGCCGGCGGCCCGAAATTCAATTTTTTTTCATAAATTACTTGTTTTTAAAAAATCTGTTTTTTGCATAGAGATGTATTACTAAGGGGGCATGGCCTATCTTAATACATTGAAAGGCCCGGAACATCATTTTGGAGCATTCAGAGGCTCTGTATAACCCTATTGAAACCTTCTCCGAGAGTGAGTTGTTATAATAAATCAATTACTATCGGCTCTCTGTACATTGTTTGTGTTTTGATTCGTATTTTAAACGTTCTACTATACAAGATACTGTATGCTCTGTTTATTTGATAATATTGATAGTTGAAGGCGGTCAGGATGATTCGAAATTCAATCAATAGGGCATTTCTTGTCATAATATCTCTATAGTTTATTGTATGAACCAAGGATCTTGAATAAAGAGGATGACGCATTAAGGAACATTTCTGACCCCATGGAAGTTGTATGAGATAGAGAAAAAGAAGCAAACTTACCTTCCCCATGGTTATAATGAAAAAAGGCGCCAAACGCTGGTTATATAGCAAGGTTGTCGAGTTTGCTTCACAACTTTCTTCTGTGCTTCTCGTGATTGTTACATTTGTGATTACATTTACGTTATTTGTGCTTACTTAATTTTAAATTTTGGACTATACTTAGCCACTTCAGTAAGTGATAATTTAAGCGTGTTTATAACCTTCTCAAGCAATAAGCAATGGAAAACCATTGAAAGGTAAGATTGCCTCTAAAATTTAGGACCTGCGCTGTTATAAGAATTGTAAGGATGCGAAGTTTGTACCATGCATGAGCAGTTGGTTTTTGAAGTGTGTTTCGTGTTGAATTCTCTTTATTTTATGGTTTTCGATGGGGTCTCTTTTTGTATGGCAAATCGACTTAGTGTGTCTTCCCCTTTAGTCAAGATCCTTGGTAAGAACCCAGAAATTTCTACCCAAGATTCTACACACTTTTTATACCACCTTAAAAATAAAAAATCGGGTACAAAGTACCGCGGACCTTTTCTTCTGAACTGATTCCTATAAAACATAGCACTGTTTAGCCAACCACATTATAAATATAAAGGTTTAAAAAAGTAGGTGCATGTTATTAAAAAAAAAACCATAGTTACGTAGGTAGAACTAATTTTAATATGTTACAAGATTATAGAGATCCTATAAGAAGAATATTTTAAAAAGAGATATTAAGATGTTTGACCAAGGGTTAGCGTGTATTTTCAAAAAAATAATGCAGGTTTAATCTATTTACATGTAGTTTTTGAAAAAAAATTTAATTTTATTTAATATTTATTGATTCCACGATTTTTATGAAAAATAAATGTAATATTTTTTCTATAATGTACAATTTAAATTATTTCTAATTTTATTCTAAAATAAATATTACATATTTCTAAATTTTAATAGGTGGTATTATTTGATTTTTTATTTATTTATTTATTTATATAATTTTACAACCATCAAATTACAAGCAATTATTGGTTTAGCCAAAAAAATCACTTTACATTACGAATGAGAAAAAATTACAAATTATTAAAGTTCAAATTAAAATAATGATTCAGTTCATACATAGGATTAAGCAATAATACTTCTTTGACTTTGTTTCAAAGTAGTATTTGCTTAAATTATAAGCAATGAGATTATTTTGTCATTTGATTTTCAGACACCAGAAAGTTGAATGCAACCTGAGGTAGTGATGGTATCAGTCTAGTCTTTCCTGTTCAATCAACACTCCCCATAAATAACTGACTTAACAGTTATATTTTTTATACATTTCGCAGCAATAAATAAAACTTAAATTCGTTTGGTTTGTGATGAAATGGAAGCATAATAATCCCGCCTCTACATGCCGGAAAAAAAAAAAAACCAGCCTTTATCTGCACTGTATCAATCATTTTGACACTGACTGTCAACTTAATATTAACAACAAAATGAAAGACATACATGACTTGGTACAGCTAGGAATCAAAATATAAAGGGGATACAGGGTAAGCTCAGGATGGTTAAAAAGCCCAGTTATTTATCGTTGTTATTATTAGCTATCATTTATCTCAATAAGTGCAACAAGTATTTCTATGAAATCAATTTCTGTCACTTTTTCTCCTTCAACCTGCCAGTTGTATTACTTCTTATGAATTACATTGGATCGAACGTCAGTGAGTTCTTAATTAATATGATAAAGAAATTTATAGGTTTGCGTTTAGGATATTGTTAAATAATATCGGTAAAAGTTAGATAAGACCCGTATTCAAGGACTCTGGAGCAGACAATTCCTCAGTAAAGTTAATACTGCTGAGGGAGTGAATAATATATTTTTTAGACGGCGGACGTAAAGTTTTTCTTAAATCCCTCCAGACTTAAGAAAAACTAAAGAAATTCTTAACTATTTAAAAGTTTATTTTTAAATAGAGTACTTTTTTTATAATAAATAACTGAGGAAATTCGTAATTTTTTTTGTTCTACATTTTATAAACTCTGATGATAACAATCATTGTTTTTGTGAGCTAATTTATTCAAATTAGAAACGATATCTTCATCATTTTAAGGGCTTCTCCTTCATGTAACTGGTGGATATGTTGACAATATCCATTATGTTGATTATCCGAACATCCATGTGTTAGCAACAATGTAACTGTTTTATAATATTATTTGTTATGTTAAGCCTTGAAAAAGATAAAATTATATCGAAATCTCGACAAAATTAGATTTATTTATTAATAATATATTGTATAGTACAGAAATAAATATATATATAATAATATATATATATATATTATATATTATAATCCAACAAACACACTCCGTGAAAAAAATGCAGCCAAAGACTTGCGTAAAAGTTTGATATCATAGTTTACTCCAATCTATTCATTCGATGTTTTCATAAATCTTCCAGAGATAAGATGTTTATTTAATATCCTCAACGTTATGCCTCAAAAGCCTTACAAATTTAACAGTAAAGCAAATTTCTGACCAGGCAAGAACACAGAGGTAAAATTAATTAATCATGAATTTCTTCCTGAAATTTAATATTGAATGTTTTTTAGCGAATTTTCCTTTGAGGAATAAAATTCGCTAATGGATGGCTCATGGCGGAACTCGAACCTCGGACCACGACACAAATCCGTTTCAGAGGTCCTAATGACGAAAATACGTATTCGCAAAATTATAATATAATATATATTATATATTATATTATATTATATATATAATATATAATATATAATATATATATATATATATATTATAATATATATAATATACATATTATATATATATTATATATATAATAATATATATGTATATATATATATATATAATATATATATATATATAATATATATATATATATATATATATATATATATATATATATATATATATGTGTGTGTGTGTGTGTGTTATTTTTCATTGTATATTTATCGAATTATTATATAATATATATATATATCTAAAAAAATTGTAAATTACCGAAAACCACAATTTAGGTCGATAAAAAAAATTTCAAGTAAGTGTCGTTTCTATGTATTTTTGGGCGCTGAATCGAATGAAACCGATACAATACGACCACTCTAAGTTACCAAAAAAGTCGAAGAAACCAACAAAAATGATAGAAAACCAAAATTACGGTCGTGAAAAATAAATTTCGAGTAGGGTGTCGTTTTAATGTTTTTGGGTCTCTGAGTTGAATGCCAGTGGTCCGGAGTCCAATACGAACACTCAAACTCAGGGTACCTGAGTTCACATCCTGGAAGGGACGATAATTTTTTATCGTTATTTTTTACTTAATATAGTTTACAACTAGAAAATAATTCTGGCGCGGTGGTCCGCATGTCGGGCGAATTTTCTTTGGATGCGAGCACTCAAAACCAGACTACCTGGGTTCAAATCCTAGTAGGGACGATATTTTTTTTCCTAATATAAGTTAATAACTAGAAAAGAATTCTGGCGCGGTGGTCCACAAGTCGGCCAAATTTCCTTTGGATGCGAGTTTCCGTGCTTAACAACAATCCTGGTTATAATTTATATAGTTTTTTACATTATATAAGTTTACAAGTACTAAATAAATAATTCCGGTGCGGTGGTCCGCTGTCGGGCGAATTTCATTTAGAATGCGTGTTTCCGGTTCATGCTTTAGAACCTAAGCAGTTACTCAATTGTCAAGCACTGCTCGTAACTCATTTTGTCTGTATTTTCCAAAGGAAATGCGCTAAAACCTTTAAAGATAACTGACTAAGCTTAAAGATAAGTAACTAAGCTTTAAACTAGAGCAAATAATAGTGCGTACTTCTAATTTTAGAGGCATAGTTTTGTACAACCACTGTATAATTATGCGCATTTCATTTCGAAAATACAGATAAAATGAGTTTGACTATGGGGTAACTGCTTAGGTTCTTATGCATGAACCAAAACCACGCAATGGGCATGGTTCTTGCATAAGCAAGAAATGGGTTGTTTAGCGCGGAAACACGCATTCTAAATGAAATTCGCCAGACTGCGGACCACCGCGCCAGAATTATTTATTTAGTAGTTGTAAACTACTACACTTGACAAAAGTTAGACAGGTAAAATATCTTGGTATCATAATCGATCAAAATTATAATTGGAAACCTCACATAACTAACCTTACTAAAGACTCAGACAATTGACTTTATATTTGGACGTTTTAGCTACTAAATTCTTAAAGACAGTAATTTTGCTCTTGCTCAATCAATTCTTTTATATGGGATCATAGCGTGGAGGAGCGCTTATGACAGTTCTCTTCAGGTAGCTCAAGTAGCTCAGAATAATATTTTAAGAGTCATTCTAAAAAAGAAAAGAATTTATTCAGCAACAGACTTGTACACTGAACTTAACTTACTAAATATTAAAAACCTATTTAGACTGACAGTCATACAAAGAGTTAATAATAAACTTAAACAATTTAAATTTGGTCCAAGCATGGACATGGGACCCGAGGTAATCAGGTTCACCCTTTTGATACCTACAGATTAACTACACAAGGCATGAGACATTGGCGTTGTGTCGGTGCTGCCCTCTATAACTCTATTCTAACTCACCTTAAGTCAACTGAAAAATTTTATAAAAAAATTAAGCAATTTTTCTATGAAAAGAAAATTGTCTTGATTTTATTTTTTCATCTTAGTAAATTATTTTATAAAAGAACTAATTGCCTTTTCTTTCAATTTAAAAACAATCACTTAAAAACAATATTATTCTATAATATGTTATTTTTAATAATATTTTTTTTTCACTGCTGTCGTCCATTCTTCAAATATTTCAACATTGAATATTATTACTAAAAGGGCTCTATTGGTTGAATTTTACAACATGGAAACATAGCTTTAAACACCTTCTATTATATTCTAGAAAAACTATTGTAACTTACATAGTAGAAACGGTTAAAATAAAAATATAAACAATCATTTCAATCCCCCAAATGATCTAAACTCATTCCTAAAAGATGTTTCAACCTCTTAATATGAGATGAAGCTGTGCCCTCTCTAGTGAAATATCTCTATGTATACAAATAATTAAAAACAATAGCCTTTTGTGAGATACTAACTGTGTACATATTGCTCCAACCCTACGCTCTGGATGTCCATTGTAGGGTTGTAAATTTTATGGTTAAATATTTGTAATCATATTAATTTTTATTAAAATAAAGTATTTAAAAAAACTTATGTATGTAAAAAACTATAAAAAATTATCATTCCAACCAGGATTGTTGTTAAGCACGGAAACACGCATCCAAAGGAAATTCGCCAACATGGACCACCGCGCCAGAATTATTTTTTTCTAACCACTGAAAGTTTATATTTCTTTTTCATATATTGAAAGATTTAGAAGCTTATTTAGCTGTTCATAATCGTGTAATTTGCTCTTTGCATAGATTTTGCAATTTATAATATTTATTTGCATTGTATTACTTTCAACATGATAAATAGTATTTTTTTTTAAATATTAGATGACATATATATAAAATTTAACAAATTTCAAGTGCCTGAAGTCAAAAACAGTACCCCAGGGTCGAACCCTTCTTACACCCAACATGTAAAATAACTCATGTTGCATCTGAAATAGTTATAACAATGGATACTTAATATTGAAATCAACAATATGCTCTTAAATTTAAATTATTTAAACTTCTTAACAACTTAATAAAGATATAAAAAATATACCTCTTATATAAATACAGTCATTATATTATTTTAGACATATATATTTTCATGTTACAAATAATGAATCATAAGTTGTTGATGAAGTCGTAATAAACCCTAATTGTTTATCAAGGCAATGTTAGATATCAAATTAAAATATGCAAAATTTACAATTTTCCTTACTTTAACCATACAAACCCTACCCTCATTTAAATTTAAGTTTCTTCGATACTAAGATGCTTAGAAATATGATGAGTGTGTGAGTCAGCCAGTCAGTCAGGGTCGAAATTAATCATTTTCAAAGCAATATTTCTCGTGTTCTATAAAAAATAAAAAATTGTAATTTCTCAAGTATATATGTATATGTAATTCTCAAGTATACATGTATTATATAATTATATATATATATATATATATATATATATATATATATATTATATATTAAATATCAAGTTATTATAATATATATATAATATATATATATATATATATATATATATATATTATATATACATATTATATTTACCACTAAATTAGCTGTAATGTAATAATGATATTGGAATAAAAGTCGAGTAATGAAGTTTGGTTGTGTTCCAGTGCCGCCAGATATTGACGACTCGCTAAGTAGTTCAGATGTCATTACCAGAGAGGGTTCAAACGTGACACTGAGTTGCACCGCCTACGGCTCTCCTAAACCTAGCATTCGTTGGCGGCGGGAAGACAGCCAGTTAATTAATCTAAATAAATCTCTAACAGGTAACCCTTTTATTTTTTTATCTTATTATTCAAATATTCCTTTTTTCCCTTACTTACTACGATAGGAGAAGCACAAGGTTTGTATTATAGAAAGGGCATAATAGTACAAGACATGGGAGTTTAATGACAATATATTTAAAATATTTGCCCCTCCATTACTTCATCACATGATTACCTTTTAGTACAATCAATCCTAATCATCAATAAAACGGTTCTGTCTGTATGTATGTTTACTTCATATATATAATATATATATATATATATATATATATATATATATATATATATATATATATATATATATTATATATATAATATATATATACATTTGCGAACAAGCATTTAACGTTATTATAACTCAAGCTTTATTGAAAGCTCTTAAATAATAAATTTATACGTTGAAACAATGAGCTAAAAATTAAAAATTAACGTTAGAAGAGACGTGTTAAATGTTCTTCTTGCCGTGTCTTCTACATAATCAAGAATAAGACTCGCAATAGCTAAAATTGAGACTCGCTTATTTTTGTCATTATCACTTTAGGTCATGCAGGTTCAAAAAAATAATTATTGTCGGCGTCTACTTACATGGATAATATGTGTGAGGGGGGATGACTGGGCACGTATCTAGTAAACATGGTATAGGTCAAATGGCTTAACTGTATCAGATCAAAACTCAAAAATCTAATTAGTTGTTTCTTTCATTAAATTTGAATTATGTATAAAAAAAATCAGCTAGTTTTTGAATTGGAGTTCAGCTAGTGGATCTCCTGACCTGTCCACCAAAAAACATCACGCGTATCCTCACACACATTTTTTTTTAAATTTTTGGGACCATTAAGTGTTAAAACGAAGACATTTTATAAAAACAAACATGCCAATTTTCTTATAAATATATAGAAAATAGTAAAGAAAATATATCTGTTGCTAAAAATATTTTAGTGCTGGTTTTAAAGTAAATTTAATAAATCCCTTGTCATAAGTGGGGAAAAGTCGCCTGCATTAAATATTTCAGTGTTCATTCTGCCCAACTTTATGTTATTACTACATTTCTCACATTATGTATTAATGTGATGATATTTTTCAGTTCAAGAATATGAAGGTAATATACTAGAAATGTCAAGGATAAGCAGGCTAGACATGGGAGGGTACTTGTGTATCGCTTCAAACGGAGTCCCGCCATCTGTTAGTAAAAGAATCAAACTAAGCGTTGACTGTAAGTAACAATTTTATTTATTTATTTACACCTAACGTTTCACAATTACTAATTTGTAAATACAGGGGGGGGGAGCAAAGCTCTGTCTCCTTCTTTCAAATTTTGAACCATTCAATATAACTTTAGTGCCTGTGTTATTAGCCACAATTTTATTTCTTTGAGCTTCTTACTGTAAATATACCTCTTAATTCATTAACTAATTTAGTTATTTTCAATTATTCAGACACGGACTCTTTTCAATACAATATAATAACTAAGCAACATAATACAATGAAATACAAAGAGTATATTACAAAAAATTAACTCCAGTTTTCATTATCAGACACTGACTCTTTTTCAATACAATATACATATAACTCTACATAGCAACATAACAGTACACATGAACAAAATTACATAAACAGTACTTTATTACAAAAAATGATTCAACCATAATACCAGTTAAACATTTCATCTAGATTCCGCTCACTGAATTCTAAAATAAAAAAATAAAAGAGATTATTATTTTTAAGTAACTATATACCACTGAAAAAAATAATAACTGAATAAAAATTGTCAATAAATATAAAACATCAATTGCAGATACAAAAACATCAGAGAGAGTGTGCGGGTTGACGAGGCAAACTCGGATTCGCCTACGGTACATACAGACACACACATTTGGGAGTAAACCCCTCGGACACCCTAAGTCGGCACCTCTCACTACATAACACACCACATCTACTTACCAGCATGGACGTCTGACTGATATATCAACGGAGAGTTTCTAAGCTTAGACAGCAACAAACACTAACTTTCAGTAAAAATATAAACTCGATGAGTCAATTTACACAAAACAACGTAATAATGAAAAAATTTAAAATTTAACTTATTTAACATGCAATATAAATACACATGTAATAAACGCCTATGAGAAATAATTTAATGATAATGAATGAAGAGACGAGGCTTTTATACTCACAGATTATAAATAGTTTACAATAATATTGACCTGTTCAGAATAATCACTAGCTATAATAAAATTTAGACCTTTAAATCTCGAGAGACTCTGCACCAACTACATACTGATTCACGTAAAAGAGTCTGTATGCACTGATCATATCACACGGAGCAAGTACCAGTACACAGATCAAAACAATGAGTTTTATCAATAGATAAACAATACTACTTTTTTCACAGATTAAGTAACAAAAAACATTGATTACCACATAGATTGATATGATTGTATTCCTAAGGTTTACCTACGTATTTCAAACACATTATCCAAATAACACAGATAATACTAGAGAGAACGTACTGAAAAAAAGGACATACAAACACAGCGAATAGCATACGATAGTAAGCTTTAAAAAAACCTACTTTGTAAAGGCTTTATACAACACACGCCACATCACCTTAAAGTAACGAAGCAATTCAGTCACAATCCAACACACACAGACACACAATCAGCGTTTATCAAAAACGCTACTCTTTTTATAAAACAATAATAAAAACACTGTATTTTAATCTTTCTAATAATGTATGCCGGTATCCAAATTGCCAAAGAAGTCGTCAGGCCAAACTATGAGATACTTCGTTTCCGAATAAGAGCACAAACAACAGCTTGTCATTGTGTATAATCAAACGCATTGAACATCTAATAGTATTAAATCATTACCAAAGATAGAGGAACGTTTCTATAATAAAACCTCCTCGCCCTGTTTATGCCATACCATTATCTCCTCCGATAAAAGTAATAAAAAAAAACAATAATAAGAAGGGGAGGTTGAAAGGATAAGACACAGGGGGACTATGGTTGGAATTTGAGAGCATAAAAATTAGAGATATTTAATAATGAAAAGTATAATCACAGCCACCTTATAAGGTAACAAGAGCCTACAAGACCACTACTTATAATAATCAAACATTCATCGATTTATAAGTCTCCATTGTCAACACAAAACAAGAACTACTGCCCAATACAGCCATAAAAAAAAAAAATCACAGAATAATTTGGATGTATTGTGTCTTGGTTATATTATGCACATCTGTTAGCATGTATTATAAACACCTTATATGATTGATAATAACTGACATTTTAGAATAGACCTACAACATTTAACTCGAAAATCTCGAGCATTATTAAATTTATTAGAGACCGAGCACAATACACAACTACCTTAGAATATCGCAGCATAACAGATCTTACAGACCTAAATCATTTTACTATTGCCACTGACATTTAACATTTCTAATGTTATTAAAATGAAATAGATTATAGGTAAATTTATTATGAGAAAGGGTTTAGTGATTGTCGTACCGTCACGAGCTTCTTTATATACCTATTGCGAGAAATAATGAAAACCCTGGAAGTTCACCCCAGCACTGGCACGCTTGACAAAAGAGAATCCATAATAAACTCTACGAGACAAATTCTTTAATAGAAACCCAAAGTCGTTAATGACATAGATATATACTTACTCGTCTTCTCTTATACACCCAACTCCAAAGTATCACGGCATATCACGTAAAATAATATCTCGGCGTCTGTCACTGCGAACAACCTATAAAATCACTCGTCATCCGAGAATTATCATGGATATTCCGGATCCATGACTAGATTATATATTATAATAATAGTTATAACAGTTGTATATCAGTTACACACTATTAATCATACCTCATACTAATATATAATATATAATAATATATATATTATATATATAATATATATATATATCATATACATAATTGTGCTGTGTGTGTATTTTTTAACGATTGGATCTGCATGCTCCATTTTGAAAATACTCCATGCATTTCAGCTAAAAATTATAAAATGAACAACTATATGAACAACCTAATAATAACGCCGTGATAAATATAAGAAAAACTAAATTAAGTGAAATTCCTTTCAAAACAAATTAAAATAGAAACACTTCCCCTAAAAATATAATTACAAGAAAAATTGCATAACATGTCTCACCAGTTCACTTAAGACCCTACAACGGCATACCGTGACAAGGGGGAAAACTTATATCATAACAGCAAGATGTTTGACAATATAAAGCAATTAACCATTGTAAGTAAAATATAAAAACGAGAAAAAACAAATCAACTGCAAGTCATGTTATGCTGTTTTTACATAATTTAAGTTTAAAGATAACAAAGCTCAATATACACAATGATTAGACAAAAAGTTTTACTATGCTAGAACTTAAGATAACTTGAGAAATTAAATCGGAATAAAACTATGTGACAAATGGCATATCTATCCTCATGTGCTACTTATAATAGCATGTGAAAGCTAATATAACAAGGAGATCCAAAAGGAAATTGAAGCTCAAAAACAAGTATGACCCAAGGCTGAGGCGACACATTAAAGGCCCGGTCACACACACTCAAGCTTAAAAACGTCTAGGAAAGAGAGTTGTGAACTACAGTGCACCGCCAATTTTTAAATCCAAAAATCTCCTCTCTACTACGTTCACCTTTAAAATATCTTATTGCTTTTACCTTAGCACCTATTCCTGAACACTTAAGACCCAATAATCTTTTATTTCTATAACAATTCTCTTTTTAAGAAGAATGTATGCAACGTCTCCACGTGTTTTGTGCAATCATGTACACTGATACATTTTGTAAAGCGATGTGGAGTGTGTATTGTTGTTGTTGGTTTATGACGATTTCCCTTTTTATTATAATATATATTTTACTCACTGTTCATAACTCGCGACTTAGATAAACCTTAGCACTAAAAAAATACTATCTCCATTTCGAATGAAGAATTAGTAATAGTAGAAAAATACAAGCGATACTTCATATGAATTGGTCAAGTATCCAACAATAAATATTAAAATGACTAGTATCCTACCCCTACTGATAATCATTAATATCTATATTCTATAATAATGGATGAGGTCTCTAGTTCCTGCGGGTTCCGCCTTGTTATTGGAAAAGAACCCCGATGAAATAAAACTGCCCCACTTTCGAAAGAAATCTTATAAAAGCGGGCGAGACAAAAAATAACTCAACCCAACAATTACCGGACCAAAGCACCAACCACGAGCCACCCTCCTTTCCACTCAAAGGAAAAGAACAGAACCGGCCCCTCCGTCATTTTGATTTTATTTATAATTAAAATAAATAAAACACCGTCGATTTAAAAAAACTTTTTATGAAAGGTAAAATAGTACAAATCACTGACGCGAAATAATTTCTTTAAAACACGAAGGAAGACCAATGTGAAAAAGCGAATGGATGTGTAGACACAGTAACCAAGAAAAAGTGTAGTCACTACAAATACACGAGTGTAAATATAGTTGCTAGAAATTGAATTAACTAATTACAACTTTGACTTACACAAAACATAATGTGCTACGAATCGTTGGTGAGCGGAGATCAAGTAAGATTCGAGAAAAAGAGAGAATTTGCATTCTGCCTCGTAACATTGACTTAGGTAATCTCTACAATGTATCAATTAGTTAGATGGACTGTCCTTTCAAGTTCTTCACCAACTGAGCGAGCACTGTTCTTTATCACTTCTCAAAGTTTCTTCCAAATTAACTACAGGTTGCAATGCACGACAAAATTAATATCATCCAGTGACGCTTAATTAACAACACAGCCACCGCACAACTAAACACTAAAATCAGCAACAAACCAGACAGCCCCCCATGAGCTAAAGCAATTGACTCATATATCAGGACGTCATAACACACTTTACTGAGAACAAAGCCATCACAAGCTAATGTGCACACTCTGAATTCTTTCAATTAAATAGGATAAAATAAGGAATATAATACAGAAATTTCAAGAGACAATCCACAACCCTTCAATGCTTGTGAAGATTAACAAACTAAGCTAATACAAAAACATGCGATTTAGATAACAGTTAAAAATCAGAGCGCGAGGGAGCCCACTTTGTCACTGTGACTCTATGTATGACCTGCCGCACCCAAGGAGCCTTTATCCTCTCTATCAAACAGAGAGAGAAACAGTCAGAAAAATATGAAGAGAACAAAGATAAATAGAGAAAAACAAATTAAAGGACGTAATACCGCGTTGTTATATTAAATCACAGTTGTTGAAACACTTTGTAACTGGAAGGTGTGATCCGTATCCTGAATCTATGCGAGAATCAACGCTAATAATTACGCTAATGCCATAGTACCCAGCATATAAAAGCTTGCACGTAAGTTAATACAGATATAAGGATAGCCCTTAACTAATTGAACTAGTCTTTAACTTATGAACCATCTCTGGGACAGAACAGCTAGTATGTTGTCCTGATAAGAAGTTTCCCAAGCTGACTCCATTTCTCGATTGGACAAATCTCTAGCCTTCTCCTTCCAAGTGGTTGCTTGACTTCCTGCCTGAAAGAGTAGTATACGCAGGCACCATTTGCTAGAGATCGGCTTCTTTCGCGCCTTTACCCACGAAAAGTTGAACGGCCCCATCTCTTTATAGTTGTAGCTGCTAGTAAACATAATCTCTTATCTCTCAACCCTATTCAGGCCAAGGTGAGTAGAATCGATAGTTGCCCGTTAAAATAGAGACCAGCGACCAACTTACTCAAACCATTAATATTTATCACCAAAAATCAAACTTGCATGAGCACCACGCACACGCAATGAGAACAACACATAAAACTACCAGCGAGTACTGCCTTGATAAGAGGGCGGCAATACTATTCGGAAACTCTCGAAGTACTGTACTATAGGCCCAATTCCTGAGAGAGAAAAGATTCCCGCGAGGAATATCAACTACAACTTCCTAACATTGCGCTAAGCATTAAACCAACAATAGCTCTAAAACCTAGCATTCTCTTATCCATTTGCTTCCGTCTATATTAAAACTTAATACGACAACCAATCTGCGTAAAGAGAGCATTCATCACTGTCCTCACCACATAACAGAGACATCCATTATCAAACACATATCAAGGTATTGCCCTGCCTTGTAGACTGCCTCTCCATCTTTAAAGAACTAAGAAACACTAATGTGCTACATACACCTCATCATTCCCAAAACGGCATTACGAGCTCTACCTCACCTTAGAGTTCCACACAAAATAGATCAAAAGAATTCATATAACTCTCACCTCCAACAAGATATTGGGAACAAAAATTATGTGAGAATATTAACTTAATTGCAATTTTCGAGCCAATATTAGTTCTAGATCCTTTCGCCACAGACCCAATTGACGATTAACAATTCACTCAACTAGCTACTGAATTAAGTTTGTTTAAAAACTCATTCTCTTATTAACATTCTCCATAAAAGAAAAGAAAAACCAGACATGAGAGCATTATCAGCAACACCAAAAGAGTTGGCACCACAAATGCACACCTTTTTGTATATCTTAATAATCACCTAATCTTCTACACCAACTATTATACCAATCTCCAAAGCACACTATAGTATACCTACGAAGTCTGAGTGAAACAAAAGAGAGCACTATTCGCTGACTTAGCCCTTCTAATCACATAAGGTGTAAAAATAATATAAACTTCGAGCAAAAAGTAAACTGCCTAAAATAACTTCAGATCCTGCCTTCTACAATTCAACTCCAACTACCGGACTGGACCGATCAAAAAATATAACACAATGGAGAAGTATTGACTCTATCACATCAATCATCTTGAAATAAAATAACGAGACCTAGATTTTCAGAGAACGACAAAAACAATAATTATTAAACTATAACGCACGACCCAATCTAAAAATACACACATCAAGAGCACTGATGCTAGTGACATTCAGCATTCTCCAATAAAGTATGTAAGACTCTTAGACCATCAAATAAGAATGCAAACAGAAATGCTCGCGAATGCACTATTTACAAATAACATGATTCACAAGAGAAGAAAGACAATTTTACTAAATAAGGGATTGAATTGAGAAACCGATTTCCAGTACCCAGGGCTGCTACAGGACTAAAGGCCCGCCCTATATATAGAGCAGGACAGCCTCAGAATTCACCCCATGAGAACCGTGACAAATTATGAAGAGAAACTTTGTATGCTATCAAAAAGACCAAACCACACTGTCCTGACTGTTACTACAATACGCTCATAGAAAAAGGTATAAATTCGCAGGACATTCAGTGATTTTTAGTTTAGCCAGAATTGATGTCCACCAGGCCGCGTCAAATGCGCCTTTGACGTCCAGTACAGTCATAATGACTACTTCTTTATCATCTACGCTGGTTTGAATGAAACGCTTAGCGCTCATTAGAGCATCAACTGTGCTACATTGAGGTGTAAAGCCATACTGATCTAGACTAAGCAAATTTTTCTTGTACATGAAACGCATGATCCGATCGATGTGTAATTTCTCCAACAATTTTCCTGCAACTGGAAGTAAGCTTATAGGCCGGAATCTTGAGGTATGTTCTACATGTTCTTTCCCAGGGTTTTCAATAGGGAGACTTTCCAGACTACAGGGAAGATACCGCGGCGCAAAAGTTCGTTGTAAACTGCTAAGGAAAACATTGGAAACATATCAACAAATTTTGACAAAATAGTGCAAGTTATACCGTCTTGGCCTGGAGCTTTCTTTGGATTAAATGTACTCAAAGCGTACATGTGTGTGTGTGTGTTTTTTTGTAATGCTATGTATTAATTACATGGAATCAGACCCGATTTGAATCCTTCACTTCTATCATCCGTACAACCTTAAGTGTCAATTCCGTACGAAAAGTCGCTAAGAATATTTTTTCAAGATAAAATAATATAAGAAAATGTTTTATATTTAAAACCTGAGCAACTCGGGGATATTTTATTGTTGAGTTAAATAAGTTTATCTCGGAACTAATAAATACGAGAATTAATTAAGGCATGTCACGTAGAGGTTTTCAGGTTTTATAACTAATTCTGCACGTTACGACTATCTGCTTCCTTATCGACATCTACTTTAGACAATCAGCATTTATTTCATCTATGCTAATATTTAAGATGTTTTGCCGTATGTTTTAATAAAAATTATTATATCATTATACAGTAAACTCAGCAGAGAGTATCGCCGCAAATATAAATTTTATTGACACAGCGCTTTCAATTTACTGCGAGGTCATTATCAATGCATCTAAAAATCATCATAAAAATAAATATCATAAGAATACGAATCAAAGATTTGTTGAAACATAACATTCAACATAATGTATTGTCATTTGATCATGATGTCATTAACAAGATGTATTTAATATATTGTTAAAATCGTAAACCATTGAATAATTATTTTTAGTTTAAAGAAAATTTGCTTAAATACGAAGAAAAAACAGAAAGGACTCACTGAGCCAGGTCTCACAATATGCATGATATTTGCATTAACGCATAGAAAGTGAAAGATAGAACAATATGTTACTAAGTAAGCTTCCAAAAATTACTTGAAAATAGAGAAGCAAAGTCTATGGAAACTAAAGCTGAAAATTAAGGCGGATATAAAAGATGGGCTCAGACACATTGACTTGTGACCGGACATAGAGGGTTGAAAATCTTTTCAGCAAGTTCCTTATCTTGTATTAGTCAACTCTAGAGCTGTTTGCTATTAGTATCGTTTATCTTTTGTTAATTCATTGCCCATAATATGTAACATTTTAGTTTATCTTTTGGTTAATTAACATTTTGAGAGTTTAATTGTAACAATAGTGTATAGATTATCGATAATGAGGAGCAACGATCATGTTCCTTGAGGTTAATTATATCTGTGATGTAACAAATTAGCGGTAATAAGGAACGAAAATAGTTTTTTTTATTTTTAATAGATGAGTACATATTTCATTTTTGAAAAAGAACTCTCTCCACACTCCATCTATAGTTTAGTAATCCAAATAAACTCATAAGCGAATTTGATTATAAAACTTCTAAAAAAATGATACTATTTTTGGCCGCTCGAGCAAACATAACACCAAAGACGGCCACCGAAGTGATGCCACGCCTTTCTTTAATATTGCGTGGTTTTCATTCTTAGTTCTAACGGCGGTAAGTTTAAAACTACCATTAAACATTTAAAATTCAAGCTCCGTTTGTTCCATGGAACATAAGCTACAAATTCAAGGAATCTGATTACAGACAAAAAACAACCAAATACAAAAAAATTGTAAGTGGTTTTTGCCGATATGACTAAAAATCAAGTTATTGCTAAGACAAAGGCATGAGTATTATTGGATGAGGGGTGATGCTTATACTGAGAGAATCCTATTGGTCAAGCTGATATCGAGATTGAATATACATAAGAAGCCTTGGCCTTGACATAGCTTAGGATGATGTCGCTACTTTTGAATGCAATTTATTAGTTTATCGAAATTAAACCCAATTAACCAATCAGACGTGTGATGGTACGCGCTGAAAAATAGCCCTTATTGA
Source organism: Microvelia longipes (assembly GCA_018340805.1). Classification (NCBI taxonomy): domain Eukaryota; kingdom Metazoa; phylum Arthropoda; class Insecta; order Hemiptera; family Veliidae; genus Microvelia; species Microvelia longipes. The sequence goes on along the minus strand of JACMZG010001893.1, from coordinate 7,174,159 downwards.
CTCTAAAAAGAGCGTGATATAATAATAGTTCCGGGATCTTAATAACTTTGGTTAACATTTTATTTTGTTATCGATTATATTTTTTTAAAGTTGGAGCAGGGGCAAGATGGACAAGTACACTCTTGGGAGATCTCAACCGACCTAAGATATGCCCGAAGGGATTGTGTTTGTTAAGCTTCAGATATAGAAAGAATATCCTGCAATGAATCATTTAGTAGAGTTTTCCATTTAATAGGGTTTTGCATACAATCACCAAGACTACGGGAAGATTGGTCTGTAGTGGTGTCCACGGCTGGACTACCAAGTGCTTTGCATATCCCATTATAAAGTAGAGGTATGCGTTACCCCGTCCCTAATAACACACTCGGATTAAACGGCAAAAATATACCATCGATCCCGTCAAATACCTTCCCACCCCTCTAACACAACTATATTCTCCATAATTAATATTTAGTGCTCGATTAGCGGTACCGAGTTGAATTAGGCATTGTATTTTAGCACCAAATGGAATATGGACATAAAGGAAAACGGATTTTAACGGAGATATCAACTTCAACATCATGTGGTGTGGCAGTAGTCTTGATTATTTGTTTAATAGTGAAAGAGCTTTGCCTACAATATCAGTTTTTGAAAAGAACATCACGCTCGACGTTTCTAGTGAGCATTCGTCCTGACATGGCAGAAGCACAGAGGAAGGACCAACGTGGACCCTGGTTAACACATTCGCACACTATGGTGTCAAACACAACTTCCTGACTTGATTTTTTCACTGATCTTTATATTTGCTTAAGGCCCAAACTGTAAGAAACCTGGTTGGACACCTGGATAATAAGATGTCACATGATGCTCCGATTTTGTAACCTCTCGATCGATCATTAGCGACTGTGGCTGTACAACTAATTTATTAGCACTGATATAAGACTGCACATTCTTACACATTATTCAGTAAGAAAGCAGTAAACTCGGTGATAACTTAAAGAACAAAGGAAAATCTCAGAAATGTCTCGGAACGCTTTAAACGAATCTCACATATTCCTTATATTAATAAACATTCCCTGTCGTGACAAGGAGGTTTTTTTTAGATTTCTTTAAAAGAAAAGCGTGTGAAGAGAAAACGCCGGCGGAATACAAGTCTTGGCAGGACCTTCACTCCTAAACAGAGTTAGAACAATTGCTCGGCACAATGAAACTTGTTTCAAAAACCAGCAGGGGTGAGGAAATTTTCAAGGAGAACTCGTTGGTTATATAAAGAGATCGAGATGAACTCCTAACGTTACATTATAAGAAAGAAAAAGAAGCTATACAGCATGAAACACGTCTCCTCCTCCCTCCGCACACTCTGGTACTCTAACTCCCTCCACATACCCTAGTACACTCACGTATATACTATTGAACATAAAACTCTTGGCTAATGAAAATTTTTTAGTTTGTTTCCCAAAAAAGTGAAAACTTCATTACTCGTTATTATATTTTAGATAGGAAAAGCCATTTCGTATCCAGTTACAGATGATATTAAATAATTTAATTCATCCCTAAATAATTGTGTAATAGGATCTCGTATTAAATTTTACGAGATGATGTGGATTTCCGGCGTAAATAGTGCAAATAATGAATATATTTTTGGCATAAATAGTAAACAAATATCACTGGTTTATTCTTTAACTTCAATCTAATATGTCGATTTCAAATATCCATAGTTCTTTCCATAGCTTATCTAGGAGTTTTCGCTAAAGATATCACGAATCTATCAGTAATTTTCGTAAAAACTTCATGATGAACTTTAGTTAAATGTACAAATAAGTATTTTATTCATTTTAATAAATTTATTAATCAATGATCGTGTCCAAGATGACAGAAGTGTTTTCAATGTTATCTAAATCTTGAATATCTTGATTCAGCTTATATTTTATTAATCGAATAACAAACACTTGATCGGGTCCATCCGATGCTAATATTTATTACCCATTAGTCCGCTTGTCCTGACAGAAAAAAGCCATCAAGGGCGTTAATAATTTAACACTGTTCCAGATTATGCAAAAGAGAGAGAGAGAGAGAGGGCTTCATCAAAATAAACCCACCCGTATAGAAACCTTTATCCAACTTTAAATAATACATGCTGATAAATGCAATTTTTACCTGCATTAAACCTTAATAGATGGGATTAAGTGGATTGCTTATAAAAATGTAGCACTTTTTTTATGTATTCACAGAAATAAACTTTTTTATTTGCCTATTTTTATTTTATTCTTTCAAACGAAGGGCATTTCAGCGAACCTAGTTTACTAGATCAATACGTGTATACCATTAAAATTAGCTTTATTAACGACTCTAAGTACCATACTAATAATACGCTTATTCATCACATAATCTGCCAAGATATAACAAGTCCATTTTATAGTTTTATCTTATAAACTAAAGATTAATAATAAATAATTAATATATAATAATCTCGTAAACTGACAACAAAATACTAATGCTACCGGACGCATTAACAAATTATTAAATTTACGAAAACAAATTATCAAATATTATACATTACATTTAACTCAATGATTTAATTAGTAATTTTTTATTTAATTATTAATTACTGATTTAATTATTAAATAAGTATAAATTACTAATATCAGATTAACATTAACAACTAATTAATATTTTGGATTATGCCTAGTCTATTCATTTGCTGTTTTCATAAATCTTGAGAGATATAGATGTTTATTTAATATCCGCAACGTATGCGCTCAAAAGCCTTACAAAATTTAACAGTAAAGAAATTTCTGACTAGGCAAGAACGCAGAGGTAAAATTAATTAATCATGAATTTCTTCCTCAAATTAATATTGAAGGTTTTTTTCTAAATTGGAATTACCTCCTTATTTATTTTATTTCTAATTTCGTTGTTTAACGTTCTTGCCAAGTCAGAAATTTCTTTACTGTTAAATTTTGTAAGGCTTTTGAGCGCATACGTTGCGGATATTAAATAAACATCTATATCTCTCAAGATTTATGAAAACAGCAAATGAATAGACTTGGCTTAAATTATGATATCATAACTTTTTACGCAAGACTTGGCTGCATTTTTTCACGGAGTGTTTTTGTTGGGATCTCACTTCTTTTTGTAAGTAATTTCGATTAACTTTGCTTTAAAACTTAAGATGTGTGGATTTTGGAAGAGCATATTTTCTGTCTTTTTTGGTACATTTTTATGTCACATTCAGATAATAAATCTTGATGGTATTTGAATTTCTGTCATTAGCATGTGTTGATACCTGCACTATCTCAATTATTTTTTCACAAATATAATTTTACGACACTCTAAAACCCCGGACCAAACATGTCGACTAATCGTTTTCTGATATTGAAAGATTTAGAAGCTGATTTAACTGTTCATAATCGAGTAATTTCCTCTTTGCATAGTTTCCTGCAATTTATAATATTATACTTTGCATCGGTATTACTTTCAAACATGATAAATAGTAATTTTATTAAAAAATATTCGATGACATATATATATAAAATTTAAAATATTTTAACTGCCTGAAGTTAAAAGCAGGTACTCCATTTGCTAAGATCTGGTTAGCAGATGTCAGCAAGAAGGTCGAGCCCTTCTTATATATAACATGTAAAATAACTCATTTTGCATCTGAAATAATTATAACAATTGATACTTCATATTGAAATCAACAATATGCTATTAGGTTTAAATTATTTAAATTTCTTAACATACTTCATAAAGATATAAGAAAAATATACCACTTATATAGTACATTCATTATATTATTGTTAGACATATATATTTTTATGTTACAAATAATGAATCATAAGTTGTAGATGAAGTCGTTATAAACCTCTAATTGTTTATATCAGAGGCAATATTCAGGTGATCAAATTAAAATAATGCAAATTTTACAATTTTCCCTTGCTTTACCAAACAAACCCTACCCTCATTTCAAATTTCAAGTTCCTACGATTATTAGAAGTGCCTTAGAATTATGTTGAGTGAGTGAGTCAGTCAGTCAGGGTCGAAATTAGTCATTTTTAAAGCGAAATTTCTCGTATTCTATAAGAGATGAAGAGTTGTAATTTCACAAGTAATATTGCTCTGGTATGATCTTTAAGTCAGCAAAATTGAAATATTCTATGTTTATCCAGTCAAAAGATACAAGGGGGTAGAAAATGCTCCGAATTGCTTCGGGAAAAGGGTGTTCGTCAGTGCCAGCCTTAGATATAACTTGTACTTTATAAAGCAAGACTTGGCTGGGGCACTGCCGTGCCCCCAGATCTAAAATTATGAGAAATACAAGAACACTTACTGGAGTTTATAGTATAGTAACTAATCGGTTACCTTATACTATGGTTGCTCAATGTGACCATTAATTTTCTAAGTTAGCCAACACAATATTATCAGGTTGCAGCATAAGTAGTACGAACTAAAATATAAGGGCCTATTTAAGTTATTGCAATACAAAAATTAATTTTCTCCTGATATGTATAAATCAATATGTGAGACAATGTATCTGGGTTTAGTACTAAAAAGTGGAAGAGGAATAACTCCTCATTCTCAAGCGGGTTTTTTACGCATAGTGAGTAAATAATTTCAAGTAAATATGCCTAGTGAGTAGATATTTTCAAGTAAATAAGCCTAGTGAGTAAATATTTTCAAGTAAACATGCCTAGTGAGAAATATTTTCAAGTAAATATGCCTAGTGAGTAAATATTTTCGAGTAAATATGCCTAGTGAGTAGGCATATTTATTAAATCCGATGGTAATTATTAAAGTTTATCTTAAGTTTAGCTCTATGCGCTGAACTTATCAAAGTTAATCAAGGAATTCGAACCGTAAATGACGAGGTATTAAGGCAGAAAAGGTACTGTTTTTTAAAACACATTTAATTTGAAGGTGTCAGGTTATAACTAGACAAAGGTTATAACCTGCTATAAACGTATATGGACTGTTTATAAACCAGCCATACACGTTTTAATGGATACATGTACAGGTTGTTTTAATGGAACGTTTTCACAGATACACGCATAATATGCTTTATTAACCGGATGTAACCACCAGTTACATCTGTAATATATTTTTCCTGGCACTCCTGAAATATTTAATGATCTAATCATTGCCTTGTCATCTTAACCAATGCTTACTGATACAATTCTCTTATTGCTTGTCGGAAGAGTTCCGGTTGATATCTGTTGCGGACTCTCCAAACTCATACGTTACTACCACTCACACATAATCCTTTTGATCTTCTATTCGAGTTGGTCTGTGTGAGTAGGCAACTTTAAAGGGGCGAAAGATAATATTATTCATTAAAATCTTCTCCAGAGAGGGAGAGGACATAACTTTTTTCGGCAAAAAGGACGAATGTATTATCAAATTTTTCTGCTTTGACTCTTTTCTTTACACCTATGTTTATCATAGCCCTGTAAAGGTGTTCTTTTTGACAAAGCTACCCCGACATCAAAGCTCCGATGGCAAAAATGTAGTAATAAAAAAAAACATATCAATTTCATTTGTTAAATAATACTATCATTACGCAAGTTTATTCTCGTATTGTCAGGCATAACTTGTCATATGAATTAGTTCTATGGGTGCAAATTATTTTACACCGAGTGACACAACTCGGTAGTTTCTTGTAACGCATTCTATCAAAACTGTTTCCTATTATGTCGCCTTAATTGCTAGTAACATTGTCTCCTATTATATAGTTGAAATAGTCATTAGAAAAGTTATAAACTTAGTTCTAAATGGTTAAATGTTAGTTCTGAAAACAAAGGTGAGAGCAGAAGGTTTGTGAGCTGTCGTAGCTCGTGGTCTAACATTGCTTGAGAGATAACGTGGCTTGTGAGCTAACATGCCTTGTGAGCTAAGATGGTTATTGAGATAACATGGCTTGTGAACTAACATTGTTTGTGAGATAACGTGGTTTGAAGGCTAACATGGCTTTAGAGGTAATATGGCTTATGAGCTGTCGTAGCTTGTGAAATAAGGTGCCCTGTGAGCTATCGTGTAACTTGACTACAAAAACAATGTCAAAATACTCTCTATTCGAGTCAGCGCTTATTGATTATCGTTTAACTTATCTAGTTTAGAAAAAATGTAAAATAAAATTAATTAAAAGTTTAGTGAAATCACGCTATGGGGGCATCTGTGATATATATCAATATGAAAGGTTTAATCTATTTATTAAAACATTAAAAACAGCTTGTTTGTTGGAATAACAACTACTAACTAGTACGCGAGGCAGCGAGAACTCGCGTCATAAATTTATACCGCTATAGCTATTACAATACATCAACTTCTTGGCGAATCAACTTAATCAACATAACATGAGTAAGATGCGAGACGTGTAACACTAGATTAGCCACAGTTTTCTGTCCATCAAATAATCTATTCAGAGAAAGAAAAACAAAAGTTGTGCTAAAAATTCAGGACTACTGTAGGAAGTTAATGGCATGTACTGGGAATTAAGTTATGTAATGCTCACTAGTTAATCAGTGCCGCGCGAGTGCACTGAAGCCTTAAATATAAAATTAGAAGTAAACTTAATCATATATTCGTAAGTAACTCAACATGAGGCAACTCTTCATGTCGCAACCATCATAGAGCACACCCTGCCTAAAAATGGAGATGTCGTATAAAATTATTACTTCCAGCAATTGAAACAATAAAACTTAATAAAAAAAAATATTTTTTATATTACCCGGGATAATTTTCTGCCGGTAAAAACAGGCTTTCGATGAAACGGAATGATGAAACGGTAAGGACAATGTACAATATATTCAATATTTATCAAGGCATTACAGACATTAAAAGAACTTTAGGGTTTCGCTGTCTGACACAATGGATCACCAAATTTAAGCTAAAACTAAAAAAAAGTATATGATAAGACACAATATAATAGTTTTAGTGACACTTAGGAATGAAACAAGCAAAATACTATGATGCATCAGCGAAATGATCCATCATTCAACATTCGTCGTCACTGATGCGTTTACATAATGTTATTAATGGCATTCAAAATATTTATCATATGATAAAACCGAGTTTTTCAAAACATAAATAGGTGACTATGAAATAGTGTGAGAGACACCTAGGAATGTATCAAGCAAAATGCTATGCTACATCTGCAATGCTTTATGCCGTTTATGATAGAAGTGATCCATCATTTGGAAGTTCATCATATTGTGTCAACTATTATAAGATAACTATAAATCAACTATGAATAATATAAGGATGGATGCCAAGCATGATGACAGTAAAATAGCACATCTCGACTCTGTTATATAGTTCTCTGTATTAAGTATACACATAGCTCTTTGTAATTTTAAGTAAAGGGCAAAGTGATTTCAGGCTCTATTAGCGCCCTGATGAGTTTATACGAACTGAAACAAAGTGGGACTTGGCATTATATCGAGTCATCAATAATGACGAAAGTAGCATAATTATGTAGCACGGGATTTCGCTTAGTAGATTCCTAGGTGTGTCTCAAATTATTATATTGTGTCAGCATTATAGTATCCATGTTTGCAAAAATCTACTAAAAAATCATACATATAAGAGGAAACAGACGGAATAATCGATCAATTTTACAAAACGATGCTGAAATTAAAGGGAATCCGATAAATCAATATGATCAACACTTTATGTTCTTATGGAATCACTTGAAAACGCATAATAAAAGTTAAATTAGTCATAGATAAGTGTGAATGCTTTTGTGCAAAGCATTTACAATTGCTCGATTAGGTGTCTCATTGTAAAGCTTTTCTTGAATGGTGTGTGATTAACAAGTTAGTCTTAAACACGTCAAAAAGTGTCTGTATAATGTTTACTACTCGCACTATAAAAAGACCATTATATTTATAAATTCAAGCCCTCTTACAACAGTGTCCACCACCAAGTTACTTGGTTTAATAATTGATAATTCACTAAAATTTTCTGGACACATCGATTCTGTCGTAAAAAAGATAAATTGTGCCTATTACTTGTTGAGGAAACTTAAGTCCTACAACTCAACTGATGCCCTATTAATGGTATATTATGGCTGGGTATATTCTTATTTAACACAACATATTCTTGTATGGGGACCAAGTCCAGATGTAAATAGACTTTTTATTTTGCAAAAAAGGATAGTTAGGATGATTTTTAATATCCCTCCTCGATTATCTACTAAACCAACTTTTATTAAGCAACATATTCTAACAGTTTATTCCATGTTTATTTTTGAAGCGTGTAAGTTAGTAGCTAAGCATCCTGATAAGTTCATCACTCATAGTGGTGTTCATTCGTTCAACACTAGAAATAAGTTCAACCTGTGTCAAGCTCCCTGCAGAACTGCTTTGTTTAAGAAAGCCCCACACAACATTTCAATAGCTTGCTACAATAAATTGCCACAAAAAATAAAACAAGCTAAAAATATAATGTCGTTTGCTAAACAATTAAAAGCTTTGCTGATCTCAAAAGCATATTATAATGTAAAAGAATATTTACAAAACTAGAAAGAAATATTCACTAATGTATATATTTAGTTATTTATTTATTTTTAACTTCTTTAGTTGTTATACTCTTTTTGTATTATTTGTTTTGTATATATGACATGTTATATCCTTGTAAGGCTTACATAATAAATAAAGAATATTATTATTATTATTATTATTATTATTGCTCTCAAATTTCTGGCCGTTATGAGTGTGTAACAGTAGATTAAAAGCCTGATCTGAGCTTGTAATATCTTTGGTATTGATTTGTTCCCATTGTGATTTAATTTGTCTAAACCGATATCATTATTGATTGTTTATATCCACTACACAACAAAACGTATCTTAAATTTCGATTTTGTCCTCATTATCAGCATATGAACCTTATTTGCATTATAGTGTTGTCACCTTCTCAACAAACTAAGACGAGTGTTAAATTTTAATCACAATGTATTTTGATGCAAGGAGTTTAGTTCAGAGTATTATGTTTAGATAAAGATAATAGAGGTATAAGATGTTTATTAGGTCACAAAGTAGAGTAGAGGTTTATAGGGAGAGGGAATTTATAATTCTACTGTCTAGTTTATAGGTATAGGAGGGAATAAAGGCCCTTGGGGTGCTCTAAGACCGTGCCAAGAGATGTTTCCTTGGACTTGCCCCATCCATTCCTTCATACATTCTTGTATAAACTTAATTTTTCTCATTCTACCTCGTGTACAAGTATTATCAGAGAAATATAGATGGCAAAAAGTAAGGCACAAATAAATCTGATAACAAACGTATTATCCTATCTACAAGTACTATTTGAAAGTAAGTAGAGTTCATAGAAACGGATATAAAAGAAAATCAGCATATTCTTAATCCAGTCTTATATGTATAAAAGTTGTATTATTGTAGATTATTGCGATTTATAGATAGTAAAGTATAGAATAGTAAGCAAAGTTGAATCATGAAGGAGCTACTAGTGTATTTGAATGTCAGCATAAATTTGAGCCCACAATAAATTCCTAATTTTGTAATTAGTGAAATTTCGTGTACCGTAGGCTAAAACTTGTAATTAAAAGTTCTCCAAAACATATTTTTGAGAAATAAATTTAACGTTTGCTATTTTATTTCTGATTAAATTTTATATCTGATCTTGTAGGGCATTTGAAATTGATTTTTAGAGATATTACTTCACCAACTTTTAGACTTATTCTTTCAACTTTTCTTATTGAAAAATTGCTAACTTTGTTTTCTTTAAATTAATAATTCGATATTTTTAAATTTTAGGAGGAAATAAGTGATTTTTTCAGCATAGCTCATGATACCTTAATATATTTTTAATATATAAATATGCATTAAATGTTATTTTAATGACGGAATTGGACGCTAAAATCAAGTTAGGAGAGGAGGAAGTGTTTTCTCTAATACTCAGTGTACAACAGCCCCACTCAAAACACTGCAGTCACCGAAGAAAAATTAATTTCAAAAACTCTCTTTTTTAATTTTAATTTAAAATTTAATTTCAAAATATCGTATTTTTATGTTTTCCTGGACCCTAAAAAGGAATCAATCTATTGCTTATTGAAGAAGCCTGATGTTATTGCTTCTCAAAAAATTAACACATTGCAAAGAAGCTATTTAGCAATCAAATAATAACTTTATTATTTCTTATTATCCTATAATGAGATACTTATCAGCTCTATTTTAAAGATAATGTCCCTAGAAAGTCCACATTTCCTTGCATATTTCGATTCTACGACCAAATTAATTACAATTTATTTCTTTGATTTTTTGTCTACCACTCAAAGTTAGCTCTCTAGGAAGCCAATTTGTGTGCAGGTAATATAAAATAACTGTTAGTAATTGAGAAAAAAGAATGAAACATCATTTAATATACCTAAAAACAAAAAACACAAACTATGAGCTATTGTTTAAACTTTAATTTTTTGGGCAACCATTTACATTTTTGCTTTGATTGTAAATTAGTAATTATTTGGGTCAAAGAATCGGAAAGTGTAAAAACGTAAATTTAAAAATTCAATGTTAAGTGTCGTAGGGTGCCACTGGGGCGCTGCGCCCAAATGATCGGAGCAAAAAAGAATCTTCATCATGCTTATTAAAGACTTCCTTAGTCTACGTTTCAAAATCCATCTTATACAATTAAAAAAAAATATAGGGGGAACTTTTGGAGTAACCTGTGATGTAGTGATTAAGGTACGCGGGCAATGCACAGAATGAATGGACTTTTAACTTCCGAGTTTATTTAGTCATGGGTTCAATCCCAGCACGGGCCTCTGGGGTTTTTATGAGAGGGATAAAAATTCTGCATACCACGTCCTTCAGAAGGGACGTAAAGCCGGTGGTCGTAAAGGCCTGTGCGTTGTCAGGTACTCGTTAAAGATCCCTTACTCTAAAAGAAACTGGGTATAGGCAAAATTTAGGACCCTCATAGTAGATTCATTATAATACTATAGTGTGTCTGCCTTGTAGTTTAAAGTGTATAGAGGTTTGGTTTGCACATGTTGTTCATAGTTTTCACTAGACTTTAAGAGTCATGAGAGGAACCATAGAAATGCACGGCTCTTCTGTCTAGATTAGATGAAATATACCTACACTTGAAATTTAAAGGAGTAGAACACTATCTTAGGGAGCTGGCGAAAAAGGTCCAACGTGGCCTATTTGCCTGGTAGTTACTACCACTCCCCCTCCCCCATATTACTACTTTGGAGCAACCTACTTATTTAAATGGAAATATTCAGTCTACCTTCATGGCCGTGATTTATGAGCACTGGAGGCCCAGGATTCGCAACCCGGGCTATGCTCTAAGTTTATATGTACAGTATTCGAATTATAAAGATTTCGCCAACTTTAATTAATTAGATGCAACCCACTTGAGGTAGTTCCCACAGGGGTTTTATAAAAATAAAACAATTTTGAAAAGCATAATTTTGTGCAGCCTATTAAAAGAACTGGGGCGATTCCAAATTGCCCCAGAAAATCGAACTTTTCTGGTGAGTTTTTACGCAGTAAAGTAGGCACTTCCCTGCCACTCTTAACGACAGATGAGTTGTTCATCACATATTATACTCAAGTAAAGGTATTAAAAGTTACTGGCAAATTACGACGGATTTAATAGATTTTAGGAAATAACATTTAATCTTGCCTTTTAATCTTGTACGCTAGTAATGTTAGAAAATATTCCTTGACTTGGTAATATCAAGCAATATATTTCTTCTGTAGTCGTTTGATGATTAAATATAGTATTTATTAATATATTTATAATTTATTTAATAAGTACGGGATTGCTCCCAATTTACATAAAAAATGCAACATACATATACAAATACCAAAAAAAAAACAACATATAAAATTTAAGAAATATAACTTAGAATTACAATTTTAATAAAGAATTAAAAATAACAATATACTGTTAATACTATTACTAGAAATAAAAATATAACAAAATACTGTTTAAAAAAAGAAATATCCTAATATCAAATTTGCCACCTATCACCTCATAAGATGTACAAACCAAAATTAACAATAATGTGCCATCAATATTATATTCTTTACTAACATATAAGGCATATTAAACGCATATAGAGAATAATCATGATTTAAAAGATTGATAGAAAAAAATTATCGGAAACTTGTTGTTTAAAAAAAAAATAATAATAATTTAAATTGTAAAACATTCTAAAAACAAAAAAATAGATATGCTAATTTACCAACTAACAAGAAAGAATTTAAAAAATGAAATAAAATAATGAATGAATGTTAGTAACATGGGAAAAATTATGCTTAAATTATATTCCAAAAACACAATAGTCTTAGGTGAGTATCTATTCTTAATAACAAAAAAGAGGAAAAAACTAGGAATATAATACATAGTCATATAATATAATAATATAATATAATTCATGTGTCATAATTACTCATAACTGAGTTTTAAAGAAAGAAAATAATAACACATTGCAAAGAGTTTAGAGACACCAGCATTACAGTAGTGTGTTGCAGGTTTTAATCTATCTACTCGTTTTAAGGCGTACAATTTAATAGGACTTCACTATAATATAAAAGCATTGGGTTCTTCAAAGTCTAGAAGTACCAAATAATTCTGTATTCATGTATCAACATTTATGTTTTGTAAAGTTATGGGCTGTTGCCCATTCTACCTGGTCAGTGTACCCCCCTCAGTGGTTTAATATATTTCTGTTTTTAAGAACCAGCTTGATTTTTACCCTGGTTTTTTACTACATGGGTTTGTGTACGTTCATCGTCGTAGCTCCCAGTGTGTTTATTGTAGAGAGTTGAAACTTAGATCGAAAATCCATTCCTACGTCAAAATGCGCTGCTGGAAAATTAATATTTATAACGCCATTAATCCCCCATCATAACTAAGACAAAATTGTAAAAATCGTTGGATCCAGATGACTTTAGGGTCTTATTTTACTCTCACATAAAACAAAAATATCTGATTCATTTAATTTTCAGCAGCAATTCATGTTGTCAGAGGATATAATATATCCTTTTCTTTAAGACGTTATTAATACACCAATCGTATCAAATCAAGATACATCGTCCCATAATTCGTTACGATGATTCATAAATAAAGTAGTGTTATTACTTGAAAAAGAACTGTAGAACTTTATTACTGAAACAATCTAATGAAGACAATTTATCGAAGTTAAGTAAATGGGAAATTGATATTTTCAAAGTTAGTGTAATCTAATATGTTAGGAACATGTTGATGTTGACTGCCTTGTTAGCATGTGTAAATCAGATACTTCGCCTTAACTTTTACTCCTATCCAATTATCTCCTTTCTTTTGCAAACTTTTACCTGTTTGCATCAAATCAAGTACTTTCTTTTCCGTTTTTTGAAAACAATACTTTATGAAGACTTTGGCTCTTTCTATAGCCGCGTCAAAGCGGTTATGTAAAGAATGAACTATGTTACTTTTATTAATTAAAAAAAATTAATGAAGCATCCATTGCTCTAAAGCGCACATTATTATGATATACCAAGGTAAGCGTGATATTTATGACAAATGTCAATTCGGTCAATAAGATCCAACTAATCAGGATATTTACTTTAAGTTTGTAGTTTGTCATTGTAAGTAATTTTTTTTGTTAGCCAAAACTGCAAATGAACCATTAATTACCACTGATTTAAGTTAACTTGCGAGAAATATGGGCTCATAACAGCGGAAAGTAACTTATCGCTGCAAAGTCACCAGTTTAGATTGACAGAGTAGTCAATGGTTCGCAAATATTAAATGTCCTTATCTTGTTTGTTTGATTTATAGTAAATTCCCTTTGTAAAATTCGCTAATTGGATAGACGTCATGGCAGGAATCAAACCTCGGACCATGATCGAAATCCGTCTCAAAGGTCCCGAATACCGAAGATATAATTTTGAGTTATAATAACGTTAAAATAATTGCTCTCAAATGATCTAATTATATATATATATATATATATATATATATATATATATATATATATATATATATATATATATATATATTATATATATATATATATATATGTATGTATGTATGTATGTATGTATGTGTGTGTGTAGCCCCAATGCTGTAGTTACGCCTCTCTCTATGGAATCTTTTAGGTGTTACCTCGTCTATGGAATTATTCATGTGATCTCTGGACTATTAAATACTTTAGCTATGCCTATGAGGTTTGGTTGGAAAATTTAAGAAAGTCTGTTTATAGAACCAGGGACCGAAAGAAATAAAGGGTATTTGGTACCCTTTTGGTAGATGGTATTTCATAACATCTACCTTTGAAGCGTCGCCTTTTGAGAGATTTTGAAATATCTCTAAAAGTTTATAAAACTGAAACAAATAGTAATTCATATTATCTTTTAGGTGAACAAATTTGATAAAAACTTTAAAATATTAAGAATAAGATATTAAAAAAGATAAGCAACACCTCTCGCCTAATTGAAACTAATAACTCGTTTATAAAACCATTATTTTGAAATCCAGGTTTAGCAAAATGATTATTAATGATGTTGCCTTTTATTGTTAGATTTCCTTGAAGCGAACAAAACATTTACATATACTGTTTTGTAAAGTTTTGTTCTTATAGCGTTTATAAGTAAAATCCATTGAGAAGGAAGGGGTGGTTATCACTGAGTAAACTCTGTGGAGCTCTAACATGTATTGTATTTTTCAACTCTTCATTCTTTTACCTTTAGATGACGTTTACAGTAATGAATCATAGCAAGAGAGTAATATCTAGTTGCGGAGGTGGTTGGGGCGATCAAACCAATCTTATGATGCAAATTAATTATGCAGATTGGTAATTTTAATTTAAATTAGGTCGCTTAATCACTTTATTACGACTTTAATGTAACTCATAAAGCTTTAATCTAATTTATACAACTTTAATCAAGATATACGTCTTTAATCTAGCTCATACGACTTTAATCTAGGTCCAACGCCTATATTCTAACTCATACGGCTTTAATCTAGCTCATACGACTTTAACCTAGCTCTTACGATTTTTATCTAGCTCTTACGACTTTAATCTAGCTCATACGACTTTAATCTAGGTCCAACGCCTATATTCTAACTCATACGGCTTTATTCTAACTCATACGACTTTATTCTAGCTCATAGGACTTTAACCTAGCTCTCACGATTTTTATCTAGCTCTTACGACTTTAATCTAGCTCATACAACTATAATCTAGGTCCAACGCCTATATTCTAACTCATACGGCTTTAATCTAGCTCCAACGCCTTTATTCTAACTCATACGGCTTTATTCTAACGCATATGACTTTAAACACTTTGCTTTTTTTTACTTTTCTTAACCTAATGTCGTGCTTTTAGGGTAAAACAATTCATGTATTAAAGACTATCATCTGTCATGTGTTAACTCAGGATACGCATATATTACTTAGTAAAACTGGCACAGTTATTTACATCACTTTAGCCTAGGTGTGCAAAAGTAAATCGTGCAGTGCTAAGCGTCGCAGCAAAAACGTATAAAAAGAATTGAATAATTAAAATATAGTAGGAAGTAAAGTATCATGATAGTAAGATCGGTAGTGCTATGAAATTACTTCATCAACCATTGTTGAAGGATTAAGACTTTTTGAGACAGAAGAAATTGCATTTGGGTCGGTAATAAATGGTTGGGTAAATAAGGTTGGATGGAATGTGATGTCGGCAGATATCAGATGGGCATAAAAATTTTGTAGATAATAATAGTAGCTCATATCATTAGGAGCGAGTTATGTTAATATGGTAAAATATTATATTGGTTCTAAAAATAAAATAAAATGTTGTTTTTTTTATAAAATATGCGATATTAACTTTAAAAATGAATGTTCATTCATGATAAAATGCTAACTCTTAAAAGTAAATACTAGTTTATAAATATACAGAGTAAATAGCTCAGGCTTTGGGTATAGGTTGCAAAGAAATGGAGAAACATTCAGCTCATAGCCGCGAGAGTAGCTCAGCACTACTACCACTTCATAATCAAATGATTACATTGCGTTCAGACCAGATCAGACGATCGAATCTCTCATGGAACTAGAACAAGTAACGTTGTTTAACTGAGAGGTTATAAAACCTATGAATCTCCTATGAATCTCATCAAACCTAGATTTGTTGCAAGATAGTCATTTGAGTTACTATATGCTCACAAACAAAGAATTTCGTCATCTAATAAAGTATAATAAACTAGCTACTCTTATATTTTCACTTTTTATAAACGGTAGATTAATCAATATTTAGTAAACTTTTGCTTTCTTTAAATTCTTTTTGACGTTTGATTAAAATAACAAGTCGGTATAGCACCCCTGTGGAACACCCTCACTTATTTCTAGTAATGTAACAACGTTTCCACGCTTCATTTTTTTCTATCTTATTTTATTATGTCATTTTAATGGTACACTGTGGTTTTAAATACTATTTTTAGGATTTTGCACGGTAACAAAAATTATGTGTATAAAATAAAAATCAATTGAAGGGGAAGGTAAGGGTTTTATTGAAGCCTGATATCCTGACCGTCAAACTTGAAAATAATTAGTCAATGTTACATATTGGTGTCATTTAGTGACCTAATAAGTCAGTATTTTACCATCCAAATCCTTTGTGCTTAAGCTCTTGTCTTGAACACAATATAGTCCCAAGTAAGTGAGCTACTCTTTCGCCTTTGAACAAAGGGTCCCTATCTTTCTTTGCGATCTATACCCCAATAATACGAACTGTAATAAACTTCTGAGTCTAAAAACACACAGAAAACTAGAAATACGATAAGATAGTTTGGTTGATAGTTTTAGAATAAGCGCAACTTGTGATTTATGACTCTTCTACCTAAACGTGCCACGAATATCTTTGAAAAGTCTCAATTATAATCATTTTAATTTCACCCCATTGTCCCGCCCACTTCCTATCTCCATTACTTTAAGCTTATTTAGACTATTGAAATTGAATAAAATATTCTGGTACATGTTAATATTTTGAAATATGTTTAATAATTTACAAGTTAATGATCATTTTAATTCTTCGAACTCTATGATATAAACTAATAAATAATATCTAGAACTCCCTCTAAAAGCAGAACCTTGAGTAAGAGGATTCTTTTTTAATTAATATTAATTTATCACTTTGTTACGACCATCGAAAATTACGGAGAGAATAATTTTTGCCAGTTCCTCCAGAACCTGAATGCCACAACACATCGAGCCACGGGACGGAAGCGACAGGATTCCAAGATATAAGAACATTATCAAAATGTATCATATCAATTGTACGCGTGAAGAGAATTTTTAACTTGCCAACTGAATACTGAATACTTCTTATATACCATTCCTACTTCATATATTATCATAATATACTGATACCGATGTGTCAAAATTGGATTTTTCTTCCCCAGCGTCTAACCGATATGGGGTGTAATTTTTAACTGATATTATTATGCATATGGAGAATTTGTATACAATCACTACATGACATGTGATTACCGGGTGCATCGAGGGTAAAAGATAACTAATATGCTTACCTTGCAGGCTCGATACGGAGATATAGGGTGTCCCGCATGCAGTTACCTTTACCTTATAACGACAGCAATTTAATAATCATTTTTGAAAAAAGTAACTTCATAAAAAGTGAAGATTCAACAAACACCCACGATAACAAAAATTTCAAAAGATGTAAGAATTCAAATTCAGAATTTCCATGCTAATTTTTTCCACTGTTTTTTTTTTCAATTTATGTAATCAAAGTTGGATCAGTTTTGAACAACACGCCACTCCATCCAGGTGCATCCCTAATATGTAGTCAATGTCATTAACAATCTTCTCAGATTGTAAGTTATAAAACATCACAGGTAAATTGACGGTCAAGATTATTGGGTGAGAGCGTTCACCACAGCACCAATAAAGGTATAAAAGCGAAATTAAAGATCTTAAAAATTTAATGTATCTCGTATATATATTCAAATGCCATAATATTCTAATTTTAAGAAAACTAGTCTTTTATTATGGATATTACTTTTAATTGCTGAAAATTAAAGAAACTAATAAAAACAGGCGCTATCTCTAGGCTCATGATTCATAACCAATTTAAGTAACTCGGAAGTGCTTTTTCGAAGGAGCTAGAATTAACTGATTATTGGGATTAACAGTGAAAGAGGAAATTAGCTTACGACAGTTCTCAATGGTTGTCAGTAAACATCTACATTTTATTAATAATTATTATAAAAATAAAAAATAATCTCGTTTAAATATAACTAGGAACTTGCTAAGAAAAATCAGTAATTAAGCAATTTATCAGTATGTACAGTAGTGCAGAGAACTTAATCGTCATGAGCATAAACATGACTGGAAATAAGTTAGATTTCACAGGTTTTTACCTTCTCTCTATTTCCAGTTAAACTAAATCAAGATTTGTGTTAGTTACCGCTATTGTGTTAATGAAGCATGCTTATAAACGCAAAGAAGCACCGAAAGCGGCGCAGTAACAGCCTAACTGTCCATTGTGTTTTATTTAAGTAGGAAACTTTTCTGGGCGCTTCTTCCTATAAAAATTAGCTTTATTCCAGACAATCAGAATAATACCCAATGAGAAACAATTATTAGCTGCTACAAGAATCTTTTATCCGACTCTACATATTCTCTAACAATGGTTCGGTGTCGGTCTTCTATTGAATTCTTATCGATTATCAACTTGGATTTAATAGGAAAAAGCAAAGGAAGGGAATACTTTGTTAAGTGTGTAGAACTCAGCCAGAAAATACTTGTTATTACTTTGTTCAATATAACTTCTACCAAGGACATTATTGGCTTCTATTAGCGTTAAGAAGGGGAGAAATCGGTTCAGAGTTCTCCGAGCCTCCTTTACCGAATCACAATAATTAATAGGGGGAGACGGGTCACTCCTTTTCATCGGCGCGAGCGTTTCAGCCCCTTATGCTTGCTTAATGTCCGTCCCACCACCTCTAACCACCCTCTTCTTACCAGATATTTCTTCAAAACTCTTTCCCCTTTCTTGACCTCCTTTACTTTTTTGAAAAACTTTTTCAGCCAACTTAAAAAAGGAAATAGCTTTAGTTAATAAAATACCTTGTCTCATTACATGCATTACAAACACCTTAGATGTAATTGGGAAAACCTGCTGGGTCCAATGCCGAGCATAAAATAGTATAGTCACCATATGTCTAGAAGTCAAAAGTTTTTTCCTCAACTTATGACAACTAATTTTAAATTCGCTTTGTGTTGTATTATTTCAAGATAGAAATCAAACTATAGTTAAAATTACATGTTGAAGTATTGCCAGAGTAGCCCTGAATCCTCGAGAAAGGTGACTAATGGTTATTTATTTATTACGATTACAACAGCCCTCTGTCGTTTTGGCGTTAGTTTTTTCTTAAGGTCCCCTAGGGATCTTTTCGTTATTCCCTATTTTTTTTATTAAATCACAATTTTTCTCCAAATGCTATTACAAAAATTAACTATTATCCTTTTAACCTTATTCATAAACACCAATAACCTGAAACATATCGTAGGATCCAAAAATGCCCAATTTACAATAACATAAAGATGTTTAGGTTATTGTCAGTTTACAGTGATATTCTTGGTTAGTATTGGATATTAATAGTTACTGACAGCAGTTCTGGAAGAGGGATAACAAAAAACCCTATTATCTAACATATCCGTTAGGAATGGTGCTATGCACAACAGCTAATACTGCATTAGCTTAAATTTAAACAAGTAGTTTCCCTCCCTCCTAATTTTGGTAAGCAGTTTAGTAAACTCTTCTTCAACTCCAGTTATAAAGGGATCATGAACAACTGATTCACTAACTTCATACACATTAACTTCACGTACTGATCCATGAAAACATTTGATCAATATCGTTATGGACATTTTTTTTCTTATTTACTCACTTTATGTCAAGATAAAAATTGTTTGCAAATTGATTTAAAAACATTGAATTGATCAGTCTAATTGATGTTTAACTGTTTATATCAAGCAATGAACTATTGGAAACAAACATCTGTTGCAGTTCCTCCGATGCTGTGGATACCACACCAGCTCGTGGGAGCACCGCAAGGTTACAACGTTACATTAGAATGTTTTACAGAAGCGCATCCTGCTTCTCTCAACTACTGGACCAGAGAAGATGGCCAAATGATACACGATACTGGCAAATATCGAGTCGAATCCAAGCCTATGGAACTGCCGTACAAAACTCAAATGCTTCTCACGATTGTTGAGTTGCGACGCAGCGATTTTGGCACGTATAAATGTGTCGCAAAGAATCCTCGTGGAGAAACGGATGGAACAATAAGACTATACGGTAAGTTTTTTTTACCTGATCCACATATTTTAATACACTGAGTAAATTAGCAAATACTTTTAAAAGGATAGCTCTAAATTGATTTAGTTTCAAACAAGTTATGTCCCTCGATTATAGGCTTTAATTACCAAACCAAAACTAGGCTTCAATTCCCCAAAATTAAAGAAGTATAGTCTTAAATTAGAGCTTAAAGTTGCAATTATTAAATTGATAAAGTTTGTACTCTTTCTAGCGAGAGAGTTATAATATTCTTATAGTCTATTGCGAATTTCGTGACATATAATGCTGGAAAATGAGTAATAACTTAAATTTCATAAAAATGTGCGTTTTTAGCATTTTGGCACTAATTTGATAGCTTTTAAATAAATATCTAAAGGTCTGATTGATTAGATATTATCTATTTAAAATGGACACAATACAATTACACCATTTCAATTTCACATTACAATTACAAACATCTCTTTTTTCCATTAAAAAATGTTCATGTTTCATTTTAAATTAGTCTAATATTATTACTGCTTTTACTTATCCTTATTTATGCCGTAGGTATGTAGGGAAACTATTGTGTTTACACATTAAATCCGAAACCGAATTTTAAGACACTGCTGTTACCTTTGTTTTACAAGCTTATAATTTACATAACTAGCAAAGTTAAAATTTCTCTGTAAAAAATTAATTAAAATGAGTTGATTCAGAGCTTTCAAACGGAAATATTTGTAACATATGTAGGACACGTTAGAGCCGACGAGTAGGTTTGCATAGCTATGTGTCAAGCTAAATGTCACTTCTACTCTGACATTTACCTTCATAACAA
This sequence comes from Microvelia longipes, assembly GCA_018340805.1. NCBI lineage: Eukaryota > Metazoa > Arthropoda > Insecta > Hemiptera > Veliidae > Microvelia > Microvelia longipes. Next base: position 7,153,045 of record JACMZG010001893.1, on the reverse strand, counting down.
AACAATTACAATCCTCCAAATGTTAACCAATTGTATGCTGACTCATTGTTTACAGTTAGTGTTGATCGGAATTATCAGATTACTATTGATTTCTGTTCAAAAAATGTATCAGAGTAGCGAATCGGTTTACATTGCATCCTTTTCTGTGTTCCAAAAATATAATTTGTACTTTTAGGACCAATGAGGTTTGATCGATTTTAGTAGATTGGATAAGAGACATACTTCGTTCCACCTACATCATTAGGTGTAGGTTTGCGTTTACATCATTGTCCACCAAATTATTGAACGCTTTCGAGCTCGCGAGTCTTTTTGGCAATCGGATTCTTGTTGGAGACCATCCCGATTGAGATTGTCCATCTCGAATGTTGCTCATGACACAGCTATATGATGTTTTCGACACTTCCTGAGTCTTAATGGCGTCTTATTTTAATATAAAAAATCTAATATCAGAAAACATAAATAAGAAGACTTAGTCGGAGAGTTTTCTAACGTCATTGATATTCAATCCCCAAACACATCACATGAACATAAAGCTCATACATAGGGGGTTACATTTGTATATTTTTTGTCTTCATTAGAATAATATTGAATTTTTTATCAGAGGCCAAATATAACATGATGGGTAGTTGGTAAAAAAGAAAAAATACAAATTTCTCTGTCTTGAGCTTCTCCGGCAGAATATTTTTAGACGTTAAGGTATAATTGATGTGAAAAACATTTATTATTCCGGTGCCTACAAATCCAGATATGATCGATTTTTATATTTTTTAAAGCTTACTGGAATGTATATCACAAATTGAAGATGTTCTAACATTAGTATGTTAAGTATTTATTGTATAAATGGCATTACCTAATGTAATTTCTGTACATCAAACTTAGTTCAATGTAAAATAACGCAGCGCTAAATAATAATGTTAAACAGTCTCGCTAACATCGCTGAAGATAGGCGAATCTAAAGAACAATTCAGTAACCCAGTGGTTTCTCAAATCTCTCTTTACAAATTGTGTAAAACGCTAATTTAAGTTTTACGCTCTTACTTTCAATATCCTGCCACAAGGTTGTGAAATGAGACGTTAATATTATAAACTCTCAGAATAGAAGGGTTATACCAATTTTGACAATACTTTTGAAATTTAACGAATCCACAAATAGTATATTATGTTACCAGACTGTAAAGAGGTATTTTTTCACGTGGCGGCTAAATTTACTGTCAAGAGAGGCGAGACAGTAAAAGAAGCTGAGGTAAAAAAGACCTTCCCAGTCATGTAGCATACACTATTTTTTGGGGTATAGAACCAGTAAAAAGCTATTCAGAAGAAAAACAGTATAATGTGTAAAAAAAATTGACGGTACCCTTTTTTCGATCGCCTCGTTGGCCAAAAGTTTCAATTCTGGCAAAGTATTTTTAATATTTGAATCACTATACGTGATGTCCAGCGTGAAAAATAAATTAGTTCTAGAGTCTGAGCCTCTTCACGAATTCTCACGTAAAAATAATTTTAGTTCTAGAGTCTGAGCCTCTACACGAATTCTCACGTAAAAATAATTTTAGTTCTAGAGTCTGAGCCTCTACACGAATTCGCGTGTCTCTCCACAAATTAGTATGGAAGGGAAGAATGTTTTATGATTTAATTATCCTTCATTTATTTTAATTCAATTTGGATTTTTTTTTCAGAAATAGTATTATCGGATACGCAACCTGAGATAACTAATAACGAAGTTATCCCTAACAACAAAACTGTAGAAAAAGACATCATTAAACAAGAAAAAGGTAAAAAACTCTTCTATTAATATTTATTTTCTCGCTATTTCAAGTAGTTTGATTTTATTTTGGTTTTGATCGCTAGTTCCCGATATTTTGTTTAATTTATTTTTATTTAATTGTATATTCCTGTCTTGGTTTAAAGTTGCGCTAAAGAGATAGAATTAAATTATTTTTTAAGGTACACTGTATCCATGCTGCAAGAGATATGGACTTCCTTGGTTTCATCCTGAGTTTATTTCCCAAGACAATTGATAATCAATGTAGATTTAAATCTATGTAGTAAATAACCCTTAAATGTTCTTTCAACTTTATATGTGTTCAGTCAATATACTATATTAATATATAATTTTAAAAAGTTTTGATGCCATTAACCTAGTTTGCTGAGTCCGCAAGATTTTAAAAATCAATAAAATGAGGAATTACGATTTTTCGATGGGAAATTGTTTTAATGAAGCTGAATTGAATCTGGGGGCACGGCAGTGCCCCAGCCAAGTCTTGCTTTATAAGGTACAAGTTTCATATCCAATGCTGGCACTGACGAACAACCTTTTCTTGAAGCAATTCACAGATGTTTATTTCACAGAGTGTTTTTGTTAGGATAAAACTAGTCCAAAAGCAACACGGTCACGCAAAATGACCAATAAATAGAAAACATCGTGGTAAATGACTGAAAACCTAAATTTCGAATGACGTATTGTTTTTTTATTTCTTTGGGGCGCATTTAAGTTTTTAAGATTCATCCTTAGAAACAGTTTAAGTTTTTTTATCGCCTAAAGATGCCCACAGTGTTGGTTGAAATGATCATCGCTAATTTGTAGAAAAATATTATAGAATATAAGTCATTATTTTAATTATTTAAAAATATTTATTCAAAGTTGCGTGTAAGTTTTCAAAATCATGATATTTCAATACTAAGTTTTTATTTAGTTAATGACAAACTAATAGTTAATGACTTATAAATGATTTGCATAATTTATGTTAGTAAAATAATAAAAATATTATTTGATTATAAAATGTTCCAGTGTAAATGTTTAGTACAGAATTATCAAAATCTTTGTTTAAATAAAAATAAAAACCAAAAACATGATGATGTCGCTTTTTGTCGCGTTACTATACTAAGCAAATAGCTGTTTTACTAATTCTTATTAGTATCTTGTGTTGTATGATTGATTTACAAGTTTGATTGATTTCATATACTAGCAAATATTTGCATTATTTTTTTTAAATTCAATTGAGGTGGCAAAGTATGTAAAAAATTATTTATTTTTCAGTAAATCAAAAGGTGATTTAATAAAGAATACCGCAATTTTAAAATTCGCTGTTTATTATTCTTCATCCTATAGGTAAAATCTTAAACTACGCCGGGAGAAACAGGCCGTTGTTCCTGAGCCCAACGGATTAACCCCACGGATTCGCCTCGTGAGTTAACTTAATGGTTTCCTCGGTAAGCCTCAGAAACCAACTAAATAAATCCCTCTGCATGCCTCAGGATTAAAATAATATGTTTCATTCAGCTTTGGTCTCAGGAAAAAACTTGATTGCCCAGGAAGTAAAAACTTTCCTTACTCCCTTGGTAAGTTAACACCACGGATTCGCCTCGTGAGTTAACTTAATGGTTTCTTCGGTAAGCCTCAGAAACCAACTAAATAAATCCCTCTGCATGCCTCGGGATTAAAATAATATGTTTCCTTCAGCTTTGGTCTCAGGAAAAAAACTTGATTGCCCAGGAAAGTAAAAACTTTCCTTACTCCCTTGGTAAGTTAATAACTATTATTTTTAGGTATTCTATTAAATTTGAAGTTGACTGGTCGTCAAAAGCGTAATATACAAGTTATATTAAATAAAATACACCCGGTATTTTTCGTTCAACTTAATTATAAGTTTTTGCATCAAAATGTTAAACAAAAGTTGTATACTTATTAGCGTAGGTTACAAAGTTAATACAGATAGAATTTCCAAAGCCCTGTGTTTCACCTTGTACTCGAGATATACAACTATTCTATAATTGTGTATTGCGATTATTTAGTGGTTTAATATATTGTAACTTTATCAAAGCAAATCAATATCAGTCTTTGTATGCTGTATGTTAACATGCTAAACTAGCTATTAATTAACATGAGCATTGATAGCGTATTCAATGTCTGGCTATTAAATACCGAGAGTCCTAAGAAATCTAGTTTTACACACTATAATCGAATCGAACTCTTTGTATACGCTACGGAAGATATTTTTAGTGATTTCACTCCCATCGATGTTATAATTATAATGAAATTTTCAAGTCATTAATTTATCCGTGACAACCAGGAGGATGTTTCTGAACCAAGGATTTGTTATAACTAATTTTAATTACTAACTATTGTGATAATGGGAATTTGCTGACCCCATGAACGTTTTAAGAAACAGGAAAAAAACTAACTATAAGTAAGTTTGTTTCTTGAGTCGTGCAAAAGGCGCGAAACGTAGGTTATGTAACAAAGAAAAGACGTGTTCATGATTAACACTTTATGGCAAATAAAATTTAAATTACCAACCTTTATTATTTTTTAATAATACCTTAATTATTAAGATGCGACGATGGTAACAAGCAATAAAGTATAAATACTTTTCCCTATTTGTTTATAACCTATAATAGGAAACCATTCGCCAGAAGGAGTGTTTGTCTCAAAGTTTAAGACCTGCCCAGTTAATATAATTATTGAAATCGTGCGCCATTCGTACCAAGCATGCGCAGTTTGTTTTCGACTTATGATTTGTAATGTATTCTTTTCTATTTCTTATCTTATTAACGGCTCACTTTGTAATGTATATGGCAACTCGACTTATTGCGACATCCCCTTTTATTAAGTATCCTTGTTCTAAACTCGCTGAAATGATAATAATAAAAAAACATGAGTAACGGCAACAGAACGTTAATTTTATCTTTTGATTCATGGATGGTAATTAGGGATAGGTGAAATCTCCAAGCAAATAGGCCACGTTCTTGAGGGGGCCTTTATGCAAACTCTCTCATATAGAAGGTAGTGTCTATCTTATGAGTCCTACAGAAGGCATTTTGTGCTCAAGAAACAACAAACCCTGATAACACTGCACATGGGGGTAGTGCGATCCTAATACAAAATAACCTCTCTCACTAGGTTATTCCTCCAACCTATTCAAAAGCTATTCAGTGTACACCTATTTCTCTTAATCTCTCTTCTTTTAATTACATCATATCCTCTGTTTATTGTCCTCCTAGTAAAAGAGTTTCCAATCAAGACTTCCTTTCCTTATTTCAATCATTGGGTCCTAAATTCATCGCCGGTAGGAATTGCAAAGTGCAAAACACCAAATGTTTGGATGTCGAGCTAGTAATCCCTGAGGTATCGTCCTTCATGACATCATTTCCTCAAACAACTTACAGATTCATTCTCCCAACGAATACACTTACTATCCTACCGATCAAAGCCGATTATTTATTTACGCTATATATAGCTCATTTACACCCTTCATCCTTAGTTCTTAACGACTTATCCTCTGTCATCATTCATCATCATTCTCCAGTTCTCCTTACATTAGATAATTCTCCTCCCTCCATACCTCCAAAGCCAAAACTAATAAATGGACGAATTAACTGGGACAACTTCCAGACCCTACTAGTACAGAAACTTGACCTAACAATACCACTGAAAATAGCAACAGATGTAGACAACGCAGTACAAATTTACTGGTTCAATACAGACATTAATCTGGGACTGAAATATTGAAGAAAACTTTAAACTATCTAATAGATCCTTGACATTACATAACGAAATGCGTACACTTATTACGGACAAGAGACGAGCTAGAGCACGGTGGAAACAGACAAGATACCCGTCTGACATAAGGACATTGAATACGTAGAACGCTATTCGTATAACTAAACTTATAAGACAATACAATGACCTTAAATTTGTGAACTATACAGAACAACTATCGGACAGAGACAGATCTTTATGGACTGTAAGTCGACGGCTTCTTTCACACAAATACACCCCTTCACCATTCAAAAGACCTAATGATACATGGGCGAAGTCGGAAACTGATAAAATAGAAGCCTCCAAGCAGCATCTAAGTAATCTTTTCTCTCCACATCCTGACATCCTTGACCAAGACCATGAACAAAAAATCAATAACGAACTCCTCATTCCCCAACAAATCCTTTTAAAAGCTTTTAATCCTTCAGATGTGCAGTTTATTATCAAACACCTTAAATCCTGAAAATATCCTGGCTATGACCTAAAAACAGCCGAAATCCTTAAAGCCTTCCAAATAAGGGTGTCCTTAGAACCAGCCACATCCCAACCCAATGGAACTTTGCTACAATTATCCTTATTCCTAAAGCCTCAAAACCTGATCATCTTCCTTCTTCTTACCGACCTATTAGCTTGCTTCCTATCATAGTGAAAGTCCTTGAGAAACTACTCCTTCCTTACCTTAAAAACAAATTCCCAAATCACCAATTTGGTTTTCGCTCGCAGCACTTTACAATCCAACAGTGCCAACGGGTAGTCGATGTCATTACACCCTCCCTTGAGAGAAAAAAATATTGTTTGGCTGTATTTCTTAACGAGGCGCAAGCCTAGTATAGAGTATGTCATGCTGGACTCCTTTGGAAAATCAAGGAAGTCCTTCCATTTACCTATTACTTTATCATAAAATCCTTCTTTCTCATCACTGATAGATTCTTCCGAGTTAGTTTAGGCTCCTCCTTCTCCTCAATCTACCATGTGCGAGCTGATGTGTCACAAAGTAGTATCCTAGGTCCTATCCTTTACTCCTTTTATACACATGATATCCCAGAACATCCATCCACCATCCTTGGAACCTCTGCAGATGATAAGGCCATCCTTTTTGTCCATAATAGTCATATCATATCACCGCTCTCGATAATACCCAGTACCATCTTTTCCTTCTTGAACCCTGGTTAAAAAATGGAGGATAAAGATAAAAGTACAAAAAAGTGTTCATGTCACTTTTGCTCTTCATATAGACACTTGGTCACCCTCAACCAGGTGTACATTCCTCAATCCTCTAGTGTCCGATACCTTGGCCTGAACCTTGACACTTGACCGACGTTTAATTGGCAACACCATACAAAGACAAAACGTACTGACGTATCACGATACTTCAAGTTCCGGTCACGTCTTTTGGACCGTGGGTCTAAGCTATCACTAAGTAATAAACTTCGTATCTATAATGTCGTATTGAAAACTGCATGGGCCTATGGTCTAGAAGTGTGGGGTAGCACCAAGCCTTCCAACTCCAATCGTATACTGGTCCTACAGTCCAAAATCCTTCAAACCATCACGAATGATCCTTTTCACATATCAAATCTAACACTCCACAGCGACCTTAACGTTCCTTTTATCCGAGTTCTTTCCATATCCCGCTATAAACGCGTCCATTAATCTTTAAGCGAAAACCCTAGCCCTCTTGTACAAACTCTTTCCTAATAATCACTTTTCCTAATAATCCTATTCGACGCCTGAGGAGGCAGTGGCCCCGAGACCAGATATCTTTATAAATTAATTAGCTTAATTGAAATACTGTCTTTTTAATCAATTTTCTTCATTTTATCTTCTTTTGAATTATTATCACTCAAAATTCGGTTATCTCTAACCACCGGTAGTATCTTAAAAACATATCTAAGTGCATGATACTTCTCTCGCCTGAGTGCAATTACTGGATTGTTTTTCTTACATGACTTTCCATGCAACTAAAACTGCATCAACCCTAATACTTATTGTAGCAAAATTGTTTTTGTATTATTCTATAAAAAAAATGTTAAAAAAAACAAAACAACAAAATTTAGACTGGAAGAAGAGGCCAAGACTAAGCTTTCTCACACCCAAAATCATAAAGCAAAAAAATATGTATTTATATTTTATGCACGCCACTAATAAGGAACCAAACATTTGCCTAGCACTAGGTTTATTAAGGGTTAGGGGTCATTTACGGGTACCTGACACCGCACAGGATTGTAATTACTGTCTTAACGTCCCTTTCGAAGGACGACACATATTTGATTTCGACCCCTTGCATGAAAATCTTAAAGGCCCCGGGATCGAACTCCGAAGTGTATGTGTGGCAGGCACATCTTTAGCCTCAATACTTTTAATTTTATTAATCATTTTAAATTTTCAGTAATAAAAACATTCACATGTTTTAAACAAAATTTTAATTTGCACATTACAGCTATATTATAATATATTTGGTGTGTAATTTTCAGGTCTTAAATTAGATAAAGGATTAAGTACTTTAGAAAAATTTTTAAATAAAGACTTCAAAAACCGACCGTCAATATACGATGCGTCAAATTGTAAGTTTCTTTAATAATTTCTATTTAACGTTTAAATGTTTGCATATTTTTTTAACTTAAAGGTATTTGAAACAATAACCATTCAGAATTAATTGAGCCTTACAGAATGAATAAGCTAGTAAGCCTCTTTGATTACAGAATGGCTGAGGAGTCTAAAGCGTATTGCTTTATATCCTCTTTTCTTAACTCTTCAGCTTTTCTGGTCGGTGTTGGAATCCAGGTCAGAACGGTATCTTCTTGACTTGCTTCCTTAATTCATATGATGTTCTGATAGTGTTCTAACCCAGTTAGGAGGAAGTAAATAAGACTCTAAATAAACGCTCTACTTACTAGGATTTGAGCAAGTCGCCCCCTCTGCAATCTAATATTGTATGTGTAAAATAAAATAAATGGTGTTTTATTGCCAATACATAAGACAGTCAAATCATCAATAGTTCAAATCATCTTCTCTGCCTTTTTGTTAAATTCTATAAAACTTCACTGCATTCTCCAGAGTAGAACTTATGTTTGCAGATCAAAGAGTCTGAACAAATGGCTATTGTATGGTTACGTAATAAACTAATTGCAGGCTATCTGGCTGCTTTTAATATCCATATTACCTTGTGTTACCTTATCGTTCCACTGTACAATATACATATCATGTGCATAGTTCATAAGATATGATTTAATAATTCAAATAGATAAAAGTACATAAAAGAAATAAGAGCATCTTTTAAAAAACAGAGCTTGTCTCAGAAGGTAGTCTCTAGATAAATATTTAAACAACTTATTCTAATAAGATAAATATAGGTCTGGACTATTTACTTTAATCTTTTCGTTTCTAAATTTCTTCTGTTGCTTTGCCATTGTTACCTGAACAAAATCCTGAAATTCACAAAGATGTGACTTGTTTTCTGGTATATCCCTGGAGCCTAGTAAAAAACTGCTTGGTAATCTTATGTCTTCAGAACCAATGCGCACTTTAATATATTTTCTAATAAAAGGTGCTTAGAATTAACATGTCATTATATTCAGACTTAAGAAGACTAACTGGTCTTCTTGTCGTAAATAATATTAAGAACTTAAGTGAAACTTTAAAGGTTATTAATTTACAATGAAGATTAAAGTGAGGCATGATCTTGCCGGGTGAACCATGAAGGAATTATTTGTAATAAATTAACTGTGACAATGCATCCTCTTTATAGACGATAGGGTAGTAAAATCATAAAATTGTTACGTTTATCTTGTTCAGTGGAAAGTCTCTTGCGACTCGCTATCGCGATGTGTCATTCAAGGAGTCGTGTGACAGACACTAAGTGAACTGGGTTATCTAGAACTCGAGTCAAGAATATACAATGTTCCTCTTCGCTCTAAGTCAATTTATCCTAAATCTTATTCTACTGACACATACACAAGGGCAGTATACCAGATTTATTCTTCTCTATAACCCTGAGAGGTGTAACTAAGGTTACTGGTGCTCCCTCCCAATATCACCCACTATTAAGCAGTTAGAAATATTAAAGAGGAGAAATAAGCCCTTTTACCCTATTACCTATTTGTCCTAATTTTATGTTTCTGAACATGTGTTTGTTGTTGCTTCATATTACTATTTTTTTCATATTTTTCACTATTCTTCAGTGACTTGCTAAATGAGTTTTTCTTTTCATCCTAGTTCTGGTTTGTCTTTACTTTTGTTCGTCTTACCTTTAGTCTTTATCACCCTCAAATTTTTTCTTGGCCTTCACTTTCATTTTGTTATTTTTATATACTCTTTCTCATAATTTTACCTCACTTTCATCGTATCTCATCTCTTGTTTTACGTTTGTATTCATTCTTTTTTCTTACCTCCGTTAGATAAGAATGAAATAGGGATATTTCATGCTAATAATTCTTTCCTCTTTAGCGAATTTTCTATGAACATTCATTCTTGTTTTTCGCTAATTCTCCTTTCTCTTCTTACCTTTACTTTTATGTCTCTACATCTTTGTTTTCTTCTCTATCTTGTGGTATTTCCTTCTTATTATTACTTTAGTCTCTTGTTATACTTCTCTTAACTTCTCTTCAAATACACCAATACAGCGGACAGAGCTTCTTACTTTCTTATTCTATTTATGTCTCTAATAAAAAATAAAAGAAACAAAACTTTAATCACTTATTTGAAAGAATGTTTTTTCTTGAAATTAAAAAGTAAGATTGTAGAAAAACAACGGTAAGAATTTGGTTCTCCCACTGCTTTTAATAAAAGTTAACCTTTTTCATATTTGCCTCGGTGTTGGTAAAGCGGCAAATAATTTGCAAAGGATTCGTTATTTCAGCTAAAATAACACAAGTCTTTGATTCCTCAGATTAATTTTACTTCAAAACATAGTTGCTTTTTATTTTGAAATTATTATTTTCTTTTTTCACCTTGGTTAATTTATTATTATTTCATGCATTTTTCATTGGTGGTTATATTTTAATATACTTATATAAATGAAGCTGTATCTTCTTATTGATTGACTATATAAAATCTAAATGTACATATTATCTGAAGAATATATCAAAGGAAGATAAAGAAAAAGGTGAAATAAGATTAAATGATGTTGTTTTTTAAGTTCTTGCTCATTAACTGAAAATTCTATCCATTGTTTATACAATTCGTTCCATTGAGTTGTACTATCCATGTTTTATGGTCGTCTTTTATTGTATATTTAATAAGAATCAGTACGTTCACACTCACTTCTAGATCCGCGGATCGTATTGGATACGATCTCTCAATACGGTAGAATTAGCTGTATGAACCATGCGGGGATCCGATCGCATACGCTAGAAATAGGGAGATGGAATCTAAATGGATTCCCCGATACGCTGTATGTACCTTTAGAGACGATCATATTTAATGAATAACCTTCTCGTCGAACTTTTATTTCACTTCAAAATTACCGTTGTTGATCAAATATCTTTTGGAATATATTTTTTTAGTGTAACTTTATTATTATGCAAAGAAATCACAATTTAATTAAATACATTTTTTGTTTTAAACTTCCTTATAACCAAAAGTGAACCATCACAATAAAAGACGCGATGTTTTGGCGGGATCAGCTATCACGTAATCTCACTCGATCGACTAAAACAAAGACGCTGTAAGAACCGTGAAGTTAGTTGATCGTATTGCATACGTATCCAATACGATCGCCTGTTAAATACGCTGTGTGTACGTAGTAAATATTATCACAAGTTTACATAATAACAAGTCCATGAACGATCACGACCTTGCATTGCCATCTCAACCCTAAAATGATGGCTGTCGTTCGACACATGACTAATATGATTACTCTGTTTTTGCCAGCAGGGACTGAATCCTCGAGCACCAGGCTCGTCATTGACTTCAGCCGCACATTTTATACAATAATTATTGCATGTATAATATACGCTTAGGCTAAGATTAAATTCAATTGTACATCAATGGAAAATCCTCTCTAATCTAACAAACAAATGTCAAGCAGAGTGTGTTGTGAGCAGTACCCAGAATGCGCATGCTCTATCGAAGTATAGTACTAGTCGTAAGATATGCCAATAGAAGATAACCATCCTAAGATTAAGACAATATTACTTTCTTCTCTTACTACATATATTCTGTTAAGACTTTATTTGGGTTTCTCACAGATATATTTGTAATTAAGGAAATTTAATCCAATTACAAACACAGTGCTACCGGAGTACACGTCTCAATAGAAGAGAAGTTGTTGTTTATAAATTTGTTAAGTTATAAACAATTTATTAAGCAGAACATAATGTTAAAAACCTACCCTGCGCTACGTCTATTTCTAATAATTAACAAACTAAATCATTTTTGGAAATAACGGTTCTGAGCATAATAGCAAAACTCTAAGACGGCAAATGTTTGTAATTTTATCCTACTCACTCTACCACTCTGCACTAAATGAGTGCTACTATAGAGCTTTAATACATTCTTTTGTAATCCTACTGTTATTTTAACACTTATGTAGATAAGACCAGGCTTAGGTAGAGCAGAATCAAAACTAGAAAAGCAGTGCCACCTTAGAATTTTCCATGTTTTCTTTTGAACTTAGGCTATTTTAATTTAAGCTATTATACCACTTGGTGGTATAATAGCTTAAATATTTATACCAACAAATGGTATAAATAATAGCTAATGGTATTAAATGGTAGCCATTTAACCAAATAGTATTAAATAGCTAATAACACGAAATAGTATTATAATATATTGCTTAAATGGTATTTGAGCTATAATTCCACCAAGTGGTATAATAGCTGGAAGTGGATTTTCTTCAGCTCCACACTCTGCTTTTAAAATATTACCTTCAGTACAAACCGTTCTGATTTAGATAAAATTGAGGGAGATTTTCCAGAATTCGCATTCAAAGTTGATTTTTTATTGAGTTATAATTAAAATATATATATTTATAAAAATACATGTGTAAATAAGTATATAAATTAGCAATAAACAAGCGAACAAACATACAGGTAAAGCTTTTTGTAAAATACATAATAAAATTCTTAACACAATAATAATAAATATAGCTTGTTTTTTCTTTAGTGTATTAGAGTCATTTATATTTATGTTATTTCTATATAAGCCTATCAGAGGAACAGAAACGGTAAAGGAATCAAATTGGGGTTTGATTGGTGATCATTGTTCGATCAGGGATCACTATTAGGTCGGTGATCAATTTTAGATCGGTGATCATTGTTATATTGGTGATTATTTCGAGTACAATGAATATTGAGATCAATTATGTATTTGTATTTTTAAAATTGTTTTATTCTTTCAATTATAAATATAAAATAGGTCTAAAAATTATATCAGACTGGATCAAAATGGTTCTACTCATTTTTAAATTATAGAAACATTACATTATAGAAGGCAGGAAGGGGTAAGGTGGCAAAGGTGGGCAAAAAACAGGACTAATGCATTCATGGGAAGGTTTAGTAACAAACGTCTGACTCATACGTGGACTGAGCCTTCGATGCCGCATGCGTCACACTCAAACTATCAGGCCCTTATTCCCTTGTAGAACATTTTTAAATGTAAATTTTATTTTTTACTAAATCTCCTAAAATTGTTTCTTTAATATAAATATACAGGGAGTTTATTTGTTAGCTATAAACCAATAACAATATTACAAATACCCTATTTTGGTCTCAAGACAATATTTTACCTGCGCTAAAAATATCATTTTTTTTATTTGTTTAAAAAAATAAAACTGTATTTATACTATGATAATTAATATCGTCGCATAAGATGTAGTTTTAATGTTGTAATTTAATTATATCTGATAATTTTTATGGTCACCTTGTGATTACTTTGAAAGTCAAAGCAAAAATTACAAACATTTCGCCAAAAAATGGAAAATCAATCTCGAAGTGTAGGTATCATTTCGGCCTTAAAATTATACTAAAAGTACCGAATATTAGAACATTATTTAGATTTACCCATCTACAAAGAAACAATGATATAATGTGATTGAGGCGATCGATGGAGGAAGATATGTGTTGTTATTATTAGTTTTAACTTTTACCAAATTCTGTTCCTGTGATACGCTCAAGTATTTCATTTGATTATTTTCCACGATAAGCTTTAATTGTTTCTAACAATTAAAAATTGTTAACTATTTATTTAACATGAAAACACAAAACCCATGTTTGAACTTTAACCCTGACAGGGTTGCTCAGGGTCAATTACTTAAATGATTCCTTTGTCAATTCTTCCAGCATAGTCTTTGGATTTTGTCAACCCAAAACTTCAAACTCGTGTTCATGATATGCTCTGTATACAACCGTATTACCAATTAAGACTAATTAAGTGTATTTATTTCCATAAGGGACTCAAATCGTCTTTTTCCCTATAGTTCTGGCAAACCAAAATAAATCAGGTATATAAGTGTGTCTGTTATCAATAACTTTTCCGTGTCGTTATTCAAGTAAGTTGAAACTTGTAACAAAAATCAACCTTTAGGTCTTTTATTACGTCACAAACTGTAATAAATGACTTGTCATAACCATTGTCAGAGTTTGAAATTCGGCTTGCATGTAGTCCTATTAAAGATCAAAAAAGATTTATTTAATCTTTTATCGTTTATTTTATTTAATTATCAGCGTTACTACATGTTTAATAGAATGTTATTTTATGTTTCTTTAAAGAAATTCGTCCAAGCCAACACATTTGTTGACCCCTCATCTTTAAAAAAAAGAAATAGAGGTTCTGACCTTAAGACTGTAGGTTGCACCTTTTTATTGCTCCAAAAAACGTCTTAAGACTTCGAGAAATTTAACAGAATTACTGTTATATTTGGGAGCGTTATTAAAAATAAATTTAACTAGTATTTCCGGAGTGATATGAACATAAAATTTGTTATTATCTAAGCTTATTACATTTGCCGACGTCAGTAAATTTTTATTAAATTAGAAATAAATAAAAAAAAACTTAAATGAACTTTAGATCTGACTAAAATTAAGACTTATATTCCCCCGCTAGAATTTGAAAAGCAGTTTTATGTCGTGATAATAATTGGAATTAAATTACACACACACACACACACACACACACACACACACTCACACACGCACACCACACACACAGATATATATTATATATATATATATATATATATATATATTATATATATATATATATATATATTTGTTGAGTCATACTACTGTTGTTTTCGGGTACTTGTTGTCTGTTAGGGAATAAAATTTAAAATAATACCAATTATCTAGGTTATATTGGATTATTTTAATTAATTTTGACAAGATGAATGTTTATTTACCACCTCATGCCAAAATTTGTAATTTAAATTGCTATTTTTTAGTCTCATTATGTTTTGAATTATATTTAATTTTTGCGTAAAGTTGGTATAACTGAGTTATGATAACTAATACAGATAAATACTGCCCTGCTAAGTCAGAAACCCCATCAGATGATTTTTTACTGAAATGAGAATTTGGCATTCGTAGGTTTTGGGGGTAATTTTTGAATTTTTAGGGTGGTATTGGTTCTGAAAATTTAAACAAGTCACCTGGTTCTCTGGTGTTTTTTGTTTTTACTGACTATGCGTTAACAGAGAGTTATTGCAGAGAAGGGCATCTATGCAGATTTTTAAAATCATATTATTTCGTCAAATCTATTAATTTTAATGAGTTTAAATTAATGGGCTCTAAAAATATGACTCTTGATTGATTCATGAATTTTTTTAGAGAGCAAATATTTTTATAGATTATGAAACAAAATTGTGAATGAGGCAGTCAAGATTAGTCCTCGTTTTAAATGCATTTAGCATTGTTTGATTTCTGAAATAATTGCTGTTGCAAGCTCATCTCTCCTCTCACTCTAAACTATCTCTTACTCATTCACACTTAGTTGCATTTTTATAACTTCAACCCCCTATGCGTTTAAGTTAAAAAAATTAAAAACTTCTTGGTATTGAAATTCTTTGATAAGTTACCATTTTGCACAAACTTAAAAGTAAACGCCGAAGTTGCGGTGTTTCTGTTCAACTCCATGTGGCCTTTCTCTATGGTGCTAGCCGCTTATGAGGTAGAAAAACACCCCTGAGCCATCAGATTGTTAGAAGAATTACAAGACCACAAATTTTTAAGTAAAATATCACGAGACACTTTTTTCTGAAAAACGTCAGATAGGGTTTCTTGTTAGTAGGGCAGAATAGATTTATTACTAAAAATTTATGTATTTGTGACTGATATAATTATGTAGGGCAATAAGATTATTTCATAGATTAAAAAAGTATATAGTGATTTTTATATGACTAACTAAATTATTGTATGTATACGTATGATTTGGTTTCAAAGCACAATGTATGTATAATAATGTGTACAGGGTGATCCGCTTATATTATATCATTTTAGCATTAATTGTACTTTAGAATGGTTAACGTAGCTCCTCCACCGAGGAGGGTGGTGAGTTCAGTAACATGTAAATATACCCGCATCTCAACTAAATATCTCACACGTTTTATGTTTCATCGATATAATTCTGTCTCTGTTTAAAGTCAAACTTTACGATACAGAACCTTAAAAGACGAATTGTAAATTACAATTATAACTTAGTTTTTAAAATGAGGTTCAGCCTCTTTACGATAAGGCTTCATAACATTAAACAAAACTCAATTAATTAACTAAAGAATTAATGTTGGAAAAGAAGTAAAGTTTGTCTTAATTTTTTATGTTTTTTATCATGAGTGACGTTGATTTTTCAAATTTAGAACATTTCACCCCTTTTTACTTAAGGCGAAAGAGCCTTAAGTAAATATTTAATTTGTAATTAACACGTCTCGTCCATTAGAAATAAATCTATTGGAAAAATAGTTGGACGAAGTCCCTTCACAATGATATTAACATTTGACGGCGTTTTAGCTGCTGTTTTTTTTTTTTTTTTTTCAGCACATTATATTAGATTCAGTTAGATCTATTTCCATCTATCTAAGGTCATAGGAATTAAATTTAATAAATGCCAAGGTATAGTGTGGGTACAGATCTTGAAAAATATTTGTGTGTAACTAAGAAAGTGTTGAGAGAAATAGCCCCTGCGCTTTGTAACCAAGGACCTAGTAAAGGGAATGACTTGTTAGGGAAATATACAGACACCACGAACATTTTAGCAAATAGACAGAAACTTATTTTACTCAGCAGGTTATAGCAAAAGACGGGAGCTAAAATTTATTTGAATAAAGCAATGTGATCATTTTAAATTAAAGCTATTTATATAACCTGACGAAAAACAATAATGTAATAATCAAATATTATTATTCTAAAGAAAAATAATTAAATACAGCAACTAAACTAACAATTAGGCATTTTTTATAATCTAGTGGGAAACCTGTCAGGAGGTAAGTTTGCATATAAATTTAAGGCATGATTTGCACAGATGATGCACTAGATTGTTATCATGCGTAGTTAGTACCAATCATGTTCTATGCGTTCTTACCAACACTTAGTTCGCAAGATAGATTTTATTGATAAACAAGGATAGATTCTTGTTTGTTATTTTTGTAATAATAAGTGGGCTACTTAGTTGAAAGAGGAATCAAGCCCGATACAGAATCCTTGGTTACAACCTCATTCAACAAGGGGCCTTTATTGTTCCATATTGTAATTTATAATCCTTATTGTGTAATTTTGTGACCGTTTAGATGTGATTTTATTTTATTCATGGAGTGTTGAAAAATATCAAGCTCTTAGAGACACCAGTAACATGGTTGCTCTGCTAAAAACTGTAAAAACTGGAACTTTGAGCTCGTGGCTGATCCTGCGAAATGTCAGAATTGTCTACAGACCCTTGGAGACAATTGCTAAGCACGTAATTTCGAGCAGTTAACTCGCTTCTAGTCGAGGCTACTGCCGGTTAAGATTTCATAGTATGATTTATTTAAGATTTCAAGGCTACCTTTATTGGGACAATAGTTGCAACTCAATTATTTTACTTATACGTTTCTTATACCCTAAAAGTATTTGAAATTAACCAATTCGCACGGGATATAGTAAATTTGTATTTTGTGTCGTCATAGACATATACGTGCAAAGGCAGTGATGATCTCATTGGGCGGTCTGAAGCGAAGGTTTTTAGTGAAACCTCATCGTTCAACCTATCGTATCCTCGTAGCTCAGAGAGCTGTACCAACTAAATTTCTTATATGGGACACAATTTTTCTTCTTGTAGCCAATAGAAGAATGCATTAGTATCTTAGTTTCCTTTTTATTGTCAATTTAAAAATTGAAAAATTTAAACCTTGAGTGCAACAGAGGTCTGATTTGCCTTTTATGCACTTTTTTATTTCAATTTTCAATACATTAAAATATCCTGTGCTGCATTCTATGAGTGTTTCGAGAACTGAATTTTAGATAAGTGAGCAATATCTTCAGTATTTATAATTGTTTTAAAAGTTAGGCCTTGCATTCTGATGGAACAATAAAGGCAGGATTAAGGCGCATTTGTTCGAAATTCGCCTTAATCACCCATGGCAAATAATTTGTACCACTAAAATATCTGAAAAAACCAAACCAAATTATTCTTTTGTTTTGTTTTCTAGAAAAAAAATATATTAAATTAAATAAATTGTAAAATTATATTTATAACAGGAAGGATAGTGAAATGCATTTTTTCTATAATGAATATAGAGGCTTGTATTGTAATTAGTAATTAATCCTTAAAATGTATAAATTTTAATTGTTAAAAATTATAAATAATTTTAATATTGTTATTAACTTTATCTGAGGCGCTTAGATTTAAGAATAATAATTTTAAGAACATATAACTCTGTTAAATTCAAATTTTAATTTTATTTTAGTCTTATATCTACTTCATGAATACGGTTTCCTCTGGAGATAATTCTATGTACATTCCCCACCTTATCTTATTTCCACAGAAGCAAACAAATCCTACATTGTAATTGGATGATCATATAACCATCGTTAAAGTTATTTACATACTTATTTAAAAAATCCTAAAGGGATTGAGAGAAGACGGCAATGAGAAATACGAGTTTAAATTTTTCGACTGTAGAACCTGATTGTCTTCAGACTTAGATTTATTTTTGTATTCCTTTCTGTATGTTAGCCTGTTTTTTTGTTTTTTTTTTAAATGTAATCATTTATTTTTTTTTTGTAATAATGTATTAATTTATTAATTAATGTAAATCTAACCTTGGAGTCGATTATACTTCTGTGGTCGAAAACTCGGGGTTTAAAGTCATATTTCACTCTGCTGCCTTGTGTTCCCTTTTGGTTTCCTTTGCATCAATCTATTCTCAGTCCATTAATACATTCTTGTGACTGCAGATATTCTAATCACAGTCTTAAACTTGATTACCTAACAGTAGTTCATCTGCTACCATGTCAGATTAAAGACCATTGTCATCCATTGAATGACTTTTCCACCACATTGTTTCTTGAAGGCTTCAAAGAAGGAAAAATTAAGAAGAAAACAGGATTTTACGTTTTATAACTAGGCCTTGTGCATAGCAGAAGGCTCCAACCCAAACATATAGCAAAAGTAAAAGTGCATACATCATTTTTGTGTGTCCTAATTGGCGCAAAACCTAGGGTTTATTTTAGCACAACTTCTTGTTTGTGGATGTATATGAGGCGCCTAGATAGAGAGATGGTGACGTTTCAATAGAAAATGTTGCTTTTGTGTTCTTTTACGTATCGTCATTATATATCTCTAGATCATAGAGATAGATCTATTACTAGAGGGCTGAAATTTGAAACATCGAAAAAATAACCTGATCACCTTCGACTATCAATAATCAAATGAACACAACAAAATTACACTGAATTATATAGTGGGACTCTGCAAAATAAATCATAACCTTCCATAAATCCATAACTTTAACTTACTCTTAGAAAAGGTTTCATTGAGGTTACACAGAGCCCCTGAGAGCCCCAAAAAGATGTTTCAGGACTCTTAATGTATTGAACTAGGCTATGCCCTCTTTAATATATATCTGTATGAACGCAGGTATATAGGGAAAAGTATTGTTATTGCGAAGAAATAAATAAAAACCATTAGGATTTTAAATAATTTGCCCGTTTTAGTTGTTTTTAAGACTTGCCGTGTAGATTTCACAAGGTTGTCTGTCTGTTGGTGTGTTTGTGTGCCTCTTATCATCGAAGCTCCCAGTGTTTTTATGCTAAAGACATGAAACTTAGTAAAAATCTATCTTTAGGTATGCAATGTAAAATTTGGAAAATAATTAGTGGTTATTAATAATTTTTTGGTACATTTGCGTTAAAATCCGGTACAAGTGTACTGTATTTTATTATATAGTGTTTTTATTTCAATGAGTTTTTTTGTTTTGTGTGTGTTTTTTTACTATCGGAGGACGAGCGAAACGAGTTGGAATTGGTTTGAGTGAGCGTAGCGAATCCGTGAATGAGATATGGTTAGAAAAAAATCAGATACCTCGTAATCGATTTTTAACTTTACGTTTGAGAAAGTTTTAAAAACATTACGTTGCCAATTTATTGCAATGGACAACAAAATTTAAATATATGTAGAAGAGAGTTAAATAATCGCATAGCAAGTTCGTTCATCTTTGTCTCGTTGCAAAACAATTGTTCCAAATTTTACCGATCCACCCGGATCGGTAAAATTTGATTCCTTTACTCTGATAATGCAGGTGTGTACCTACGATTACCAGCCCAGAGTGATAGAAACATGGTTCAAGTCATTAACACTAATATGGATATTTTGCTAGTCAAGTTCTTAACTCTGAGGTTTACATGTAAAATTATCACCAGTTTTTGAAAACACGTCCATTTTAGCCCGCGCCCTTTAGGTCGCAAAGCATAGTAATGTTATTTACTCGTGCGTGAAGAATCGATATTACACATTTCTTGTTTACTGTTTAAATATTATTTATATTATTACTGGAAGTTATTGCATAGACTACTAACATGCTCGTTTAATTAAAGTAAATACAATAACAATTTCATGTCAAAAAATATGAATTATTGAAGTGGTCGTTATTTTATATTAAATTTTATTTGAAGTAAATATAAACATTGATAACAAAGTGGGAAAAAGATTATGCAAACTCTAACGTTTATGTTTTCGGTAGCATAATCTACAACCTTTAGTATTAATAATATAATATAACAAACATAATGTGTTATATTATAATTACATTTAAAATTTATTTACTTAGTTAGACACGTGACATAAAAAAACATTCAAAATTTTATTAATTTTCAAACTTTCTCATTTTGTCATTTCAAGAACTGAAGAAGCTCAGGATCCCTGAGCGAAAGCTCTTCGTGAATTTATTTTGAATAAATTTTAATAAAAAAGGACTGAAGTCTTCGTTAATTTAATTGATATAACATAAACAACTAGTCTAATTAGTCCAAGAGCCAGGCCTAAAAAAATGTGACTCATTTTGTACTACTTTAAACGAGAGTTTTTTCGTCAAAATTGAGATAAATACAACTCTAAAGTTATGACATTTGTTAAATGACCAAAAAAATGCACGAAACGTTTATATTTGTTCAAAGAAATTCGCTGACTTTGCATAAATTAACTTGTTTGGTGTTTTTGAAAGAGCCATAACTTTGGTTATAGTTATCTGATTTTGATGATTGAACTCTCGCTTTATTAGACATTTTCATCTTTAAAAAATGGTCTTTTCATGTTTTGCACTAGGCCTACAGCGAATCACCTATTTCAAGAAGACTAAAATTTGTGCGATTTTATAAGATTTTGAGGAGGCGCAATCATAGGGGCTCCACTCTGGATAGGCAGACTAAACTTTTCCTTCATAATTGAAGGTGTATTTTCAGAAAAATTTGGTTTGAAGTAGTTCAAAATGAGTCACATTTTTAGGCCTGGCTCTTGGACTAAATTTGATTCTTCCAACAGATCAGATCTGTACAAGTAAACTCAAGTCTATGTCTGTGCCATGCTTGGACATAAATATGAGCATTAAACTAATGTTATATTGCAATTAATTTATGTTAACTTATTATTCACGTCAAACACTTCGCATGTTATAAATAAACAATACAAATTAAGTTAAGTATGTGTATACTTGCTGTAATTAAAAATTAATGTAATTAATTAAGAGACACAGAGACCTATACCTGTCAAATCTTTCGATATCGAAACGTCTTCCGCCATTGTCAATTGATATAAGATTCCGAATAATTTTGTGCAATTGCTTATTGTTATTCCCTTTAACCTTTCGCAGCTGCGAAATATTTCGATATCGACAGTTTTTACAGACACAAGCCTCGGTAATCTATGTTTTTAATATTTAACAAGTCTGCTGAAAAAATATTTGTAATACAAAATGAGTGCCAACAAGCAGGATTAAATATAAATATATAATTATAAAATATAGTTGTATTAAAATTCAAATGTTGCTTTTTATTTTTATATAGTCTCCCTTTTGCAATTTGCTTTTACACAAAACAAAAATTATGAAAATAATGAAACAATTGACGCAAATTCGTGTTGTTTTGAAAGCTGTAACAGAAAGCTGAATCATGTCTTTAAGTACGAGTACTTCAAATATATCCTTAAAATAGAAAGGATAATATTTACTAAATAGTTTAATAATGTTCTGCTTAAAAAATGTTGTTGTTCAGTTGAAAAACTTTTGTTCATAGTTATGTTAATGAGTTACTTTAAAGAAATGCTGGCCAAAAGGTCTACCACCTAGGGGGTATGTTCAAACAGGGCAAGTGCTTAGGATATGAAAAAGAGTTTTCATGCTATAGGATGGTCTAACAATGGACAACTCCAGGACATCAGTCTCCCAGTAGACTGTTGAGAAGACTGATCTATCTAGACAGTTTTATTCACAGGGAGAGCATAAAGCCAAAATCGTGTCGCCACCATTGTACAAGGGCAATAGAGGAGCCTAGGACAACGTTGTCTTACACTGAGTTCATAAGAATTTGTACCAACTTGGGCTAGACTACCCGACTGAGCCAGCTCCCAAACCGGTACGGGACAACTTGGACTGTATACTGGATACTGTGTACTGTAAATGGATCTCTATATAATTGGCAATTCCTTGTATATCGTAGTCGGTGATTTCGCCGAGACCTAGGTCCGGGTTACTGGAGACGATTCCTCTATCTCCAGTATTGCTTACAATCGAAGCAATAATACTTGATTTTCATTAAATTAAAACATCGCTAACGAGCACGAGAAGGCCGAGAAACAGGTGTGCGAAAACCGGCCACTTCTTCTTCATCTTCTTCTTACAAGGGTTAAAGGCAGTGTTGCCAACAAAGAAGAACCATTAATAATAGATTTACAACTCGGGGGGCAGCTACTAATACCCTACTAAACAGTATTTTAGAATTCTAAAAAGTTTGTGTTTTCACTCCTAATGTCTAACACGTTTAATATAAACATACTTTAATCTCAGTAATGTTTTATATTTTTTTAGGATTAATAACTAAAAAATGTAAGAATAACATTAAATACGTACCATTGATCACTTCACAACAATAAATAACTTAGACATGTTTACAACATGACTATATAAAAGATTCAGTGGTGCTATCGGTGTTCCATGGGGTAGTGTTGGCAACAGTTTTTGACATTGGCAAGTTATGACACGCTCCTTTCCTTTTATATAAGTTCCTTAGTCCTATCAGGCGTAGATGGCGGTTAAGCCGTCAATAAACAGCAATAATACGAAATAATAAATAACAGGTATTTCTTCTGAGGGGTAAAAGTGACCTGAAAAGCTTCTCAGAGGGCCCATTTATTAGCAGGTTGAACCGTATCATCCCTGGAATCCTCAGAAATCCTTACATTTCTCTAAACATAGAATGTTCAAGGGAGTTTTTAAAGCTTGTTCTATGTTTAGAAGTTATAAGTTTATAAATTTTAGTTGGTAACACTGAGGTAAAAAAGGTTATGATCTCAAGCCGGATTGTCCGGTATCATGCGTTCGACATTGTGTCGTGATCTTTTATTAATTTTATTATATATATTATAATGTGTTTAAAATAAATACTTTCGTTTAAAATATCTAGTTTTTTCTTGATAAAACATGGTGACAGCGGAAAACAAGGAAATAACTGAAAACGGAAAATACGTGTCGTAAAAAACCGAGATTGAAACGCGAAAAAAAAAATGTCGGGCCACATTGCGGCGTTAGATAAATTGGAAGCGAGTAACGGCACATCTGCTAGTGCATCAGATTGGAAGAAATTTAAAAGAAATTATAAAACTTACGTTAACGCCTATTATCCGACGGCAAAAGATAGCAATTTTATTGCATTCGATCGGACAAGACGGCCAGGATGTTTATGAGTCGTTTGGATTGGAAAGCACGGTGAGCCTAAAAGATGTACTAAAAAAGTTTGATGAGCATTATTTGCCAGTAATCAATGTCACATACGAGAGACATTTGTTCTTCAAAAGAAAACAACAAGTCGGAGAGTCACACGAACAATATTTAGCGTGTCTAAAGAATCTGAGTGCTACTTGTGATTTTGGAATCATGACGGAAAGTCTGCTGCTAGACATTTTCGTAGTAGGGCTTGCTGATAAAGAGCTACAAGAGCAGTTGTTAAGGTTAAAAAATATGTCGTTGGTAAAAGCTTTGGACTTTTGCAAAACTAAAAGTGTAGTAAGTGATTGTGTCAAAGAAATAAAGCAAGAAGCTTTGAATGTAGACACATTAAGATGCAAAAATAAGAAGATCAGTAATCCAAACAAGAATGAACAGATTAATAAGCCAATCAGTAAATATGGAAATAAAAGTGAACGAACAACACCACAGACATACAATAACTATCGTCGTAAAGAAGGTTATAAAGAAAAGAATGTAAATATTGTGGACTGGAACATGCATACAAACGGTGCCCAGCGTACGGGAAAACATGTAACAAATGTAAAAGAAAAAATCATTTTGCACAAGTATGCCTATCTAAACAGATTGATGAAATTGATAAATCATGGAGAGACACTGAATCCACATCAGAGGAGGAATCATTTGTAATTGATGAAATAGAAGCGACAGAGAAGAACAGCGAATGGTACATGGTTGATTTACAGGTACAGGGTAAGGTTATAACTTGTAAAGTAGACTCTGGGGCCCAGTGTAACATATTAGGATGTTCCACATATAATAATTTAAAAGATAAACCACCCTTGATCAAATCTAATGCTATAATAACATCTTTTACTAAAGATAGGATTCCTGTTAAAGGTAAATGTGATCTTAAAGTTATATGTAATAATAAAATGAAAAGTATTAAGTGAAAAGTGCTGTTTCGACAATAATGCGAGCAAACCATACAACAATGTTTATGGTAAAAAAGATAGACCTGGACACTTTCCTCAACACCCAAATGCCCTTGAACCTCATTAATCCGCCTTAGAGTATTGAAAAAAATCAGTACATTCCTAAACAAACTTAGATTTGTATTAATGAACAGTTAAATCTTAAATGGCAGCCAAAATAGGCATCAATTATTAATATCTGAAGAGATGTCTTTTTCCCCTGAGTGCAATCACAAGATTGTTTCTCTTATCAAGCCACTAAAACTGTATAACTTGTAACAATTATAAATATCATTCTTGTCTTTCAATAAAAAATATATTAATAAAAAATAATATTATATAAAAAATATTAAATCGAAACAAAATAACCTTAGAACCGATAATATTTCGGTTCATTATTATATACCCTTTTTTCTCCGGGAAAACCTTATCTCGGTCTTACTTGGATTGTTGTAAGTTTTAATGAGTTTGTTTTTGAGTGATGAAATATGCCAAGTTACATTGAATATATTTGTAAGAAGATAGCTAAAGAAATCACTATTCAGTGGTTAAACACTCCCCTCTGAGCTTTCTAAAACTTCCTCAAACTTTTCTCGCTCAATGTTTTTGTTAAGAAAATTTTTCCATTTAACTTAATAAACCATATTTTCGTATAAAATTTGTTAACTTGTATTAGGGGAAGGTAAGTGAGACAGAGGTACCCGTGAGAACAATTTCATCTTTATTCCGCTTCCTCCGGATAAAATGGTACCCATACTTTATAATACGTTAAATTTGATTTTTTCGTATGTATCATAGTGAAACTTACTTCGAAATTCAGACAAAGGTCTTTCAAATCCCAGTTTAAAAATTCAAAATAAAATGTCCCTAGATTTGTGGCATCAGTTTGGTTAAGGACTTGTTGCACTAAAAACCCTCTTTATACCAATTTTAAAAATATTTTTACTAAACAAATATTTTTTCTGAATTTTCTTGCCAAATATACAAATTAGTTTATTGGCAATCGAGAAATATCTAATCGGTACCTCAAGAATTACTTTTGACAAAAGGTCTTCTGTAAAATTATTCTTGCTGATGAAGTACTGAGCCACCCCGTACCCGCATATTGTAACATAGTAGTATTGGTTTTGTAACAATATTTTTTTTTTTTTTTTAATAAATTTCCTTTTTTATAAAGTACATAATACATAATTAAATATGGCATAAAGGATTGAGTGCTACACTAGAGGATTGCAAAATCCTGTGCTGTGTGGCACTAATGTGTGACACTAAATTCACTAAAATGCACTAATGTGTGACACTAAATTTATTAAAATGCACTAATGTGTGACACTAAATTCACTAAAATGGACTAAATGCACTAATGTGTGACACTAAATTCACTAAAATGCACACTAATGTGTGTGTGTGACACTAAATTCACTAAATAAAATGCACTAATGTGTGACACTAAATTGAATACGTTTTGAAAGTTTTGAAATTAGCTTAGAAATTTAAAATCAGGTCGTAATCGTGATTTAAGTTGTTTCTTATCTCTAGTTGGAATAAAAGATTCTAAACAATTTTCTCAAGGATAAATGTTATCTGTGGTTATAGAGCGTCTCAATACAAGAACAACAGTGGTGAGACACAATGTATACCGAGATCTATAGGGGGAGTAGAGTAGAGCCGAGATAATAGTACCACTAGCAGTGTTAGCTAATCCTCTTATAGGAGAGGCGGGTTTCATTAGGAAGGAATAAGAGAAAAAAGAAATAAGGGGAAAATAGGAGATTGGAGGCCAGACGTGATTGTCATTCCGCCGGCGTGCCGCGCCTACCTGCCACATCGATCTTCGCAACTTTTCAAATTCACGTAGTCTGGTTCAACACAATCCTATGTTATCCATAGGTATTTCGAGCTTCTACATACAGCATTACTTCGAAACACTGCGTTATCTATCCTCTGCTAATTCTTTTATTAAATTAATTATATAGAAGACCGTTGTAGCAGGGAATACATTAGTTTTTTTTTCAATTTACTATGATTACTCTGGCACTATTATTTATTGAGACGATACAATAACATGGCAAATCAATCTTTTAAATATTTCATTAATAGCAATGTTAATTATTAAAGTTAAAAATTTGGTTTCGAGGTACCATATACTCATATACATGGAAATCAATGGTTGTAGTGATGCTTTACACTAATAGTCTAAGAGCTGGACCTGAAAAAATGTCACTAATTTTGTACTCCTTCAAGCCAACAATTTTTTAAAAATATACCATAAATTACGAAGAAAAAACATAATCTGCCTATCCAGAGTGGAGCCCTTCATATGACTGCGCATGCCTTAAAATTTTATAAAATCGCACAAATTTTAGTGTTTTTGAAATAAGTGGTTCCCTGTGGGTTGTGTGCAAAACATAAACAGAACATTTTTTAAAGATAATAAAATAAAACGATTTAATCGTCAAAATCGGATAACTACAAACAAAATTATGGCTCTTCAAAAAACACCTAAAAAATGGTTAGTTTATTCAAAGTCAATGATTAAAATTTTAATTAAATTCAAAATGATATAAAAACATATAGTTTGTATTGGAGAAAATCAGCTATATCAAAAAATACATTTATTTCCACTAAAAATTTAAAATTTTTGAGCCAATTAGTAATTTAAAGAAACAAATACATGTAAAAAAATAATATTTTTAAAAACAATTTGAAATGCCCAACAAGATCCCGTATAAAACTGCAAACTTTAATATTGCCATATCTCAAAACTAAGTTTTTGGAGAAAGCTGCCTATACCCTAAGTAATATAATTGAAATACTTATATATTTTTACCATTTTTCCCCGAAATTTTTTTCTAATATTTGCCAATTCTTTAGCTTCAAATTATTATTTGAAGTTACTTACAAGTACCCCAAAAATATTTGTATCACGATACACAGCTTAATGAGAGTAATCTGCTGGTAACCACAAGAGGAAGGTTTCCCGTTCAATTGAAATTGAGATTTTCGTCAAGAGCCTCATACAGGAAACCCAGGTTAGTCTTGCTCACCTTTCTAATGTAAGCCACATTGAGCTCCGATCTAGACAATTAAGCTCTAATATTTTGGTGTTAGCTCGGGAATAAAACCTCTAAGGTAGAATTGAATCCTCACATGGAATTAATTATCTCAAGCTTAGTAAGTAGTGTCCTTTGGATCATGTTAGATACCTTTAAGTGAGTATCCTGATATATTAAGACTTTATCCTGTAATAATGTAACGAGAAAAACTATAGCTGATGTAGTTAAACTTACCCAAGTTATAAAGCGCTATAATTCTAATAAACATTACGAAAGAAATCTTATTCACAGTGTTGACCTTCTTATCAAGTTTTTATACTACAATTCTTCTACTGTAATTCTGTAATCCTTTAAAACAGAAATAAATAGGATCCATGCAAGTAGCAGAAGAAGTAGTAATAAAAATAATTCCTTAAGTTTTTATTTGAGAAACAAAAGCAACTCTAGGAAGAAACAGGTTAGCAGGTGAAATACAGCGCTTCCAGTGTCCACTTTACTGTTCATTTAAACATGTTTAAATTACAAATATTATATCCTCTTACGAGTAAAGGTTTATACGCTCTATCAGTTAAGGTTGCCAGTCCATAGAAATTTGGACCGAAACGGCAGCATGCCAAACGATCAAAGAAGAACAGTGAGGAAGCATCAAAACCATTCTTGTTTTAACATTTCCTCATTTATACCGTAAGTATATACGGAAAGAAAAAAAAAGAAGGTCTGCCTCCGTGGCCGTGATCGTAAACGCGTTCGATTTCGGCATCGGAGGTCCGAGGTTCACAGCCCGGGCTATGCTCTAAGATTTTATGAATAGTATTTGTATTAAAAAGATTTCGCCAACTTTAATTAATTCTTAGAGTGTAGGAGATGCAACCCACCTGAGGTTGTTCCCGCAGGGTGAATACCCTGATAGGCCGAAAGGCCCTAAAACGGGCATTTTATTTTTTATACGGAAAGTATTATGTTTGCAAAAAAATACGAAACTGGGATGTCAACGGAATAAATGAATTAATTAATTCAGGTGTTTTAAGACCTGCTAAATGGTTTTCACAAAGTTGTCTGCCGGTAGGTGTGTACATTTGAGTGAGTGTGTGGCTGTTATCATCGTAACCATGTCATGAAAATTTGTACAAAAATCAATCTTTAGGTCAAGTTGTTCTATCCGGAAATATGTTTTTATGACGTCATGAGGCATTAATAACTCAGCAAAATTCATAAAACGCGGAAATTTTTTTTTATTAGGTTGAGATTGGGCACGCATGTAGTCACGCAAGTTTCACATATGTGCCAAGTTTCATCTCATTATCAAAATTACTTCAATTTTCATCGAAAGACTTGTATACGTTTTTTTTTAATTGTAGAACATCGAGAAAAATCTAATTGAGTTGAAATTTGGTACAAGTGTATTTCTTTATGTAATAATATAAAAGAAAGAAGTAAGAATAAATTTAAGAAGTAAAAATTATATCTATTGTTTTTGTTGGATCATAAACGTTAAGCTGCATTAAACGAGATCAATGCCTGGATGGGTGTCTGCTGGGAATTTTTTTTTTAATTTCCAGACTTAGTAGTATGAATTGATAAATTTTCTTATAGTAAAATTTAAAACAGTTTTAATCTAAATTTAATCGGTCCATTACAAATTCAATATTTTTAACTATGTAAACATTTTTAACCGATTCGTAGCAGTGAGAACCAAAAGCACGAATTTTAACAAAGACAGTCAGCTGACTGTATTTTTAATGGACAGTCTAAGAAAGATACTCTCGAACAAGTAGGTCCTCTCGGATCTAATATCCTAATAACATTGAAACTTACAGCGGACCACAAACAAGAGACAATATATAAATAACGTGACGCAAGTTAATCCACAATTATTGTTTATGTGGAATAGGGAAGTAATTTAAGCAAACGATAAATGCTGATTGGTTCGTTATAAGCCAATCCTAATGTTGTGACGTTATCCTTCATCGACGAAATGAGTAAGTGAAGACAAAACTTCCATGCAATTATTTCATTCCTCGGCAGAAGCAAAACTAATACAACAACTCTTTTTAATTTTAATAAGAGATATGCACTCTGCTCCAGCATTTTTAAAGCATGAATTGATAAAGTACCAGAATTTTTATTGGACCGGAGTTTAAAGAATAGAAAAAAACTTTTTAATTTCCTTGTTCTGAGAGAAGAATAAGTCGTGTAATTATTAGGGGAGGCTGGGACTGGGACAAAACTTGTGCAAAGCTTTTATACGCGTGTATTTCAATACTAAATCCTCCAGGGAAATTGCACCGCCCCCTGTAAAAGCCATTAAGTAGGATAATCTTATACATCCGAAGTTGCACCGATCTCAATCATTTTACATTAAGTGTCTTTTTATTCTCGCAAAATTATTTTATGGAATTCGAAGTAAAGAGTTATATAGACTGGAGTTACTAGAGACTTACTCGGCGATCATGTAACCAACTGACTCTGATTAACACCTTGCGGAATTGAGGGCGGAGCAGTAGAGAGAAAATGAAATTTCTTATTGAGTACCAGAGTTTAGTGTAAATACAACGGCGGTAAATACAACCTAAAACGTCAAACTTTAACTTTATAAGTAAGAGATAAGATGTCCGATTAAAGCATTGTGACTCATCAGGGATACCCCTGCGGGGATTCCCTAGGTGGTAGCTGACTGTTGTGTCCAAAAATAATACCTGGAGTTGCCGATTATTTATATTTTAAATAACTAATTATATAAACTCAGAACAGACCCTGGTTGTGAACCTTGTTCCTCTATGGTGCGAAATGTCGTATTATGACTGACGTCTTAGTATTAGTTATTAACCCTACCGTTAAGGCAGGATAAGCAAAATGCGGTGTTGAAGCCAGACTAGCAAAACGGGCGTTAAGGCCATATTAGTAACACTGTGTCAAAGCTAGATTGGTAAAACAACGTGTTAAGGCCAGATTAGTAAAACACTTTGTTAAAGTCAGATCAGTAAAACACTGAATTAAGGTCAGATTAGTAAAATATTGAGTCAAGGCCAAATTAGTAAAACACTGTGTTAAGGCCTGATTAGTAAAACATTTTGTTAAAGTCAGATCAGTAAAACACTGAGTTAAGGTCAGATTAGTAAAACACTGGGTTAAGGCCAAATTAGTAAAACACTGAGTTAAGGTCAGATTAGTAAAACACTGGGTTACAGCCAAATTAGTAAAACACTGAGTTAAGGTCAGATTAGTAAAACACTGAGTTAAGGCCAGATTAGTAAAACACGACGATAAGGGCAGATTAGTTCAGGAAATAATAGATTACGCCCTTGACCCAAAATGAGTATATAACTGCTGTCGGAATACATCGTGAAGATTGTCACAATCTATTCAATTCATGAATATAAAAATAAAATGACGCTACAATGATTTATCTGCACCTCTAATAACATTTTAACTCAATGATTCATTCAAAATAGCAACAGATAAACAAGATTCCTTTAATCATCTCCAATCTTTTGTAATAATCCACACAAAATGATAAAAATTGCGAGAAAATAATCAGTAATAAATTACGTCAGATCATTTAGAGGATCTGTGATTCCGTCAATAATATTATACTATAAGTATATAGGAAACTTATAACTAAGATTTTCTGTAAAGAGAAGGGAGATGTCGATCTGATTTTGTTTTTGGTCGAGATAAGATTTCTATGAGGTCCGGGGTTATCACAAACGGGTTGCCAGTATCATCTCGGTCCCAGTCTACAGAGTCAGTCTTAAAAATGGATAAGATATCTTCGTTACTACTTATTTTTGCTGTTATTTTTTCTCCCGTGAACCTAGGTAAGATTACATAAATGTTTATATTCAAAGTCCATCTGACAGCTATGATAGATAATTAGTGATAATGCAACGACCATTTATTGGCAATATCGTACTAACAAGTAGGTCTAAAAGTCAAAGAAATATAACAGTAATATGGGTTTTGAAATGCCTATTTTTGAGTTGTGCAAACATTTAAAGATGTCTGTAGAAACGATAAAATAGGAACAAACACGTGTTTAACTGTCAACAGGTTTCAGACCAACTCCTTAGAAGATTCTGTAGTCTGTATCGCGTTTAGCTTTAACGATATCTAAGTTTATAACACTTAGGCCTATCAAGAGTTAAACATTTATTCACGTTGGGTAAAAGAGGGGACTATTTTGTTCTAATTCTGCCCACCCAAATCAGAGCATAACCCCAATATCATGAGACCATTTTACTTCAAAAACTTGCTAGCTATCAATACCCTGTAACAACTAGTTTTGTTAGTTACATTTGTAACTCAGTGTTGTGTAAAAACATTTAGTCTATTATTGATACCACGTTAAGGCTAAAGATGCTTCAATAAGATTGAAAATTTTGACTTTTTTCAGGAAAAATCAATTTTATGTCAGCGTAATGCCTTTAAATAGTTTAAGTTGTTTAACTAAATAAAAGTTAGACTATAAGAAAATAAGTGTTTGTTTGAGATAAGCGCCATTTTCTGATCAAAATTCGCAAGATTTATATTGACAAATAAATTGTAAACTAACATAGGCCATTAGGCTTCCTTCAGAAACACCGAACAACAATTATACCGGTCATTTTTGGGGAGCATCCAAGATACAAACCTGAGATCGAACAAAGCTTATGGGGTTTACGATTTTGGATTTACCGTAGCCATATTTTTTTTTATTCCAAGAACGGACACTTTAATTAAAAAGTGTGGGGTGAGATGTCCCTCTCCTTTTTTTCTACAACACTGCTAAAGCGTCGCAAGTTTTTAACCAAACATTTATTTTTTACCGATTTTCCTATTGCAGAATCCATTGAGAATGGATCTGGTGAAACGGAGGGTGAGACTACGACATCAGAAGACGACGTGACGACAACATTAGACCCTTGGGCAGACGATCCCACGGAAACTCTAACAGACGCTACTACTACCCAATCCTATCCGACCACTACTGAAGCCTTCAGCATTTTTGAGTACTTCCCTAACGCCGACGAAGACCAGGATAAGTTGAAAGAAGACGCTGCCGAAGCTGAAAAAAGAGTTGTTAAGATGAGTGAACAGATACGGAATATCTTAGCCAGCTACAGAGAGCACGGTGTCATCACCTTGCCTGGCTTGCCTATACCAGATCCTATGGCCGTGCCAGACATGAGAAAGACGTTAGCTGGGTCTCCAATAAATTTTATGAATAACACAGTTTACGGATTATCTAATTTCACAGTGGACCATATTAACACCGATATAGATAAAATGCAGGTAATAATTATTTTATTTGTCTTAGGTCTTGGCACTTAAATTATATTATAATAACCAAAGAAATTGACAGAGCGGAAAATAGAAGGAGCTTAACAAAGATCGTACCAACTTTCAATAGTTGGGACTTAAAATAGATCGTACCAATAGAGTTTACTTTATTATTTTTTTTAAATGCCTTTATTTAATAATACAAAATCCAACCTCGCTTCATATAACAGCCAAAGAAAGGTACGTAAAACCTAGGCTGCGTAGGTCGGGCTTAAAATGAAGTCCATACGAGAGAACGGTACAAGAGATAACCTTATATCAAGTCCTTCCCCAGCTGGCTTTGAACTCTTGACCTTCAGGTCGTAAGTTGAGCGTTCTACCACCGAGCTATCGGTCCTCGGCGATAGATCTACATTTGAATTATATTTAGTGAATCTTGTTTCCTCACAAATATTCCCGAGCTGCTACACTGATTCGTAGTTGTCTTAATAAATAATATTAAATTAGTTGTGTTGGCAGCACTAGGAGGCAACAAACTTCATAATCCGGTGTCTAGATATCTACTATTCTAACTAGATATCACTTATTCCATTAGGTTTTCTTCGAATATATTTTAGCAACAATAACTATTGTTACGCTTTGAAATATAATGAAAGAAGAAATGAAATAATATATAATGAAACTACTGCCTTCTTAAAATATGTCCATATACTAAAGTGAAGTCGAGATGAAGAGTAAATATGACAATTATCAGGATAAAATTATGAAGAGGTATTTTTACGTCTCAATAAATAAATGACAACTTGTTTTACTAATCAGAGGTTTTGTCGTAACTTAGGCTTAAATGGTGTATATGGATACAGCTTTAAGCTGGATTTGCTCTCTGCTAACTTAAGCCACAATTTGGCATCTAAAATAAAGAAATCACCCCAAAGTCAAGGAGTAAATGTCATTTTAAATTATTTGCGTCAATGAAATTAAAGTATGAAAGACCTCTTATACGAGAGGTCTTTTTATACACTTTGATGTTTTGACAAAATTCAGAACTATTAAAGGATTCGAAATTAATAAATATTATGAATAACTATTATCTAATCTAACTGGGTTCAAGGTTGTGAGGTCGAGACAGTGTCATAACTATCTCGTATGTTGTCATTTTTTCCATTATGTTGTGCTGACATGTTTAAAAACTCGACTATAAGGTGAATAATATATGGATAAAACAAAGTTATAGAATCACTTTGGTTGCGTAATAATCGGCAACCAAGAGTGTCGAACATAACATACACACTGTTAACAATAAACTCTGGTTAATTTTTGTCTCTCCCATGTTTGTGTTTAGGTGTTTATAGCGCTACACATCAAACGTTTGGTAATGCTGGGCAATTACTCAATGAAGTCATGGTTAAGCAAAGCAAACGGGCCATACAACATCACGCTACTAGATGTCGAAGCGAGTGGAGCTGCAGAAATAGAAAAAGACGCCGAAGGAAATTTACAAGCAAGCGATACGGAAATGGACATGACTTTCAGGGAGGCCAAGGTCGATTTACACAACGTCGGCATGATGCGAGGCTTTTTACAAGGTATCGTCGCATCTGCCGGGCCTACACTTTTTGACGCCGTGAAACCATCTATTCTCAAAGAAGTAAACGACAAAATTAGAGTTCAAGTAAATTCTAAATTAAAAACTTTAGGTACTAAATTCGCTGTTCCGGTAGACGACGTATCACCAATTGACAAAGCTGTGGCCGAGGGGCGGCGCTACGTTAGAGAAAATGGCTACGATCCTTATAGAATGACTGAGAAATCATTAGAAGCATCGCCGCTGAGGTTGCATGTTTCTGAATTCGTATTATCAGGTCTCTCCAGGTTTTATAGAGTAGGAGACGTCAGCCTATCGATGGATAAAGGGAACGTCCAAGCAGGCATCCACATGGCTACTAAACGTTTGTACGGAACCTGCAGATGGAACGTCAGTTTAAGCGATATGTTTAATCGCAACGGCGTTTCTCACTTTACAATAAAACAGCTGCAGGTAAAAGCTAAAGTCAATCAGTCCCTGGACGTCCAGCAGCCTCCTGTTCTCGACGATTTGGATATATTCCTCGGACCCATAAGATTACAGTTGGATAAATCCGAAAGTTTCAACTTCGTTATAGAATTCGTGGTGAACGCCATGCCAGCTCTCATCAGGCATATTATAGTCGATACGTTAGAGATCCCGATCAAAATGAAAGTTCAAGAGATATTGAATGAAGTGGACGTCGAGAAGTTGCTAAACGACACCCTACCAGCACTAGACAACATGGGCCTTAGGCGTTAGAGTCTTTTCAAATGCGGAAAATTTTATGAAAATTATTTCATAAAATTTTCCGCTAATTCTATAAAAATTATAAATAATTATTCATCTCCAAAACTAATTATAAATGAAAATATATTCAGTGGATTCACTCATAAACAATTTTCATCCTTCTGATGGACAAAAAAACGCGGATACCTAGGGTGGAAATACTAATAAAACGACAAGGGAAGTAAAGACGTTCTGTACCCGACAAAGCCTGGAGAAGCAGGTCTCAATATGAGCCCGCCATGACAATCTGATGATTCGGTTGAAGATGTTAAATATTAAGTTGTAATTAAATGTATAAATAGTCAAAACTTTTGTATATAGTATTTATAAGTGTATTTTATTTATTTTACGTTAGATAATAAATATATATATAGCGAAAAATGTACGTATATTTGAAGTTAATGTAATAAACCTCGTGAGTTCTTTAAATATACAATAATGGTTTGTACGAGCACCTGGTGACTTAAAGCATGGTTATCAGTTTTCTAAACTAAAGTTACCTTTGTCAAGAAAAATTAACAAACTAAAAAAATATAAAATTATTTAAATTCAAGTTAAAACAATCAAAGAATTTTTAAAGAAGGCTAAGTGACAATAAGGTAGAGGTAGCATCTTGTATAACATAGTCATACTTCTACTGCTAATTTGAGTCTGAGCCTTGCATGTAAAGAGAGAGGGGCAGTGATTAATGCAAGGCTATGTCAGACATCGAGCCACCCCCGTCCCTTAATCTGAATTGCAAATGTTAATCTAGCCCCTTATGTTGTCTTACTGTTTCCCTTGTTTCTTACCCTCCCTTCTCTCGCTAATTAACAGAGTTTATTAAAATCAAATATACATTTTTTTGTTTAGTTATTTGTACCAAATTAGAGGCAAGTAAGATTTGCAGATAGGAGCTGAACATTGGAACATGTATTTGAATCAAGCCATACTACCTTTCTCGGACGTTTTTTTGTGCCCGGATTAACAGCTTCGACATCTTGGCCCTTCGCGGTAAGATTTGCCTCGGGCAAGATATTACTGTTTAATAATATGGGACGATGAGACCAATACGAAGTGACATATAATAGTAACTGACCCCTTATCTGCTTGGTTAATAACCATGTTTCCCAGGTCTAATTTAATGAGCACAGTAGATCGAGAAGACACCACCATACCATTAACACTTTTAAATTAAATTTCTACCACGAAGACCTTGAAAAAAAAACTAAGAAGAAACATAAAAGAATGGAACAAAAGAGAGCCTTAATTCTTCTTGAAAACATCAGAAGACGAGCCGTTAAAGCAATTTATTCTAAACCAAGTTTAATTCAAATCAAGGTCAAGTCAGAGGCAGCAAATTTAAAAAAATTATTTCAAATATCTCTGAATGTCTACGCTCTTCAGGGTTCACTAATACCTTAGTTGGTTGAAGCGTCAGGCCTTTACAAAGTCACTTAGTCACCCAAGGTAGGCCAGGTTTAAATCTGTCAGGCCACTAGTTTTTCACGCTAAATATCGGGCCTACTGAAGTAATCTTCTCCTCAAAATATAAATAGAGCTGGTTCTCAAGAGAAAGACCACCCAACGGTGGAGTCCAAGATGAAGGCATCGTTAAATTCCAGGATTGCTATCAGGCAAGTTTATAGATACTTGCTTGAGAAGCAACACTTGGGAACATAGTATGATTCAGCACTATTTGTGATGTAGATACTCTGTGTGGATGTGGTAAGTCCACAATGTGAACTCTGAAATGAGACCTCAGAGAGCTGTTAATGCTATATACCAAGTGTTCTCAATATATAGTATGCAAACGGCTTTTAGGTTGTACGCGGAAAAATCTATTAACATAAAATGAAATTATAATAAAATGAGGCTCTAGGCTCTTAAAATTCTTTATCAAATCTTAGAACAAACCACATTCAATACGCAGGTTAAACAATGCAAAGTTTTCTTGGATCCAAATAACGGGATTATGAAGTAAATTCTATCCTGTAGGATTACCAAATCCACGGATCGTATTAAGTACGCTAGTTAAATATGTTCTAAAAACCATGCTGAGAAAATCTAGTCAGATACTCTAGAACAAGGAAGAAGGAATCCTGTCCATTTCCCCAATACGCTGTTTCTACCTTGAGAGGCGATCGTTTATAACAATTAACCTTTACAACAGACTTGTATTTCAAACTAATAATACCGTTTTCCCCAAATAACTATTCAAATAGTATCATCATAGTGTTGATCCTAGAGTTTCCTATACACCTTCATTATGAATTATGCGATGTTTTAGTGGGATCAGTTTTGATGTCATCTATGTCGATCGAATAAACTGGAGCGCATTTAATATACGCAGTATAAACGTAGTAAATATTCCGCCATTTCATTCTATATTTTTATTTTTCCACATTTATACCGTTGCTATATAGGAAAAATATTATGTTTGCCAAAAATCCGAAACCGGAATCATCCGTTCCAGGTGTTTCAAAGACCTCCTGAATGGTTTTTACAAAGTTGTCTGTCTATATGTATATTGTGTATGTGTCTGTTATCATCGTAGCTCCTAGTGTATGCATGCTAGAGAGATGAAATTTCGTACAAAAATTAGTCCACCGCTGTAGTTGTGCTATTAGGAAAATATGTTTTTATGACTTCATTAACCCACAATAATGACTCAGCAAAAATGTCGAAAAATCATAAAACGCGGAAAAATGATGGGATAGGATTGAGATTTGGCACGCATGTGACTATGTATAAGACCAACATCTGTGTCGAGTTGCATCTCATTATCTGCATTAGTTTAATTTATATCGAATGACTAGTGTACGTTTTTTTACAATTTGGTAAAGTGTATACCTTTACTTAATAAATAAGTACACAGCGTTTCGTTTCAATGCTGCAGTATAAATTTGGCGAATTGTATATTCTGAGGACGAGCGAAGCGAGTCCGAAGCAGGGAAGATGAGCATAGCGAATCCGATCTGATAAGGAAAAGTTTCGAGGTACCCCATACCCCATTTTTTTTTATTTAAGTCACTTGCTATAATAATTGAAAATACATTTTTTATTTTTAAAAAAATGACAGTTTCCCCTTAAATTGTGATCTTGACTTGTAGACTTGACCACCATGCACCATTAAGGAGAGAATAAACATAATCCAAGAAGCAGGGTCTCTACAATAACATGACTCGAAAAGTTTTATGTACTTTAAATAGTTTAATTTAAAATATGACTCAATGTTTTGTTTAACAACTAAATAATTTCAATTTAAATATTTTTTTTTGTTAAACATAAAGTAAAAGATAAAATATTTTAGCTAAAACTTTACCTGATATCAAGTTTATTACAGTTTAAAATAAAATATAAATATACAGTTTAAATTAATAAAAGTCTGGCGCGGAGGTCCGAAAGCCAGGCAAATTTTCTTCGAAATGCGCGCTACATCGATTAACAGTCCATTTCTTGCGCAAGTTTTCGGTTTTGCTCAATAACCTGAGCAGTAATCAATCATATTCGGATTTATAAAAGGAAATAGGCATATTTATTTCACAGGTTATACAAATCTATGACCATAATTATAAAATCAACAGTAGAGATCATTATTGGGTCGCATTGAAAGGTAAGTTTATGCCAATCCTAACAATGTTTTAGGACATTTCCTACAAAAATAAAAATATGAGTAACAAGTAGTTAATGCTGCTGTTTTTACAAGAAATAGATTTCAAGCAAAATAGCACGTATTTCAAAAAAAATTTGCTCCCCTGCTTAACTAAGTGGCACTTAGTTGCCACTTACTTCTGGTACTCCTAATATTCTTATACCTAACAGAAAAAAGATAATTTAAAATATACATTTCCAATAGAAAAAATAGTAGATGCGGCCTGGAAACAAACCAGCATAGAGAAGACAATGCCTTTACCACCAGTCCACAGTCATCTTGTTTCGTACTAACATTGAGGAAGAAAATCTTGTACATACACGTATACATACTAACATACATTTATACATAATATATATTATATATATATATATATATATAATATATATATATATATATATATATATATATATATATATATATATATATATATATATATATATATTAATATTATATACGGGCCAGAGTAGAGGCATACATAGTAAAAAATAAGGTCATGACTTGTTATAAAACATAGAGAATGACAGGTAAGGTATGAAAAGATTATAATAAGTTTGTTAAACAAACATACATGTTATGCATATAACAAGTTACTACAATAATAGTTTAGGATTGACTAGATGACAATCCGACTAATCAGTGTAGGAAGGTTACTATTGCTTCATCCTGCCATGCTCCTGCCATATAAACGGAGAAGCATAGACCAATGAAATTCCTTACCTGAAAGTGTCCATGATAATAGGAGTTGTATCATATGCACCAAGGGGACTATTTCTTTAAAATAGAAAAGAACTAAATTCTAGACACCATTTAAATTGACAGCCAGAATGCTTGTCTCTACGTTTTAGGCAAGGTGTGGAAATATTAACTGTTCAAAGAATAAACATTTTAAAAAGGTTAAATAAATACTATCAAGTCTACGTTTAATCTAAAACTGAGCTAAAATTTCAAGTTACATAAGGCCCTTTTGGTCCAAACACTAACACCTCTAAAATATTCTAAACAATGTTGCATCCAATAAACGTTATCGCATCTGGCTAATGATATTAGTGACAAAATGAATTGGTGGTTTACCACCAATCCAACAAATAATCCAGCATGATGAGAGGGAGAGGGATATAGAAAGAGGCCATAAACAGATCAACCAAGGACTGTTTGAAATTTAAGTCAAAAATACTGCAGGTTGAGCAGCCAGCTGGCTTGACCACTTCCTCTTTGGCTCTGTTCTCCCTTGATTTGATTAATTTCTTTTTTCTACAACACTTAAAAAAAAGGGACTTGATAGAACAAACTGACTCAGATTGGTTCCAGTGAACCAATTTAATGTGAACAAACAATAACCATTTGAGAGGCATTAAACCATTTGTTAATTGGATGTTAAAAATATAAGTTGAATAATGAGCTACAGTCGAGTCAAGCTTTTGGATATGAATATCTCTGGAACCATTTCAACTAACCACCATCATCGGCAGGTGGGCCAGCCCTCCCACCAATAAATATTAGACTGAACTCAAAAACGCAATAAAGGAATAACCTCTGGTAATAGCACCTCATCAACATAACCTAATCCTCCCACCTAATAGCTAATAATTTCACTTGACATAACTAATCTGTACACTTCAAACCAGTAAATATAACACTAATAATATTGGAAGAACACCTTTTACTTAACTATGACTCAAAACTCGTTACACAAGTAGTAATTAATACTTTCCTTTCAATGATGACATATATGTTTAATGATGACAGTTTAAGAATGGGTCATCCATGTTCTGCTGTAAGGTATTGTAACAATGACTTGAGTTTGAATTTATAACAAATATTACAGAGGAGTTTAAGGTGATCTCTTACAAAAATATGTCATGGACATATTTATTAACATTAATAAAAACATAAAGATGACTCAACTACATGGACTTGATAATAACAAAAAAGCATTCAACACTGGATCACACAATATATGCAACTTCTAACCACCAAATGCAACTGCAACGACTGAATATGACAACATTTTTACACATTATAAACGCTCTGCTAACACCTCAAGAAACAAAACAACCACTGATGAGCAATTGACAGCTTTAACTCAGGGAGAGAAAGAAAATTACAGACTTAATGTATTGTAATGGTGTTAAGGGAGAAATGAGAATCACATGTTTAATTCGTCTTGCAACTTTGTCTCTAGGTCACTTTTTACTAACTCCCCATGGATGAAAGAACACTTAGAATAATCATGGGCCAAAGCCAAAGCATCAAATTACACACAGGACAATTATTAAAGAACAACTTTTTATCATAACAAACTTTCAATTCCGATATGAATTGATACAAAAACAAAAAAAAGGAAAATAATGACACTGTAATTACAAAAAACATAAAGCATTTATAATGCTGACGTAATATGTCAGATGACTCAATTGATTCTTCAGGGTCATGACACCAAGACACAGTTCTTTGTATAAACCCTGTTCTACTCACATTCTTTTCTTCAGAGGGGTCTGTCCTGCTCATTAAGACTAGAAGTTATTCATGGATATAACGTTATTAGATGAGAGCTCAAGTGTTGCCACACCTGCCAGTCCAGTGATATTCATACCCAACAACAAGTATCAATGGAAGCTGATTATTAAAAATAATATGCTACTTTGTCTCCCTAAATAAATAAATGAATACATGGTTTTAAGCACGAATTATCAAAAAGATAGTTTAACTAAGCCTTGAAGTGAGAACATATTTACTTTGCTATGGAATCAATTTAACAAAGAAATAATAAATAAAAGAAAATATTTTGATAAAAATAACTAACTACATTTTTTTATAAAAAAAACTTTTTTAACTTTTGAAGTGGTTTCAAGGCGGATGATTACAAGGGACAAATAAAAAGGGGGTTGAAGATACATCAAATAAATTAAGTACATTAAATATTTGTTTGCTAAGAATGTACTAAAACATAACAACAAACATATCAATCACACTAGCAGTACCACTGGCATAATTATTACGGAATTCAGAACACTATTAGAAATTGTACTTACAGTGATTATAAAAATAAACAGTCAGAAAAATTTTAAGAGTTTTACATTTAAACAGTACAAAATAAAACCACTATACTTCCTTAGCTATACTCACAGTGTAACTTGACATATACTTGCTTTTAGTTGCACCTTTAGTGATAATAGATTCAATGATAATCAATAGTTAAGACACTACATTTCTTTGATAATCAGTAGTAAATATGTAATAATGTTTAGTAAAGAAATTATAATACTATGATAATGTCAGGAAAAGATATAATGCCAAGTAGGCATTCTTTAATCTACAGCAAAGATCACAATTCTAACCAGTAGAGAGAGGACAAGCTAACTTTAACCCAGTGATGTAACATGTAACATGATGTAACTCCTTGGTACCTTTTTCAGATTAACCCTTCCGCAGCACATTTGGTGAAAAACTTAAATTCATTTCTCGAATAGCATACCAGTTAAGTGTGGCAGGGCAACCAAGAGTGGTGTGGATACTTACACATAGTGATGTAGAATGCTCGAGCATAATCTTTTAGAGAATATTCTCGAGCATATTCTCTTAAGGCGAGCATATTCGAGCATTTT
This sequence comes from Microvelia longipes, assembly GCA_018340805.1. Lineage (NCBI taxonomy): Eukaryota > Metazoa > Arthropoda > Insecta > Hemiptera > Veliidae > Microvelia > Microvelia longipes. The sequence goes on along the minus strand of JACMZG010001893.1, from coordinate 7,110,264 downwards.
CTTTTGGAGCTAAAATTTTAAAAATAACGTTAAAAAAATGTTTAACTATAAGATTAGCTGCTATTTGAGTTGTATTTAATAAATTTTGTCATAAAATATCATAGAGATAAACTAAAAAGTAATAATAACATTTTCTCTCTCTTTTCTTTACGATCAATCAAACCATTTTATAAACAAACAACTCTTTTCTGATAAGTTAATCCATTCAATATACTACTATCATATTTTAAGGTTGACTAAAATAAAAAGAAAGGCAGTGCAATAGTAAAATGTTCACTAGTAAAGGCTTAGTTAATCAAGATTCCATCTTGTCTACTCTTCATTTTTAATACAATTTAATGTAGTTTTCCAAATCATTATTACAAAAGTAAAATCATATTTCAAGTAAGAAGGAAGAAAATGTATCAAATATCAAATAAGTACAAAATAGAAAATGCTCAGAAAATGCTCCAATTTTTCAGGAGAATATTCTCAGAATATTGTCGCGCTCGGAGAATATTCTTTTGAGAATATTCTCCGACCCACATCACAACTTACACACACATTTAATGTAGTATCAAGTGAACTAAGAATGATTAGAACTTCTCTCTCTACTAGTTTAGTCTCTTTATCTTTTAGGTTGAGTATAACTAACGATGACTAATTGGAATGTTTTTAATCTTACATTTCATTCTAGAACAAGACACATGTTGTAAAGAATTACTTTTATGCTATTCACATAAAATTTCATTCACACTTTCAGTCTATCAACAAATATTATTTGCAACAAAAGCTACATATTATAACACTAAACTTATAAATAAAGAAATAAATACATTTAAAAATACAAATTAAAAACAATAAATATATTATAAATACATAAATAATATCACAAACAATAAAACAATTTGTAAATCAATACAAAAATAGTAGTTTAAAATAAAGTTTAAAGAAGTGTAAATCCAACATTTACTTTTATCTTAAATGTGTCTGTCTGTGAAAAGAACCCATCAGAGCAAGAAGGTATAGCTTAAAATTTATTTCAATTTGTAGCTTGACTCTGAGATCAATAACTATAATTATAGGTTCACCAAAACACACCATGCTGTTTGATACTTAAATTACAACAAATAGTAATGCAGGCCAAGAATGTATGCTGGTGTACTTTACTAGAGTTAAAAATAAAATTAAACCCCTCAAGTATTTGTGCATTTTTATTAATTGGTTTCAATTTAGTCATCAGACAAAATTACATATGCATAAATCATGACAGCAGACTATTCTGACAATGAAAATTATCAAAATAGTGATTGTATACAAAGCAAGGGTTGACAATTTCCTCAGACTTAAAAGCCTCTTGGTTAGCCTTTAATGGTGGAAAATAAAGTTTAAAATTTAATATTACACTAATATACATGGTGTACTAAATCAACATTGACCAAGTCAATGTTGTCACATTTTTGGTACAACAATACAACTGGGCCTCTGATGAGTTCAAATACAATTTTTTAACATTTTATGTAATTCGCATATACACAAACTGTACGTATATTTTCAAATTATAAAAAAATAATAAAAGAAAGAAAACTCTATCACAATAACATTATTATTTGATGCTAGTAGTAAATAATGTGAGGATTACATAGTACACAGGGTTTAGGGGATAACTTTGTTCTGTAACGAGGTGACGTGTTTAGGACTCGAACTCAAGAATGTAAGATTAGATTCACTGAATAGCTTTTTGAACCTGGAACAACAAAGCAAATTTATATCAATACTGAGAGAAAAAAGTTATTAGGAAATATAAGCCAATGGGAGAGAAGAATCACAATTTCAATTCCTAGTAAGTAGCCTCTTTCTTCCCCCTTATCAATGACTTCCTTATGGTACTATAAAAAACAAATAATTAGGATTAGAATATTTATTCAATAAATTTAAGGAAAGTAATAACAAACATAAATAACCAATAATGTTTAAAGACAAGAATGTTATAATTAGAATAATTTGATAAGGTTTAAAACCCTTGAGGAAGGGAATAAGGACTAAACTCAAAGAGGCTTAGATGTCCTCAAAGAATGTTGAAGAAAAATTACACCATTTTGCTCAAAAAATATTTTAAAGAACCTAGTCACCAAAAATAGTGCCGGGACAGTTCCATTGGAAATGTAAATGGAAAATGTAAGAAGTACATTGAATATTTCCGTATATATAGAATATATTCCATATACTATATGGTATATGGAGTATTTTTACATTTTTTTAAAAATGTATGCAAGTCATTCGATAAAAATTAAACTAATGCTGATAATTAAATGCAATTCGGCACAAATGATAGTCTTATACATGGCTACATGCCTGCCAAATCTCAATTGGATCGGATCATTTCTCCATGTTTCATGATTCTTCAAAATTTTTGCTGAGTTATTATTGCAAGTTAATGACGTTATAAAAAATATTTTCCAAATATCACAACTGCAGCGGTAGATTAATTTTTGTACAAAGTTTCATCTCTCTAGCATGAATACACTAGGAGCTACGATGATAACAGACACACACTTATACAGACAGACAACTTTGTAAAAACTACTCAGGAGGCCTTAAAAACGACTGAAACGGATAATTACAGTTTCATCCCGTAATTATCCTAGATTCATAGATTTTTTTGCAAACACAATACTTTTCCCATATACCTACTGTATAAATGAGGAAAAGTAAAAATAATTTTGTAATATTAGTAACCCAATTTCAAAAGTAGTTACATCAATTACTCTTGTTTATTGTTTAGCAACTTATGGAATACAATACATTTGCATTATTTTACCAACAAATTTAATATAAAGATGCTGTATTTACTGCAAGTTGAAGAAGCAATTGAAGAATCAGCTACCGTCAATACTTGCTGTTGAATATGAATATCCCTTGACCGGTTTCGGCATAATGCCATCATCAGCAGGCGAGGCAACACTCTTCAGAGGGCTCGTTGAGCTCATTAAGACTAGAAGCTATTCACTGATATAACTTATTAGTTAAGTGCTCGAGTGTTTTCGAACTAGTTTCAGCTTAACGCCGAAACTAGTTCGAATGATATTCGAAACTAGTTCAATGATATTCATATCCAACAGCAAGTATCGACGGTAGTTGATTCTTCAATTAAATTTAATATATTAGATACATTTTATAAGTTTAAGATATTGAAGGTTAAAGTATAATTAGTGATGAAGAAAAAAAATACTTACAACTTTCTAATTCCAGATTCAGATCTTCTCCAGGGTGCATCAGTAGGTTCATAAGGCAATGGTCCCTGCACAGGAGCTTCATCATCTTCAACAAACTCTTCCTCAGGTCTTTAAAAAACAAAATTATCTTTAATTTCTTTTCTTTTTGAAAAAAATGAGCTTAAACACAATATTTGCAGACACATAAATGTTGTCCTAAACACTGAAGCTTAGGCTAGACCAGCAGTGCTTTATTGTATTGTTGGATTTAGTAGCTGTTGTCATAATGTCACTTTTTAACATAAATTTGTTAAAGATAATAAAAATGTTTTAGAGTTTTTGTTTTGAATGAAATTAAGTTGTTCTCAATACCGAAAAGTAGAGAGAGATAGGAAGTAGGTAGCTCCGTCTTTCACAAATGTTATACCCACCTTCTTTATCTAATAGAATTCCAAAATCAGCAAAAAATAGCTTTCATAAGATCATTAATCACGATGGAAATAAGAGTCACAAAACACAAAAATAGTAATGCAAAGATATAAAATTGTATTTTAGTAAATTTGTATCAATTTTTATAACAATTAGTTCATCTTATGGAAAAAATGGAAACATAAAGAAATATTTTTCAGTTCAGGAACTTCAGGAACTAGTGTTTAGAAGCTGTAGGAATTATAAAATTATAAAAATTTATTACTAAGCAATATTGCTAATTAATTTTATTATTTATAATACAATTAAAAGAAATAATAATACTGCTAATTATATAATAAATTATACCAATACTTTATTGTTCATTTATCATAACAAGGAGGAAATTTAATGACTCATCATACCAAAAATATATAAGGTAAGAAAACTGCAATACAAAGATGTATCATCCTCCAAAAATTATTCAGCGAAAGAAGAATTTATTGATACTTACAAAGTAGGTTTCTTAGGTCTATATTTAAGCAGCTCCTCTTCTAATTCACTGATTAAAGCTTTATACTCATTCCTTTCACGAAGCAACTCTTTTAATTCATCAACAGTAAATCTTGGTCTGTTTGGATCATCAAGGTCATAGACAGCTTTATTTCTCAGATCTGGAGTCTCATCCTACCAAAATAAAACACACATAAAAGGGATAAAACATTTTATCCATTCCTAAAAATTTTGTTCCGTCCTTGACTGAAGACAACATTTATAAAAGATCTAGAAAGATAAACGAAGGTATTTAATTTGCAACCATATAAGTATTTTATTAGTTTTTCTATTGTTTAGTTTCCTAACTTATTAATAGATACATAAAAATTTCTAAAGAAAAATTGAGCTAATGAGATTGAGGTAATGAAGAGGAGAGGTAGTTTTTTGAGAGGGGGGCCTACTAATCAAGAATATATGACAATAACTGACTTAGACAATAACTTTAAATCTATTGCTATTTTTATTGACCTAACAAAAGCATTCGACACTGTGTGTCATGAAATATTTTTAGAACAATTAAAACTAATTGGAATAGATGGCCCGTATTATAAATGGTTCGAATCTTATCTATCTAATAGGTCTCAGAGAGTTAAGCTTGACAGTGATGTAAGTGATCCCTTAACGCTGAACTTTGGACTTGGAGGTATGCCCCTTTGGGCTACCTCTTGTATGTGAATGACCTGCCTAAACTAAGAGAAGCCTTTAGTCAGTGTGTGTAGTGCAGTAGTTACTCAATTATCAAGCACTACTCGTAACTCATTTTTTCTGAATTTTTCAAAGGAAATGTGCTAAAACCTTTAAATTAACTAACTGAGCATTAAACTAGAGCAAATAATGGTGTGGAAGTGCCAATTTTAGATGCATACTTTTATATAACCAACAGAACAATTATGTGCATTTCCTTTGGAAAATACAGAAAAAAATGAGTTACAAGTAGTGCTTGTAACTAGAAGTGTAGAAACAGAGATGGCTCTTTTCTAAACTGGACATAAAAGTGCCTTGATCTAAGTCATAAGTCTTTAACCAAAGTGTAGTTGATCTATAACCTCTTATCTTTGAAGACAAACAAAGTGAACTCTATTTGACCAACCTTGTGCTGGATAAGATCTTGGTTCTCTTTGCGAGCCACGCCAAGGTTTTGCTTGAGGGTAATCAGCTCGCGTTGCCCCTCTTGATAGTGGGTCATTATTTCAGCACTCTCGTCTATAAGAGAAGTGACTTGAGACTGACTGGTCTTCAGTTTTTTCCTTAACTCTTTGCTACAATTAATCAGTCTATTAACTTGATCAGTTAGCTAAAAAAAACAATAATTTGTATACAACAAACAGGATTCATAATCTACATTGCTCTTAATGACTAGTCAAAATAATTAGAAGGAAGCTCCTCCTTGATTTTTACCATACATGCCTCACAAAACTACAATAGGTCATCACAATCTAATACAAGGCGTATTTGCAAAATTACAATTTTATAACATTTTAGGGGGTAAAGAAGTAAGATTTAAAAAATGGATAAAATCATCTTTTAATTGCCTTATGCATAAATAGCAATAAGTCACAAAGCAAATAAACAGATACAGCATACTAACTATTAATTAAAATACCTTTAATATTATTCTTAAAATAAATAATATCGAAGGTCGTGGGTTACAAATAGTACCTCTTTACACAGATAAAATAAAAATTACAAACATAAATATAACATAGAGCCAGAGAAAACTTAAAAAACAAATCAATACATAATAATAAATCTTTATCGGCAACATAAATTATAAATTAGTACAACTAATTTATCTTTTTGTAAAAATCAAATATGGAACTAAAAACAAAAGAAAATATAACTTACATTTTCAATTTCTAAATTTTTGGAAATAATGTCTCTCTCCTTAATCTTAATCTGTTCCCTTAACTTATCAATGCATACATGTGATTTATGCAAGGCAGTAGTATCAAAGTCAGTTGAATATTGTTTAGCTGAAAAACAAATGAATTGCTATAAGCTAAGCACACATAGAAACTAAAATCATACAGCATCGTACAGCATAAAGAAAGAAACAAGAAACTAGTTAATTTTTCTAAAAAAGTAAAGGTACAAAAGTTATTTATCTACTATTTTTAGGCAGGAAAATTGTATTTTGTTATTCTGTCACAAGAACTTAAAAACACGTGAGTAAAATACAAAAAATCAGTTGGGTAAAGTATAACCTGCATTGCGATTAAAAGCCAACCTTAAATTACAAAGGATATACTCATCCCAAGGCAGGTAAAACTTTACCCGGCTGATTTAATGAATTGCTCAGCTTTTTTTTAAGTTTTGATAATTAATAGTTATTATTTATTTAATAGTTAATTAACTCGATTTAAAACAAAATATTACAATTCCTTTTATTTCTGTCCTTAGAGAATTTTAAGAGAATGAAGAAGATCTTTGTTTAGAAAAAAAATATATAAAGAGCCTAGAGTGACGTGTATCTTGTATTTTATTATGGTATGTCTATTAGTTTTTGAGATCTCTGGGCTCTGATAGGTTTCTATTAACAATTCAGGAAGGGCAAGCACTGAAAACCAACTGTGTCAAAATAATTGCCCTAGTTGAAGGGACGCCATAGTGTGTCACTTTTCTAAATACATATTCATTTTAAACTCATTTATTTTAAAAGATTGGATGACCACTAAGTGTTGATGAGTTTGGAACTTGGAAATCAACAAACAGGCAGTCCTGCCATTTATTTACTCAAATATGGCACGGGTAGATATACCTTAACAAAGTATATTAATTTCTGATGATTCTTTTTTGATAAACACTTTTTTAATAGTTCACTTGGATAGTATTAGATTAAAATACATCAAAGTTCTGATTAATCATTTTATTTTTTCCTTCAGGTTAACTTCATGAAAAATTGTTAATTTATTGTTGTAATATCAAAATAAACATTATTTGTTATGGTTTATAATTATTTTTTTCAAATAGAAGAGGCAACAAGACAAGAAAGGGAACATTACTGACACGTAAGATTTAAACTGCTTGTTAATTACCTGCCTTGGCTTCACCACTGCAGGTAATTTTTATAGCCATTTCTCGCCCTTGGCTGGGGGGCTAAATTCATAACTAGTCAGTTAAATTCCATTTTCTTGCCTTGTTACAAAAATAACTATTCTCATAATTATAATTACAGTTTAGCTCTAAAGAATTATCCTGTTTAGCAATACTCCTCGTCAGTTTTTTATTGTCCTCTTGCAAGCGATTTACCATGGTAATGAGCTCATGGGTTTCATTCCTCCAGTGTTCTTCTATTTGTTCCAACTCCTGAAAAGGAGGAAAAGCATTCTTAAAGCAGAACTGTACAAAAAAATTTAATGGTAGAACTCTAAAACACCTTTACAAAAAATATGGTATACTTAGAGGACAAAAATGACCAAATTAATAAAGAAAATCCTTAAGGGGTACAGTCCCCTACACCAAGAGTCTACACCCTGCTTTGTCCTGCCTCAACAAGGTAGTGTGTTTGAGGGTAAGTAAGACAGCAACATAACTTACTAAGTTTTTCAATTGTTAAAATCTTCTTCGTCTCTCAAGTAAATTGTTGTAGTTATGACAGGAAATATTATCTCAAGAAGAAAGTGGTCATGTAGGCTCAACTTCCGTTCAACCTAGATGATTTTTTGCATGAAAACACTCTGGGTTAAAATTAAAAGGGACTAGGCAAAACCTGGGGCCTGTATTAGATGGGAAATTTTTAATAAATTTCTTATGATATATTTGGATTATAAATGCAAGATTTTCCTAGGGTTTTGAAAGAAATTTCACGGATAAAAAAAAAAGTTTGATACCTCTAGAGGTAGCGAAATAAATTGTTTTTTTTCTTTTATTCCATTGCTCTTAATTTAATTGTCCAACATTATTATTAATACCTTAAATATTTATTAAGCATGCACCAGCAAACTTTGTCGCATTTCGGATGTACATAAAAAATTATTATTAAAAAAATTTATTGTAAAAACCACAAAATGATAGCACATCCATCAACTACAAAAAAATATGCAAATTACTATTGTACAAAATTTATAAAAATAACAAAAATATGAAACTAAATTTACAAAATATTTTTAAAATCTGAAATGGAAATAGACACAGTTAATGCATGTGATATTTGCAAAATCCAGATTTGGCTCATTCGGTGCAGCCATATTTCTGCAGTAGGGTGCTGAACTTTCCAAAAAATTTTATTTTTCAACTTTTTTTTAGTACAAAAATAGCTGTATTTTAAATTCTTTGTAGGGTATGATTTTTATTTTTATTGGGTTTCAAAGCTTAAATTTGGCCCTTTCAAATAGATTCAATACAAATTTTGAGATAATTAGTTACAAGTTTTAATTATGCGCAAATTTATCAAATAAAAATGCTAATATCTCAAGAAGCTATTTTTTTTAATTTTTAAAACATCACTGAAAAGAGCTTGAACTGTTAGTAAAATGTCCACAAATTTTCATTTTGGAACTGCCATGGGATTGGACACAGTAGAGTATTATAGCGTGTGTCAAGTTATATCAAAGTGTAAAAAAGTAACTTTTTTACAATTTTGATTAATAATTATGTCATAAATCTTAACTTTTTAACACTTAAAAGTGTTAAAAGTTAAATGCAATACATTTAAAAAAGATTGCCGCACCCTAATGCGGCAATGTGGCTTCACCGAATGAGCCAAAAATCTTAATTTTTTTCTACCTAAATAAATTAACGGTGACATCGAGTCCAAAAATTTAATTTTCTTCATTTATTCAGTAGGTATATATGAGAAGTATTGAGTCAATGTGATGAGAAAAAGTTCCATGGTTACCGATTTTTTTTTTCATTTGACATGGCATGACCCTTATGTAATAATAATAATAATAAAATGTCCTTTATTTGAATTAAACATTAATTTAAACGGCTGCAGATAAAAGAAACATACTGGGTTGGATTAAATGTCCATCACAAGGGAGTGAACCTTATGTAATTATTGAAAACTTAACAAAATAATGAACTAAAATATGATTTGAGTAAAGATTTTTTAAATGCTATATAGGCAAACAAGATTTAAATTTTAGTTGAAACTTTATTGAACATTGTCTCAACAGTCTATCATTGAGTTTAAAAATCCCCAAGGCCTTTAACATTTTGGGGATTGACCAATCAGAGAAGCCGCTGCCAACCCCTCGCTTGAAAAGGGGAAAAAATCCCTACCACTATAACCACTATAGGGAAATAACCTTCTTCCTGGCAATCGTTCATTTGTGGTTCTTCTTGTGTTTACATCGTTATAAAAACTACTTTCAAATTAATCATAAAAATGATATTATAAAACAAAACTAAACAAAAGAAATGTAAAAAAACATTGCCAAGAAAATACGGGTAAGATAAACAGATTTGTTTACATAGTTTTTTCCGCTCCATTCTTGCAGGGATTTTTTTTCTTTAGAATCGGCGGTGCCTAATCTGACCTGTCAAGATTTTTAAAAGTAGTTGATAGACTGTAAATGCAGGCCAGATACAGAAATTTATTTTAGTGTATTTAATTTCTTGGTAGTTATTTGGATATCCAATTTGATTACAGAAACTACTAACTTTTGTCTACAGAACTCGAAATTTTAACATATAAACATAGTAATTGATTTTGCTGTGCTACTAGTACTAGAGACAATATTTTTCTGTCATAATCCATCCAGAATTTGATGTATTATAAAAAGCATTGATCAAAACATCTAAGTTGTTCTGAAGTACCGAAGAGTTGGCAATAAACATACCTTCTCGAAACGCTGCCTCCCAGCTTCCCTTTCTGCTTTGTCTTTCTCTAACTTGATAATAATGGCTTCCCTTTCCTCCAACATAGAATTCAGTTTACCGATAGTCATTGCTTGAGTTTCCAGATGTTCTAAAATGGTGACAACCTTACCCATAATATTTGAGAAAGGTTCGGCACCGTACAAATGAATTATGGGTCTAAACTCTTTAGCGAAGTCAGTAACGATATCATAGACATCGATGGCACACATCGCATTCGGATCCCCCATAATAAAACTGAAAATTTTGAGTTAATGCTTCAGATTATAATAAAACTGGTTTACCAATTCTTTACAGTAGACATGACAACTATCACAAAATAAATGATACAATCTATAACTTTTCCCTGTAAGTAAAAGCTTAATTGATTCCTGTATATTTTACTGATAAGCCAATTTAAAATTAAATACCACAAATTTAACAAGTGATAAAAACAGATAAAACTTCCGTAATCAAATTTTGATTAGAGATGTTGCTTAAAATCAAAGAGTCTAGTTCCCAACTTAAAACCGCTTTTTAACCCAGGTTTATTTACATTTTTCATGTCGTTATATCTGTTATGCGGGAAAGGGTGTTCTTGCTTGGGTATATAATATTTATAAAAAACAATATACAGAGGCGTCGCTTCAGGGTGGGGGGGGGGGGTGTATACAGCCTCCCCAAATATCTTATATTTAGTTCCCCCCGTGCTTTGTGCTGCTCCAAAGTAAAGAAACAAATTAATAAAATAGAATTAGTAACAAATCTTAATGAATGATAAATAGTAAGAAGAGTCAAAAATTTATTTTTATGAGGATTTTTAGCGAATTTCCAATGGAAACATAAGCATTATATTTGAAGATAGGCGGGTTAGGAGTGTAGTTGACTGAATTTATTCAGTGAATAGTACGAACTATACAATGTAGAGACGAGAACTATAGTTAGGAGATTTTGAAGTCGAATTCAATTGTCCAACTTACGTTCAAACGAATTTCCTAGACCTCATATAAGTGTATATGGTCGTTATCCTTATCTTAAAAATGTTATAAAAGAGTCGTATTTTGTTTTTTGGTGCGATTATCGAATAAAAGACGCTCGGAAGCGATACAACTTACTGGCAATCGGGGTGGCCACTTTTGAAGGCACGTGGAGCGGAAGCTCGCATATAAAAATGCGAAATGCGAAGAGGCCCACTTGATGAATTTTTCCTATAGGTTGTATTTCTAGATAAAAATGTTTGCTCTATGTGACTTGTGTCAGGCTCCCCCACTAATTTGCTTGGCCCCTTCTTAGCTCCTCTTGATTTGAAACTCAGGTGACGTCCCTGCCTATATTCTTTTTGATTATAATTATTCATTGGTAATTATATAATCTTGATGATATGGGTATTCTAGTCTCCGCTAGAGTGCCTGTATATCACTCTAGTTTCAGCTAGAGTGCCAATATATTTCACTGTATATCACTCTAGTCTCAGCTAGAGTGCCTATATATTGCACTGTGTATCACTCTAGTCTCAGCTAGAGTGCCTGTATATTGCACTGTATATCACTCTAGTCTCAGCTAGAGTGCCTGTATATTGCACTGTATATCACTGTAATCTCAGCTAGAGTGCCTGTATATTGCACTGTATATCACTCTAGTCTCAGCAAAGTTTGAACAGCAAAATATCTCGAGACCTGATGTATAGGTCAAATAAAAATTTCAGACATCGAGTTTCACTTAAATAACTTTGATAAACTCGCTCGAGTTTTTTTTAGATAAATAAGAAATCAATATGGAGGTATACTATAGTTAAATTTAAAGACTGAATTTTGACTGGACAGTTTAGATCAGAGACTATGGAGCTATATAGATCCATATAGGTTTATAGATCCATATAGATATATAAAAGGTTTAGATCTTGTTGGATTGTAAGATCTTTTGGTTGTCACATGTCTTGATGACTCATGACTTAAAAATCAATCCCTTAATTAAACCTGAGTCAAAATATCAAATTTTACGGTTTCAAGTTGGGTATTAGATTCTTGTACTCGAAAGCAAAATTCGTACTAGCGACAATATTTTATAAATAATTCTATATTTGCATTTTATATAATAAATTGTAAAAACTATGAGTGAAGATTTTATAATATCAATGTTTCCTAAATAAATCCTCTACTAAAAAAAATATTATCTGGCTACCCCAAAGCTGTGAAAAAATAATTGGCGCACAGTGCATTTGGCTGAAGCGACTGCCAGCAAGGAGCGACATCTATAACCTCTCACATCTTTAGAAAATTTTTATTTTATTTTTTAATTTTTGTTTTTGTTTATTTTTTGTTTTATTTTATGTTGTTTTATTAGATTATTAAGTTTTAAAAAATGTTATTATCGTGCTATTCCACTATTTAATAAGGATTTATTCTTTAAGTTCGGTGTTTTATTCGCAACGACTGAAATTACAAGTGAAATTTCCTATTCCGCCCGTCAAGTTCTTCGTACCGTAAATTCCCAAAGGAATAAACAATATTCCGTCTCAGTTTCGCTGTTGAGCGATACTTTTTATCTACTTAACGATATATTATTTTAAGTGTTAATATGGTAGACAGGCTAGGTAAGAATTATTTTGTTTATCGTTATTTACAACATGGTACAAGAGCACTGGTTACAAACCTATTCTGTTGCCTCTTCATTCTTTCTATTTAAAAATTTAAATTTTTGTTACTCAGTAGATTGAGGGTCATTCCTATTAAAAGCAGGTTTCATTTAGCTATGATGTACTATGTACCCACAGTATATCAAACCTGTGAGTCGCATAAATACGCTGTATGAAGTATGTGGAAGAAAGCTAATCCCATGCGTTAAAACAGGAAAGATGAAATCTAGTTGACTCCACTGATACCACGTAAGAACCATGAGTGGTGATCGTATTTGAAGTATATCCCATTATAATGATCTATCACTTTAATTAAATAACTGAATACTATGAGAACATACAGTGTATCGACTACTTTAAAAATCTTGACAGCTTAGTTTAGGCACCACCGTTTCTAAAAAAAAAATCCCTACAAAAAGGCAGCGGGGAAAAAACTTTGTAAACAAATCAGGTTATGTTACCCGTGTTTTCTTGGCGATGTTTCTACATTTCTTTTGTGTAGTTTTATTATTTAGGAAGTATGCAAATGTGGAAAAAAATGAATTGAGAAGGGAAATAATAAACACAAGAAGAACCACAAACGAAGTGAACGAATGCCGGGAAGGAGGTTATTTCCCTACAGGGGTTATGAGAGTAGGGAATTTTTTTTCTCTTTCAAGAGAGGGGTTGGCAGCGGCTTCTCTGATTGGTCGATCCCCAAAATGCTTATGACCTTGGGGATTTTTAAACTTAACGATACACTGTAGTAATTGCTATATTTTCTATTTAATGAAAAAGGAAGAAATCCAGATATTAAGAGATAATATTATCAAGGTTACAAATAAAGTACAAGGGAAATAATTCTATTTCACCAAATTCGACATATTGGACCAACAGAATAGTTTTCCTCTCTGTGTTTTTGTATTTCTATCTTAAATTAAGTCTTCTCTTAATATAAAGAGTGTAGTATATTTTCTCAAGGTGGGAGGAAAAGTTAACTTTTAACCCTTATAAGGTGGGTGAAAAGTGGCACTTAACTATTTAATCCTGAGTATAGTAGCTGGAGAACAACAACATAGAAAAGTAAAATACTTAACTGGAATCTCACAAATTTTACTTTTCTTCTACTATCTTAAAGTTCAGTTGTTTATGTGACTTTTAACTTGGAGGTCAAAGGCTCAAGACCCACTAGAACTTTAAACCATCTCAGCATTATCTTCTTTTTTTCAAATTGTAATTTTTCCTTAGTGTATTTTCTTTGTTTCCTGAAGTAAATTCTTGACTTATTACTGTTTTTTTTATATGTGGTTATTTTTGATTCAAGGTAACATCTAGTAAGAAATACGCCGTGCCTATTTTATTTATCGACAATAACCTTTCCGTAGTTATGTTATATGTTTGAGATAACAGCTATTTATGGTTATTCTTAATTTGCGAGGGCTACAAATTATTCATATTATTATCAAGCCAAAAATTTGCAAAGATCAAGCAAATAGAATTATTTGGGTCGGGAGGGGGTTCCAGAGTAGACACCTTTTACTTTGAGAGATATTATTTTGGCAATCTGTGTTGCTGATATTGAGACATAAAATGTTAAGTAGTTCTGAATCCTGAAATGTACAATTCTTTCTGCCTGTGCAGAAAGTACTGTATGTAAGTTAAAATACTGTTTTTTTAGAATATGTGCTTTCCCTATCTTTATGTTTTTATTTCTTGTTCCAGTTAATAGTGAGGCAAATGCTCGTAGGATATCTATGGTTGAAGGATGCTTTGGAAGCTCTGGATCTGTGAGTAACTTTGATTGCAACTTATTTTGCTTATTTGATAAATTTTAAGTCTATTTTCATCACGAAAATGACGCTTATGAGGCTGTTTAAGTAACAGAAGTTGGGAGGTGGATTCAGTTTGACTTCCTGATATAAAAATGTATGTCCGGAATTTTTTTTCCACAGGCCTGAGGAATGAATAAGGTGATGAAGATCTAGTCTATACATGATAAAATGCCATGTAATTATAAATACTAAAACAAGAAGAGTGTGAGGCAAGGCAATGAAAATTTTTGTAATACATAGCAAAACACAATGTAAAAACTAATAATAGCCATAGCCAACACCTTCTCACTATTTTAGGTCTAGTTCTTTATTATCACATGATTTCAGAGTACAGGTCTGTTAAGAAAGCTGTCTTGACATTGCCTTCCAGCGCTTTCCCTTGTAGCTTACTAACTTACAATATATAAGCATTCAACAAAATGATCCCCTTGGCTCCACTGGGATTCCTGCTTGCTATCAATGACCTTGGTTCCTGTTTGTGTGGGGATTGCTGAGAATCCTGGCCTATTCTGATTGATTGCTGGGTTACCTTTACCTTGTATCATAGCACATTATTTTTTATTATAGAAATCTGGAAACAACACATGCTCTCTCAACAGCACATGACCACAAAGATTTTACAATGATAGTCTTAAATTTCCTTATCTTAAATGCATTTGGGGTTAAGGCTTCTTAACTAGCTTTGTATTAGCTCAGGATCACTCTTGCGAAAGGTGTGGTAGACTTTTATACCTCATCTGTTCTGAGATTCAACCCATGATGCGAAATAAAAATAACACATTTCACAAGATAAAATTGACTAACACTTAAAAGGGGTACATACAGTGATAAGGGTTCTGGAAGTAACACATTTTCTGTAAGGTTCCATAACTGTACTTACCCCTATTATAGTCTCCCTAGAGAGAGACTAGATACTCCCCACCCCTCTACAAACGGTGGTCATTTTTGGGTCATATTAAATCACTTTATACAACACAGATAATTAAAGAATTCATTTTACTTAATTTTAGACAAAATAATGAAAAATTTACTTTGAATTTTAATTATTATGATGAATAAAAAAATTACATCACCAATGTACAGTTACAGGACCTAGCTCCCCAAGGAATGATAAGAGCTTTTGTATCCTCCCTCTAAGTATTAATCTCTTTGTGTAAGAATAAACAGAAACAGTGTTTCTATTTAACACTTATGGGTTTTCACTTCAAAATGCAATATATGTTGTTAACCATAGCCACTACAAACTTCATGGGTTATTACTATATTATTAAGCATTATTTATATACATACTTATTATTTTAATTCAATTTTACTTATTCTTCTACTATGATACTCTTTTAAATAATATTGTCTCTTTATCAAAATTATTCCCAAGATTGCCTTTAACTCCGTATCTTTAATGAGATAGAGATAAAGATTACTGACATTTTTTTAAAATAATCAAAATAAAATTTCATAAACTTTTGGTTTGATGTTAATATGTTTTAGCCTTTAGCAGTGCCTGGTCGAGTGTTAGTCGGGGAGGGAGTGCTTACTAAGATGTGCAGAAAGAAACCCAAACCTCGGCAATTCTTTCTTTTTAATGATATCTTAGTTTATGGAAATATTGTTATCAATAAGAAAAAGGTTCGTAACTGAAGCCTGTTATTGTTATTATTTAATTATTTTTAAAATTGTCTATTGGGCCCTAAGAATTATTAAAAATATATTTAAATTGAGATTTGGAGTCTTATATAAACTAACCTCAATTTATTAATTATGTACTCATTCAATTTTTAATTTAGTTTTAAGTTTATGTGAACCATAAACACATTATATCTGTGTAAGAGTTTCTATACAATGATAAAATAAATAAATTAGATTTGACCATCAGCATTCCTGCAGTATATTTTGGCATCGATATTCTGAGAGACCTTTGATTTCAACTCCCTAAAACCACTTGGTTTAAAAAGCTGTATTTTACTACTTTTGGGTCGTTCAAATTTGAGAACCATATACAGGCTGGAGCATTGATTTTTTATAACTCCAGGATCAGAAAAAAACTTTATCGTTTGCAAACATTTTGCTGACCACCTAAAGAGCCTCAGGGACCCCTCAATATAGATTCCAATTAAAATATTTAGGCTTGGTGGGAGGTTATATGTTTGCTTTGATTTATATTACCCTTATACTTTCTTTGAATATTTATAGAATTCTATTTTTTTAATAATTTTTCTACAACGTGAAAGAAGGCAATTCCATAAAATACTTAATTCATTTACATACTTTAATTAATTTAATTTTTTATTTATTTAATTAATTATTTTTTTATTATTTTTAATTTAATTTAATTACTTTAATTCAACTTAATTCAAGTAACATAGATGTTGATCTATGTAAGGAAAATTTAAAGCGTTTTAAAGGAAAATTTTTATAATTATTATTATTTTCAGTACAACAAACAACATATCATACCTCTGGAAGAAGTAAAATTGGAGTCTCTAGAAGATGAAGGCCGTATGTATCTAAAATAATTTATTGATTTTGATGTAGTTTTATTTCATTACTGTTGGAATATGATTTCCACTCGTATTGCTTTGGCTATAAATTTTTTATAAAAGGTGTTATTGTGTTAGGTGCCTAGATAATAGTCTCAGACAAATATAGTCCTCTAGAATCCAGTAAAAATGTTTTGATACCTTATAATTATTGGGTCACTGTAGGTGTTTAGAGAGTTCTCTTCCTCAATATTAAATAGGTCCCACTGATTTCAAATATTTTGACATTTAGAAGGGGAACTTATGGTGTACCTTTTCGTTCCAGAAAAGTTATTATATAGGATAAGATATAATAATACATATGAAGTAAAAAGAAAGATAAAAAATTTAAATAATTATATATGTATATGGAATAAAATTCCATTCATTCATAAAAATAATAATGAAACACTATATGAGCCATTGAAAAGAGAAAAGCAAATACTTGCCTTCAGTAGCGTAGCCAGGATTTAATTTCGGGGGAGGAGGCTGAATGTTAAAAATTAAAAATTGTATATGTAAATAAATATATATATATATATATATATATATATATATATATATATATAATATATATATATATATATATATATATATATATATATATATATAATCGTTAAAATATAGACAAAATTACAATGTATACATTGTTTTTTTATTATTAAATAATAATATTGTTAGTTTTATTTTTGTCACACATTTATTGCAGGTTCAGGTTATGTAAAAATTCGGGGGGGGGGGGCTGAAGCCCCCTCAGGCCCCCCTCCCTGGCTACACCACTGCTTGTCTTTGATAAATAGAACAATTACCTTTAAAATACTAGCGTTTGCAAAAAATTAGTGTCAAAATATTAATCATACAAACTTAAATTAAACCTGCTTAGCCTACATTTAAAATTTCACAAGCAAAGATTAGAGGACATAACTTTACAGGAACATTAGAAAAATCAATTTCAAAGAGAGACTATAAAAACACTATTGTAATACTATTGCAGGATACTGAATATAAAGTTAAAAATATATAGAACTCTATTCTTATAAATTCCAATTGTTTATTCAGTTCTATTTAGTATAATATGTTATTTTTAAGTTATATGCAATATTAAAATTAATATATATATATATATATATATATATATATATATATATATATATATATAATATATATATATATATAATTAAGTTATATGTAATAATATAAATTCATTTTTATTCTTTAATTTCATTTAAGAATGTCAAAATGGTTGGTTAATATGCACCACTTCAAAGTCATTTGCTGTATATGCTGCTACTTCTACTGAAAAGCATGAATGGATGGCTCACATCAATAAATGTATTGAAGATTTGTTGAGGAAAAGTAAGTGCAACAGATTTGTTTTTTACCAGAACACTTAGAATCTTATTTCTTCTCCATCTTATTTGCAAAAAATCATAGCTTATGAAGAGGATGAAACCTGTCACTATTTATTATGGACACTTTACATTTGCTCATCATTGTCCACATGCTCAGCAAAATATGCTGATGTGTCTACTACTTAGAAACTAACTTTTTTCTTATTAAATATCTTACAATGCTGAACGCAGTTGTAGGCAAATACCTAATTTGTTGAGATTTGTATAAAAATTGTGGCGGTAGTTTGGGGAATAAAATTAAGTGTTTTATAGGTAGCCTGAAAAAATAGTAACTTGAGAGCTTAAAAACTATAGCTAAAACCCATTTTTTACGAGGACTTAAAATTATTTGCATTACACCTATACTGTATTGTAAAAATCTTTTACCACCTAGGAGAGGTAAAAGATTAAATGATTAAACTCTTGAATGGTTAGTTGTCTAAAGTGCTGCAAAATCAAAGCACTGCAATAAAGCCAAACAGCATTAAAAAATATATTGGTTATAAAAAGTAATCTTCAACATCACCGTTTGATTGCTTTTTATTACTCACTATGTAAAGTTGTTTATGTACTATACATATTAATTTAATGACATAAAAAAGATTAATTTTGCATTTTCATTTCTTATCAGTAAGGAGGATTGTTTTAAAAAACCTATAAGTTTTTCAAAGTTTTTAAAGAGCTGTTTTTTATTTACTTATTTCATTGTCTCCTTCCTTTGAAAAAATAGCACAGGCTAATGATAGTGAAATGTTTTTTTTTTCTAAACCTTGGTAATATTTACTGTCAATCGTAGCAACCAAAGTAAATATAACTGCCACAGTTAGAAAATAACTCACTTCACAGCCTTGTAGTGTAATATACTTTTTTGTTTGATTAAAATAAGGCTGTGTAGTCCAAGGCCAATAGGTAAACAATATGAAATAAATAAAATAACAAACTTGATGACAACAGATTTTATGTCATAAATTGTTTAACTATTTATGTTGTTCTTCCCTTTTCCAAATTAACTATTTGTCAATTTCAATTATAAATTGTTAATTTCAATTAAGTAAATTGTTGATTTCTGTGTTTGGTACAGGTGGTAAGAAAGCAGCTGAGATTCATGCTGCTGTCTGGGTGCCAGACTCCGAAGCTACAGTCTGCATGCATTGCAAGAAAAATCAGTTCACCGTCCTTAACAGAAGAGTTAGATTTCCTTTAAAATTTCAAACATTAATTATTAAGGAACTTTGACATTTGCCAATTTTGTAAGAATAGACATTTGTACAAAGTATTGCCCTCTTGTGTACATAACAGAGAATTAATTATCTAATCTGGGCAAATCAATTTCAGTTCTAATTGGCTAGCAATGTTTTTAATCATCCTCATAGATAGGATTCAGAGATTAAATTAATGATAAAATAAATCTAGTCTTGAATTATTTAAATTTTCTTGATTATACCGATGCTATCAAAGATGAAATGTTGTTAAAGTTTTACCTTTTTTTACATGAAAGGCTGAATTGGAAAGGTATTGAATGTCTATTCTGCATAGACATACTAGATCCTAGAAGTGTTTTGTAAGATTAAAATGAATTCACGTGTTTTGGGAAATTATATAATTAATGAGTTTTTACATAAAAATCTTTTATTGGTTTTAACCAAATACCACTTTTGATTTTTACATATAACTGCATTTATGTGGGTAATATATTACATAGGATTTAGTTGTGCCTGATAGGCATGTGAAAAAGCATCTTTTTCTGAAGCTTAGTGAAAATCCAATGTATATGTTTTTATGCTGAATCTATAAATTTAAAAACTTATTTGAGTTTTCCTGTCTGTTATAGCATCACTGTAGGAAATGCGGGGCTGTAGTTTGTGGACCTTGTTCTAATAAGAAAATCATTTTGCCAAGTCAATCTACCAAGCCACTTCGTGTCTGTCTTAATTGTTACGATACACTCTCCAAGTCTAAATTTCAAAATACTTGTGAAAATAGACCTCTTATGCCTTCAGGTAATACATATTTAGTTAAAATTTATCTAATTCTTTAACAATAGTAATAATGTGTTATTATTGTTCTCTTTGTAAGAAGTGAACTGCCTTATCAAGGTGACTGTTAAGTTTTTAAGAATAAATTTGAGAATGTATTCAATCTATTAATATTTATTTTCTGGTTATTGTGTAAATTTCCAGCTTGGCTCAAACCCTATAACTTTATCGTTATACTGCTCTTATTTGATCAAAAAGTGCTTTATTTTGTCTCAAAACCATTTTTGCCAAACACAAGTTACTTGTCTCCACTAATAATTTACTATTCACAAAAAGTTGAGATCAGTGGGAAAATTCTGTGCTTTCTTGTACTATAAAATGACACACTGGTTTGTCTCAATGCAATCAAGTCATCAGCAAGCTAACAGTTAAATATAAATTAAGCCAAAGAAATAATATGATTTTTTAAAAATGTCATTGAAATGTATTTTCAATAAAAATTTAGTAACAATTCTAATTATACCTATTTGACAGAGGATGGTGGTAATTTAATGTGGCATCTTTAAATCTTAAACATACATTGAGATTTTGACCTGTTCAGGTATCACATGTATAGTACTGATCCTGCATGGTTTGTGTCTTCTATAATTGTGTGTTGTTTTTACTTTATTTTTTTTACTAGTGAATACTTAGCCTTTATTGTGTGGTATTTTGTTGTGAGACCAACTTTTAATTTTATACTTTGAGCTGTAAAGTTTTAGCAAATTGTCAATCTCAGGAATTAAATATCTTAAGGACTGTCACTAAAAGAAAAACTTCAACACAAATTGAAATGTTTTATTTTATTATGATTGGTATTTATTTTTAAATTGACCTTGGGTCATCAATTTATCAACTCATTATCTCATCTTGTCTTGACTTTATAATGTTTTCCTGTTATTATTGTGACCTTAACACAGATCTATGGTTATCACACAAAAATTCTATTTATTCCCCAAGCTATGGTCACAATTTTCAATAAGATTGCTCCGTTTTAACTTTTCCTCATTTATACCATAGGTATATAGGAAAAGTATTGTGTTAACAAAAAAACCTGAAATCGGGATGTCATTGGAATTATTCGTTTCAAGTGTTTTTTAAGACCTGCTGAATGTTTTCACAAAGTTGTCTAGTTTGTATGTGTGTGCGTGTCTGTCTGCTATCATTGTATCAGAAATTAGAAAAAAATCTATTTGTGTTGAAATTTGGTACAAGTGTAAACGTTTTCTTTATAAATGAGTGTATCACATTTCGTTTCAATATCACTAGTATAGCCATGATTTTTGTTGAATCATTAAAATTAAGCAGCATAGAGCGTGGTCAGGACCTAAATGGGTGACTGCTGGAAATAAAACTGATTTAATTGCTATCTACGGACCAGCGAAGTGAGTCCAAAGTAGGAGGATGAACATAGAGAATGTAGCTCCCAGTATATTTATACTAGAGATTTGAAACTTTTTACAAATATCAGTCTATATGTGTAGTTGTGCTATTTGGAAAATAATAAGATCCATCTCATTATCAGGTTAGGTTTAATTTTTATTAGATGACTAGTATACGTTTTTTTTAAAAATTGTAATAAATCAGAAATTATTTCAATTGAGTTGAATTTTAGTACAAGTGTATACCTTTGTGTAATTAATAAGTACACTTAGTTTTGTTTTAATACAACAAGTATATCTATAGTTTTTGTTGGATCATAAAAGTTAAGCAGCATCGAGCATGGTCAGTGACTGGATGGGTGACCAGGAGGAATACTAGGAGTAATTTACTATGTGAGGACGAGCAAAGCGAGTCCGAGGATGTGTTGCAAAATAAATTTAACGACTTTTATATTTTGAGAATGAGCAAAGCGAGTCCGAAGTAGGGAGGATGAGCATAGTGACTCTGATGTGATGAGGAAAAGTTCTGAGGTACTCCGTACTCGATTTTTTATGTATTTAAAAACCTGCAGAATCCTTCAGAATAGATTTTTTTAATGAAGAGTTAAAAGTGTGTTTCTAAACATGGCATTGAAAATCTGAAGATGACAGACTCATCAGCATATTTTGCTGAGCATGTGCCCACATATAGTGACTTCGTTCCTAAAATATTGACTGAGCGATTCAGGAAATTTATGAAAGCTACAGGAAGTACTGCCTGAAAGCAGTGTTTATAAAACAGCTAACTGGTATTTTAAGTTACATACACTGCATATTAATTTTTTTTTCTCAATTTAGTTTTGACTAAAAGAGTTTTAGTCCAAGAGCCAGGCCTATTTTTGACTCATTTTGTACTGCTTTAAACCAGATTTTTCTAAGAATATGCCTAAAATTATGAAGAAAAAGCATAGTCTGCCTATCCAGAATGGAGCTCTTCATATGAATGCATTCGCTCAAAATATTGGAAAATCGCACAGATTCCCGTTTTCCCATAAGTGGTTCCTTGTAAGTCGTATGCAAAATATGAAGAGAGCATTTTTTAAGCTGATAATATTTTCGATAGAATGAGTGTTTTTCGTCAAATTCGGATAACTGTGACCAAGGTTATGACATTTGTTAAAAAAGTCAATATTTTTTCAAAGAAATTTGCTGACTTTGTGTAAAATAATCATTTTTTGGTGTTTTTGAAAGAGCCATAATGTGGTCGTAGTTATCCAATTTTAATGGTTAAGCACTTGTTTTATAGAAAATGACAATTTTCTATTCATGTTTTGCACACGACCCACAGGGAATCCCTTATTTCAAGAAAACTGAATTATGTGCGATTTTATAAAATTTTGAGCATGCACAATCATATGAAGGGCTCTACTCTGGATAGGCAGACTATAATTTTCCTTCATAATTTAAGGTATGATGTCAGAAAAATTTGGGTTAAAGTAGTACAAAATGAGTCACATTTTTTCAGGTCCGGGTCTTGGACTATTAGTCTTAATGTGTCAGCCAATGCAAATTTGTTGGTGCCTGAATGCCATTATATGGGTTATTAATTAAACATAAAAATAGGTCAAATAACTCAGTTAACTGAGCCTAGAATGCTTAGAATAGAAGCTGTTGTTAAAGTAGGTGTTCATATTTAAATATTTCTTTTCATTAAAATTAAAAAAAAAATGAACTAACTGCATCTATTCCATTTAAGCCAATTAATACTCTTTTGAAGATAAATATAAGATTGAACTACACACATTTATTGCTCAAACATAATGAAGTGGCATGTTTGTTTGTTTGCTTGGTTTTGGCAATATTTTTTTGCACATAGTACTAATACTATTTAGTATTAGAGAACTGCCTCTGTGGTCGAGGTCATTAGAGCATCGCTATTTTCCACAAAGATCTGGGATTTGTATTCCAGCATTACTATATCATACTAATACAGTCAGTATGTTAGAGTTATACTTATTGACATCTATACAACAAACATTAATATAGGAGTTTGTTTGTACACCACTCCTAACACTCATGTGTCCTAGTGGAGTCCAGGAACTAGCTTAGAAACACTGTATCATGAAACAGGTGTTATCAATCAACTTAAGTGTGAGTCAAGGACTGATGAGTTGGTGTTGGTGAAGAAAGGCTGACTCCCACTCTGTTGCCCTGGTTGTGACTACTCAGATAATCCTTAAATATGTTTCTCAAGGCATCGGTTACTTACCTTTTTTTATAATTTTCCTGCCTCAAGTAACCCTTGCAGCAGGGACTTTATTACTGCATGTGCCCAGTTTTAAAACATGCATTTAAAGACAAATACAATTAGAATTATTCACAGTGAGTTCATAAATTACATTGATCGATAGATCTTATTATTTTTCAGAATTTAATCGTAACAAGCGTATTTCACCTTGGTTACTGACCTTATCACTAACTTACTAGTGACCTCAATGCCAACACCTGGGTGCCTATACTTACAAACTAAATTAACTATTATGTTTTCTAGATAAATGCCACTGATTACAAAGATTGTTGTCCAAAATGTTTCTATATGAGAATTAAAGAAATTATGGGTGTTGACTATATTAATAAATGCATAATAATCTACATTTCTAGACCCCAATTTGAGCATCTATTACCTATGATAAATACAAATGTTAGTCTAAACAATAGTTAGAAATCTATCTTTTCACTCAGGGATTGGTACCTTGTAGAAGGTCTAACACTTTGATAGAACAAAAACAGCAAATATAATAGTTGTATTGGGGATTATAGTTCTACTACCTCTCACCAATGCCAGCCGAAGCCTGTTACTTCATGTGGTTAACTGGGAGAAGGGAAAAATCCTCTTAAAAGTAGGTTATTTACTTTAATGCAGTTCTCATCTCCCTTACAACTTAATATAGGAAGGTTGATAATTCATCAAATTGCGTGTAACATTTTAACAAATTGTGGTTTCCATATTTTGGGATTTAAAGCAATGAATGACTAGTTCTTTGAAAGTTTGTAAAAAATAAACATCAACAAAAAATCTCATTAGTTCATTTATCTTTCGGAAATATTTTACTACCAGGGTAGATTTTCACTTAGATACCTTAATCAAATCCCTAAATGGTAAAATCTATGTTAAATTGTTGAGTCAAGACATTTTCAGACCCTATTTTGAAGTAAAATGTGCTGAAAATAAAAAGCTACTCCACACTGGTGCATAGCCTACGATACAAAGTTAGACAAATTACATCTTACAAGTGTTTTTATGTAAAAGAATATGGGTCTGAATTTCCTGTCTAGTACTGTTCTTCTTATAAGCAACTTATCTCAGTTGTATACAAAGGAAACCTTAATTATTACTGTACATATAATTTAAATTTTTCAGATTTAAAAGGAAGAAATATTTCTGGGGAATCGTCTGGAGAAGAAGATTCTGATGAAGATTATGATGCATCGAGAAATGATGCTACTCCTGATCAGGTTCGGTTAAATTTAACTTTACTTTATATTATTACAGAATGAGCAAATTTGTATAAAAATTAAAGATAAAATGAGTTAGAGAACCAGAATTATATTTTACAATATAATTGTAAGATGGAATACTTAATTGCTTAGATATTTTTGATTAGTAGATGTCTTGTTCTTAAAGACCAACAATGAAGTTTTAATTCAAAAACTGAATTCATTTTAATCTTACGGGGAGAACAAATAAACAAAATCAATATGTATAAAAAATACATTTGTAGCAATATTAGTATTCCGATAGTTGTAAATATTGACATTTATAAATTTTAAGTTAACGTTGTATTATTGATCAAGTTGACATTGTATTAATCTTGTCCTTGCCTACCATAGTTGTAATTTTTTAATTTTTAATTTCAGACGAAATTCTACCACACAGCTGGAGCGGACCAGATACCTGGCAAGTGATGACAGTCA
The DNA here is from genome assembly GCA_018340805.1 of Microvelia longipes. Taxonomy (NCBI): domain Eukaryota; kingdom Metazoa; phylum Arthropoda; class Insecta; order Hemiptera; family Veliidae; genus Microvelia; species Microvelia longipes. Next base: position 7,084,604 of record JACMZG010001893.1, on the reverse strand, counting down.
CTCATCATCGAATATATCAAAATTAAATGTTATTACTGAATGTTTTCTTAACAAGCAATCATGTCAATATTATATATTCTTTCTTTAATTTGTGATATCAAATCTACTAGTATGGAAAATTCAATTAAATTGATTTATTTTTTATAAATATGGTCATGTTTGTATAAAATTTTACAACATTTTATTGTATAAAGATAATTTTATTTCTAGATAATTATATTATACTAATATTTATAATAGAAGTTAAGAGTTAAAGAATCTTGTCTTGAGTTTAATTTTCCTTTATTGATACATAATTGGAAACAGTAATAGGCATTGTTAATGTTGTGGAAATAAAATGTATCTTCTTCATACATTGTCAAATTGTCTTCTCAAAGGACTTCCTAAAATTTTACCCAGTAAATTTTAGTTTTGTACAAAAGTACCTGTTGCCCTATGGTATAATTATATGTCCTTAAATTTAAAATACAGCTGATGGGAATAGCTACTAGTCTTATTGCACAGGCATCCTTTTGTTTTCCTCAGTTCATTATATAAGCTTAACAGAATGTGTTTACTATCTCAGAATGAGCGAAGCGAGTTCGAAGACGTGTTATCGCGTAAACGATTTTAAAAATAATGAATTAATTATTTTTTAATTAATTAATAAAATCGGTTAATTTAAACTGGAGCTTAAATTATTTTGCAGACTTTGTTAGGGGACATCATAATGAGGGTCATGTTATGTGGGATTCAATGACCCCAAGAATAACATAAACGTAACCTGGGTATTTCACGATATGTCCAAATTTATTAACACTTTTTGCTTATTTCTTTCTGATCATTATTTTTATCTTTAACTTCATTAAAATAAAAATTGAGTGTTCTTAAGTATTAAATTTAAATATACTAAATCAGTATAGTGTTGAGAATATTTTAAAAATCTTCAGGAGTATGATAAGAAAGGCTGTTGATTGGTCCCGGAAAGTATGTGTTCCTGTTGTAAGATGATGTACAAATACGATAAGTTATGCCGTTTTGTTAATTCTCACTCAGAAGAAATCCCAAATAAATATTTTTTAATGTTCCTAAGCAAGAAGAGAAAAGGAAAATAGTTCCTAGCTGCTAAGAGGGACCCTACTTCAGCAAGTCTCAAAACACTCAGTTGTTGACAAGATCATTTTGATGTAAGTACCACTTATTTTTATGTCTAATTTATAGTGGAGTAAAATATAACAAATGACTTTACTCACGTATTTTGGTTTTTTAATATAACTAGAAGTATCAAATTAGCAAGCTGATAGAGTAATAAGGTGTTTCAGTTGGAGGGTTTTTATGAATTTTTTTACATGTTAGGGTTATTGTCTGGCATTGACTTCATTGCAGAAATAAATAGTAAATCGTCAATGTTGAGGGCCTATACCAATTTTTGTAATGACATGATATGTCATTAATAAAAAAATCAGGTTGTAACCTTTGAATGTGTTTTGTTTGTTTACATAAATTTGAATCACCTTATAAATTTCTATCATCTTGGGTCGCTAGGGCTACTTTTAGCGGTGATTGTAATCGTAGAGGAGGTTATGCGTAATGTCATGTTGCCTGTCATTGATGAAGGTTACGTGACAGAAATTCACAGAATTTCGGGCGTAAATAAAACAACACGGAGGGTTTGTTTACCAATATATTATGAGATTTGGCAATCTTCTGCCAGTTCACTGAGTAGTAGCCTTTGCTAAAGTATCGAGAACACTCAATTCTTTTTAAACAAATATTTTTTATTCAGAACTCACACTAGTTTTTTTAAAAGAGAGTCGGTCTTATTATTGTATTCCACCATTGTCTGATTAAAAAATTTGTTACTGCTATTATTTTGGCGGTGTCGTGTAGAGCTTACATTTGTTAAGAAAAAGACAACCAAATTTTACCCTTGTTGTTTTGGCATACTCTCATTTCTATTTTTCTAAGGAATGGTCATTCCTTTTAAATAGATTTTCTTATGGAATTTATAGTATGACACACGATTAAAATCAGTTGTCAGCATGGGTAAATAATGAGAGGGAGTCAATGAGAATAGTCCTGGATGTTAAACCACGTCCACAATTTTATTTCATGCCAACCTCATTTGCTTGGCTAACCAAAATATTGACTCTTTAGTTAATATTGGTAGAGACTAAAGTGTCAAATTTACTCATTATTTTAGGTGAAGACTAACTTGCCAGATTACATGAAATATTAACTTTCACAAGGCTACAGTATATTGTTTCTGAAATTTGATGTCATTACTCATAAATCTGTCTGTCAAGAAGGGGCTGCTTAAAAATCACGACCTGCTGTATTGAGATTCAATTAGCTTGTATGCAGTGAGCTACTTCTCAAGACAACTTTGTTGCATTAGATCTTATAATATCGAGTGCATATAACAGGTTTTTAGTCTCAATATTGTTTTTTTTTTTGCTCATTCCCTTCCGAAAAGACCCAGCGAAATGGAATCCAGGAAAATAGTACATGGAAAAAAACACGGAAAAAATTACACAGAAAAGAACACACGGAAAAAAGTACACGGAAAAAAATACAGGAAAAAAGAAAAATGGAAAAAATTACACCGTTAACTTGTAATGCTGATAATTTACAGGATATATAGATTAAATCTAAAAATTGGGTACGGGGTACCTCGGAACTTTTCCTCGTCACATCTGATTCGCTATGCTCATTTTTCCTATGTCTGATTCGCTTCGCTCGTCTTCAGAATATGCGATTCACTAAATGTATTCTGTAACACGTCAACGGACTCGCTTCACTCGTCCTCTGATATAAAACCATTTTTTCTCATCGGTTACCCATACAGCACTGACCACGCTCAATGCTGCTTAACATTTATGATTAAACCAAAATGGATATACTTAATGAATTCAAACAAAACTTATTGTACTTATTTAATACGTAAAGGTATAGACTTGTACTAAATTTTATCTCAATAATAATATTTTTCATTTTTTCCAAATTTTTAACAAACAAACACAAGTCATTTGATACAAATTAAATAAATACTAATATCGAGTTGAAACTTTGCACGTATTTTAGTCTTGCATAATGATAGTCTTCTTATGTTAGTAATATAACATAATAAGACTTTTTTTTTACTCTTCCACATTTGAAGATTGTCCTCCTATGAAAAATCTCAAGAATGACTTCATCAAGGCTGTCTCCTTCAGACACAGATAGCGTGTAAACATGCTTCCTTTCGGATAAATATTTTTTATTCAAACTTGGTACAAAAATCAACATTTGGGTTGATTTTTTTTCAACTAGAAGACTATGTTAGCTTAAGTTAGAGATATGTCTGAAGATTTAGGTCTTCCGGTGGTGACCGCGTCAATGTAGATGAAGAATCCAACGTTTCGCTTCCACTGTGGGAGGCATCTTCAGGGATGCCTCCCACAGGCATCCCAGGATATAAGTCTGGTGTTTTCCCTATTATTATTGTAGATTATTTAATGAAAATAAAGAATTTTATTTATAATAACCAGATTGTTGTGACGTTATTACACTTTACTGAAAAATCAGTCAAATTCAAGTGTCGTGTTCAAGGATTTTCGGGGCACACATTCGATTAAGTTCAGGAGATGATATGACCACTCAAAGTGACCAAAAAGTTGAGGTAAACAACTGTGATGTCTTTTTTAATGGGTTTTGAGGCTCTGAGTAGAAAGGAACTAACCCCGAGTCTATCTGAGTACTCACATAGCCCAGGTTTCAATCTTGTTTCTGGAGAATTTTGTTGTATATTTTCACTTTTTAAGTTTATAACTACATAATGATGGCGTGGTGATTCTCAATTTCAATTGGCAACGGCGTGGTGGGCAAATTTCAATTGATATGTGTGTTTCCATGCTAAACAGTCCATTTCTAGCTCAAGTTTCAAATTAATGCTTTATAACTCACAAGTTACTCACAATTATCAAGCACTACTCGTAACTAATTTTTTTCTGTAATTTTCATAGGAAATACACATAATTAGCCTGTTGATTATACAAAACTATGACTCTAAAATTGGCAGTACACACCATCATTTAAAAGAGTTTAGTGCTCAGTTGGTGTTTTTCTGGTGAAAAATACATAAAAAATTATTAACAGGCTAGCAGACCAATGTGCCAGAGTTATAGTTTTGACATACTATTTTAAGTAAAAATTATTAAAATTTAATTTTAAGTAATGAAACTGACCATTCTAGGACTTGAAATGAGTAGGTCACATGTTTTAAAAAAAAATTCCTTATAGAATTGATTATTTTTATTTGCATGAATAATAAAATACAAAAATATGATTAAATACAAACATATGTATGAATATAAAAAATATAATTAAATACAATGATATCATGACTAAATACTAAAATAATGCTTACATCTCAATAAATATAGTAAATATAATGAATAAAGTAGGGAATAAATTCCATGTTAACTATCTTGAAATTCAGCTGGGATCAGATCCAAAACAGCAATATTATTGATTAGTTTTTACTTTTAATCTTTAGCATTGAGTAAACCTGAGAGTTGGATGTAAAAGTGGTATGAGCATTCATCTGCGTGCTCTCATATTATAAAACAATCAGTGAATTCCTTAGTTCATTCAAAAAGTTAATAAGTCAATCAGCTCTAGCTCAGTAATAAAATTGTTTCGAACAATAAGTAATAGGTTAATTAAAACCTAATAACTCTCCTACATAAAGCTAATGGTTCAAAATATGAGAATACCCATCATAGTGCTTTATACCTTCAGTTTAAATGGAATTAATATTATTATTTTACAAGCCGACACCCAGGTTAAAGAGCAAATAAAAATTTAAACCCTTAAAATAATATGTTTATAAACTGAGATTGAAAAATTCAGAACTTCTTTCATATTTCTGAATAATAGTTTAGACATATTAGAGAAGTTGTATCAAGCCATATTAGAATATCACATGGTCCTATATTGCTTAATATGAAAAAGCCAATAATTGAAGCATGAAGTAGTCATCTATTTTCTTACAGTAAATTAATTGACTAAAGATCCGATTCTTGTTTATCCTCATTTTTTTGCTCAGCCCCCTCCCCTTATTTCTGAGGAAGATAATAATATATAAGTAAAAGCTTTTATATTCATAACAGAATTGTTAACACCTAAGAGAACTTCCAGCTGTAAAAAAAAACATCTGGACAAAAGGAAGTTAGGTTATCGATTATTCCCTACCTCAAAAAGAATATTATTTATTAAAATAGAACTAATAATATACAAAAAATATAAATATGACATTTAAAAAACATACAAAATATGTATTAAGTTGGATCACATGCTTTATAATAACTATCATATAATAAATCCGAAAATATTATTGTTTTATATACTTAAATAAATAATGAGTTATAGCTGAGGAAAGTATGGACAAGTAAGGTAAGAACAAGCAGAGTGCAATAACTGTAGAACATCTGCAGTCTTCTAATGATTTAAGTTGTAAATCATCTGTATTCTGGGCCAAGTGCTAAACCTTAGTCATACTTCCCAAGCCATATCTAATAAATAAAACTAATAGCGCTCTAAGAATCTCTAAAACCACCTGAGGATTGGAATGGGTTTCAAATGTATGACACTTAAAGACACACAGCTTATTTCTAACAAAAGTTCTCAAACTGCCCTACTATTTTAGACTTTAGAAGTTTATAAAAAGCATTAAAATGAACAGATACCTCAAATTAAAACAATGTTTGAGAACTAAATTTTTTAACTAAGTTCTTAAACTAAGAACTTACTTAAAATTTTAGAATGGTGAAAAGGGCAGAATTAAATATGCTGTGACAAAATTATATAAGTGCAGTCCTAGGTTATACATATTTTAGAGCAATGCCTTACTTATAATTGAAATACACATAACAGTTGAGTTAGAAGAAAAAGCCAAAAACATACAAGGGGTAATATCAAGAAAATAATTTAAAAAAATGTAGATAATAAAATCTATGTTCTCAACACACACATTAAGGTATTGAAAACATTAAAATATTAAAAGCTTTGGTAAAGTTATAATTATGCTAAATTCATAAAGTCAAGGCAGGTTATATAAACAAAATCTCCAGCAAACCCTTAGTGGAGAGACTATGGCTGTTTTATTCAAGCCTTACCTGGTGTTTACACCTTGACAATAAATATTACTAATATGATAATCTCAGTTGAATTATTGTGTATTTTTTAGCATAATTTAAACAAATATAAAGTATCGTATATAAATAACATAAGCAAGCACATCACAAACTAAAAAAATAAGTAACATGTACATCGTTTAAAAATTGTCAAAATCGGGCAAAGTAGTAAATAATATCATGATTGCTGCTGCTGCATTTGAGCCTGCATTTTGGCCAACATTTCTTGCATTTTACGGAGTTCTGCTTCCTTTTCTTGAAGAATTTTATCTTTTTCTACACCGTTGTCAACAGGAGTGCTGTAACAGATATGTTTCATATGTATAATCATATTAGATGAATATGACCAACATTAAACATGGTAAATAAATATGAACAATATTTAATGTGAATCATGCTCAATGATTCTGGCCAAGGGCAGACTGGCCACCGAGGGCAGCAGACCTTCATGGGCCCCTCAGCCAAAAGTAAACTTAAAGAAAAAACAATGAAAAATTTAAAAAATGATAACATATTAAATATTTTTAAGCTTATAATATATAAATATATTTAATTATTATAATTACATAATATATTCATAAAACCTGAGTCAAAGAGGCCCAACACTTTAATACAGGGCCTAAAGAGCTCTTAGAGATAACTTTTTTTAAAGTACTTTAAAATATTCTAAATCTAGGATCTTTAAAGTCCCTATTTATTTTACCTGGACTTTTAAGAGCCCTATGTGGAAGACTAGGGCCAAAAAGGGTCCTAGCATACTTGATCAAAGGGCCCTAAAGTTACATAAAAGGGCTCTAGATATTTATGTTTTAAGTAATTAATAATATAATATAAATTTTAGATCTTTATGGACCCTATTCATTATACCATAGACATTTAAGGGCCCCATAGAAAGACTAGAGCCAATGATGGCCCTTAACATACATGGTTAAGCCCCTAAAGCAGTAGAAAAGGGCCTTAGATATTGATGATTTAAGTACTTAAGATATTCTCAATTTACTAGACCTAATTCTTGGTCCTTAAGATCCATATTCTTTATATCTGATAAAGGTCCCATACGGAACACTAGAGGCACGAGGGGTCCTTAACATACTTGATCATGGCACTGAAGCAGAAGAATAGGGCTGTTTTTTAATAATAGCTTAATTAAATAAAGGTTTTTCAAGTTCAATCATCTTTTACTTTTTTAAATCAAATAATTTTATTTTATTAAATTAAAATAAAATGAAACCTGGAATAATCATTAAAACTACTCCAGTTAAAAGAAGACCCCTCTACTCAGAAAGTAATGTACCCCCTCCCCTATCGGGCCCCTTGAGATAGGTTTGGGCTATAGGTTAAACTACAGAATAATGAATTATTAAATGTTAATTTACACTCATGTAAGGCTACAACCACTAATTGCCATGTTAAGAGAATACATACAAGAATTAAAAATAATATTATTAAAAATACTTACATGGCTCTTTTAGGAGCCCCTTTAGCAAGCCTTTCAGATCTGTAATTTTCATAATGAAATTCTTGAGTAACTTCTTGAAGGTCTTGCATGTGGGTTCTGAAATCAATATATTATTTACATAAATAAATGTTTAAGTAAAAGTGACGTATAACTAAAGGGGTGTGAGCAGTGTTCCCACACTCCCAGTTTGCGGTGGTGCTAAAACAGCAGAAGTTGCATGATCACATGCAGCACTGCCGTCATCTAGACAATGTATTTGATTTCTAAAAATGTAAAACAAAAATATGTTAACAAATATTCCATTAAATTATCTACTTAGATTTTTAATTCTTTTTTAATATTTTTTTTAATTTTAACAGAGACCCAAATTAAATTTTAAATATACAGGGAAGATGTTTGTTTTGATAAGTTGGCTGTCAAGGTGATGGACATCGTTAAAAATTCCTCACTATTTATCATTTTGATTAACTTCATCAAAACGTACATATAAAATAATTAAAACAGTTTAACAAACTTAAAATGCCCTTTAAATAACCTTAACCTTTATAATCAGAAATAAGTAATTTTATTATAAATATTCTCCATGTGATATTCAGTGTTAGAGTGTGATAATAAGGAAATAGCAATATATAAAATAGGCCTACTCTCAACAGCTTGTTTTGGAGGAATTGAAACATTGACCCCTCCCTTTACTGTTAACTTCTACATCACTAGTTTCAACAAAGGAAAGACAGATAACTATGGACAGGGTTGTGTGGCATTTGACTTATTAGCAGGACAGTTTGCCAAAAACAATTTTGAAAATAAAAAAAATATTTACACACTTTTAGGAATGGTTACAAAAAAAATGTCTTACAAGATTTAAACAACTATGATTTATTTTGCACATAAATAAACTTTATCTACTCCTTGTATTGTAAGTTCTACTTACAGTCTTGTTATCTCACACTGTAAATGTACTTTTACTCCCTAGGGAGGAAAAGTGAAAGTGTTGTCAACTTGGCAGAATTTTTTAGTAAAATTTTTAGGAATTTTAGGAAATTTTTAGGATTTTTTCGGTGTTATGTTAGTACTATGAGTAGAATATACAATACACACACGCTAATGTGTAAATTACAAATATAGTATTACACATTATTTTATTGACAGCTTACAATAAAATAATGTGAAGATGTGAAGAATGTGAAGTGTCTTTATTCTCTCTTCATCAGAGTAATTGACATGGTAAGAATAAACTAAACTAACACAATAACAATTAAGGAGCTGAAGAATATATTAATAGTGGTTAGTATTAGTTCTCTAGTCGTAGATGAAATTTAATATGCAACAAGGGATGGAAGTTTTCAGCTCTCGTATTATCTCCCTCGTCAAGCCTCGGGAACCAAAATGTTAGTTAACTCCCTCGGCAAGCCTCGGGAGCAAACTAGTTTATCTCCAACTAGTTTATAAACTAGTTTATTCGGCGCTGCCTTAGGACGAAACTTTAACTTGAGCTGTAAAACTTACTTTCATCCCTTGTTGCATAAATAACTATTATATTTGAAAGCAAAGCCAAAGAGTAATAAGAACTTACATGAGCATAGTCCTAAGTTTCACAAAATCACAATGTTCAGGATTCTCTACTTCTACTACTCCCCATGGATACAGCCTGCCACGTACTTTCCTACCTCTAACTTCAAGCAATGTTGAAGAACCGCAAACAGCAAAGGGGACAGCTTCCTTTAATTGTTTTACCTAAAATAGAATAAAAAAAAGTAATTAACATTATGCAAGAGCTTGAGACAAACAAGACAGATTCGAGAAAGATAAGATATTTAATTTTCTCATACTTGGTTTAGTCTTAACATCAATCCTACATATCACATATCATATTAGAGTTTTGCTACATTATTGCAACATTCAAAGTGTACTCTACTCTGTCAAACAATCACTGGTTATACCGACACTCAAACCTATAATAATTCTTGGGCCCGAATCACAAATAAGTTCTTATTCTTTACTATTACCTTAAATATAAGGTCTTATTCGAGGTTTGACAAGGAGAAAGCAGTGGAGATAAAGTGATAGGTGGTTGATTTTGGGCTTGGTGAAAAGAACCCAAAGGTGTCGTCTACTCACCAGGCTCAGACTACAGTCCTCTCTTACTACTACTACTACATAAGCTCTTATTCACGGAAACAAATAATACTTGATATTAAGTGATGTCACTGAATTTCACAAACCTAGTTTGAAATTAGGTATTCATGAAACAAGTTTAAAATACGCTTTAGTAAAATCTGTTTAAATGGATTAGGCAAATAAGTCTATTAATTCTTCCCTACATACTGATAACTAATAGTTCTGTACACATAAAACTCTACTACACTGGGAGAGTTATTACCATCATTGATTCTATTGTGGACGAAATTACCTTTAACTGTTAAGCTGGGTATTACATTAGTAAATAGAAAAATACTTAAAAGAGTACAGATGAAGCAATAAGAGGTTAAAATGAAAGACGTTCCAAGATAAATTTGTCTGTGCACAGAAGTATTTAATAACTGTAATAACTTCCCTGGTTGCACTGACAAAGAGTTATATGGAATCAATCCTTCCCTTCAAATACTTTCAAACCAACAACCTCATGACCATAATTTTCTTTGAAACATTGCTTATATTTTTGTCCATTGAAAAAAAGTTCTTTTACGTACTACTCGATAGAGGAATATAATGATTTCATTATAACTAAGTTCTTGTAAGCAACTAAGTTTTTAAACCACGAAAACCAGTTTCTTTTTGCAATTAGCCATTGTAGTTCCATTCCAGATGTCAACACTCTTCTGCTATGTGTATTATACCAATTCTCTCCATATAATAACCTTATTATTATTAATAATGGAAAAGCTAACTAACCTGCTCTTTATATTCTTCATCTTCATCACTATCACAGTCAGGTAAAGGATATATGTTAATATTGTTTGCACTGATTTCATCCATTATCTAACAAAATAAACAGTTACATATATATATAATAAATAATACAAATAGAGATGATGGTGTCATCTTCATCATCATCATAATGAAATTATTATACACTGGGTTGAATCCTGAATCCCAAAAATGATCCATGTGAACTGAGGTTGAACCTTGTACACATGGAGTTTTTCAGAATTCAGGATTCAACACCTAGACATGGTAATTATAAGATTAGGAGAGGCTGTTACATTAAACAGCCATCCATTAGGGTTTATAAAACCTATTAAAAACTAAATAATATAGAATTTAAAATATGTATGACCATCGTTAAGACGGCAAAAGAACTTTGAAAACTCAAAAATGATTGAGATAGTAACAAAGTTTTACTAAATCTTATATTATAAGATTTTAATAAATGCTTTACTTGTTTGTTTTTTGACTAATCCAAGATTTTTTTAATATAATTGATGTAAATAAACATAAGACTATTTTATGAATACAATAACATTAATTTTAAGTAAATAATGAAATTATTGAAAAATCAGCTACCGTAAATTGCTGCTGGATATGAATATCCCTGGACTGGTTTCGGCTTAATTCTACCATCAGCAGGCGAGGGAACACTCGAAATCTCAACTAATAAAGCTATACCAGTAAAAAACTTATTGTCACAATGAGCACGAGCCCTCTACAGATTGCTTCCTCTTCAGAGGGTTCTTCCAGGGATATTCGTATCCAACAGCAAATATCAATAGTAGCTGATTCTTCAACTTGCGGTAAATATACTCTTTAATGAAATTATTTGATATAATACAGTATGTATCTGAGATGTTTAAGTGTGGTTTGATGGCAACAGAAATTGTTTTATTATTTTAATATTACTATTTTAATTAATAAAAATAATATTATATTTTAATGTTATTACTGTTTTATAATCCAAAACCTTTAATAAATCAAGGCAATAATAACTTTCTTTGGCATTAATAACCACTTAGCAGCCATGTTTCAAACACAATTTTTTTCAGGAAATGTTTCCACTTAAAGCATAGTGGCAAACATAAAAATTGAAATGGCAATCACTTAAAGTACTATAACCTTTGTGTAGTCTATACTATACATACACAAAATAATTTAAGCGCGGTGGTCCCCATAAGGGGCAAATTTCATGACGCCTAAGGGGAGTATTTTAGGTATAATTCTTAGACTATAACTACTACAGATTCAAAACATGTCCAAAATAAAAAATAAATACTAACATTCTTCTTTAATCTTGCTACATCTTTTTTGGTTAAAACATCAGCTTTAGCTATAACTGGAACGATATTAACTTTATTATGAAGCTGCTTCATAAATTCAATATCTAGTGGTTTCAGTCTGGAAAAAAATTATAATTCATATATATTTGGAATATGGATAGTGCTTAACAAAAAAATAATATCTTATTAATAAAGCTGCAATTGAATCTTGGCAGGGTATTGGTGATTTGCGAACTAGTTGATACAATTGAAAACTAGTTGATTTGCGACTACCTTTTGTAGCAAGCTAGAGGCTATTATTATTATTATTATTATTATTAATTAAACATGCTAAACAATTAAATAGGCACTAACAACTTCGGTGTAGCATCTAACTCACAGTCAGCATGCTAGGCTCTCTAAATATAAAAAGACTTATACTTAGAGGGAGAACATAGGTAGAATAACACAGTACTAAGTGTTCTAAAAGTAAGACAGTTTCCACTAGGTACCATAATGATATTTACTCCAACTAGGTCTCCCTAGAGGGAGACTAGACTCCAGAGAGGTTCTTTATCCCTCTACAACTCTTATTTTGATACAAATGGAGGTATGTTTCAGTGACATCACATTAAATCACTTAATACAACACAGATATTTAAAGAATATATGTGATAGATAATAATTACAAATTATTTTAAATTCACCACGCTACCCAGGGAATGATAAGATCTGTTGTTTTCTCCCTCTAAGTATTAGTACCTTTGTGTGCTCTAGTACTACAAGAAGTTGATTGATTGAACAAGTGTTTCAAAATCTTATAATCCACCAAGGTCATTTCATAAAATGTACATTTGTTAAATATAAAATTAACAAAGAATTAAAAAAGAGTACTGTTTACACAATTGTAAACAATTTGTATACTTTTGAACACTTGTATTTTGGCGCAATATGTTAGTTACTCCATTAGCTGCTTAACCTGATGGATTTTGAAACATCCTGCATACCACATCTCTTTTTAGATATTTTTCTGTAACTTTTCCTTCAACCCTGCCTTTAACCTTACACTTTGTGCTTGGCTACCCGGTCGCAATGTGAGCAGTGAGTGATGGAGTTTTTTTATTTATCAAGTTTTTTAGTTATTGTATGTATTTTCGGGCAACAATTATTTTGTTGAGTGGGTTTTCCCACAACACGTTTACCTGCATCACCATGTGGTGATCTTTCATCTTTACCTGGCTCTGATCTTATTTTAAGATCATCCAACTTTATCTAGCCATATTTTGGCTGTTTTATCATCTTATATCTATCAATTATCTGCACCATGAAAATCTACTTTATACCTGACAAGACATGCAGTCATGCTATAGCACTCACGTCATCTTTAAAAAGTGCCATGGAGGTGCATTTTTCAATCTCTCAACTCATCACACAGGGTAGTTAGCCTATTTTGTACGTATCAGGGCATACCTGAAAATCTCTCATCAATTAATTGTCCTACATTCTGGGGCAACCACCCAGGTCCCCAGTTTTATCTTTCTCAGGTACTCATATTTTTGTAATCATACCATATTTTAAGGGCATACATTAGTTTTAAGTTTTATCTTTTATACTTAGATTGTTGAAAATAAGATTGAGTCCTTACCAATCGCAGATTTCTTTCTTTTATATAATTTATTTACCCATTGCCTTTGTGAAGGCCTGCCTTTTATTTGGATTTAAATTCGGTTTTCTTTGGTAAGACTGAAACTTATTCTCATACTCAGATTTTGTATCTTTTTTGAGTATTGATATTATTTATTAATTATTCTTTTCTTTGTACCTTATTTTTTTACTGCCTAGTAAACGCATATATTTTTTAATTCTGACTTCTATTCTGTGTTCACCTTATCTCCTTTAGTTTTTAGTATATCTAGATCAGAGTTAAGACATGGACAGGTGCTTAATAAATTAAAAAGTACCTCCTACGCTTAACATGAGCATAATAGATATTTCAGATAACCAGATGATTCTTTGAGTCTAGTTTTAGTTCAAGCTGCTCAAATTTTATCTAAATATAGAATTATTAGTTAGTATTATTAGTTATTCCATTTCTTGCTCATGTTTTTTTTTATATAGTATGTAGTATTAATAGTTTAGCATAGGGTTGCCAGACATTCCAATTTTTGCGGGATAGCCCTGATATTGACACCTTTGTCCCGCTCAAATTTAAAATCCCACCAAAAATAAAATTTCCCGATACTAAATAAATAAATAACCCTTAATTAAGACATTTACAAATTTTAGAAGAGCTATTTATTATAATTTTCTATCTTAAATCAGCGAAGTGCTGTGGTAGCATGTCCCCATATTACCTATTCGTAATTTTTTTTATAAAATACAAAATTTGTAAGCATTTTTCATCTTTAATATTATATTGATAAAAACAGCAATTCTAAAGGAAGGAATTTATATTTTAAAAGCCAAATATACTTATGACCTTTTAAAATTATTTTCAATTTGTTTGATTTGTGAACAAGCTTGTTGTCGTAGTTTAGGATCATAGTGTTGGTGTCACAGAGAATTCAATTTGATTATGCTCTAAAATTAAAGTAATATTTTTGCTGTAAAATAATATTTGCTGCTTTGATAATTTATTATTGCCTCACTTCACTCATTAGAAAGTTTCTACAGGAGCAAAATCATTCCTTACAGCTGAGTTGCATAGAGGGATCACTCCCCTATCCCACTTGCCAGATTTGACTTGCTCGATCTTGGCTTTAACTGGCAACCCTTGTGAGTATTACACTAATAAAAACATTTTTCTGGATTTTCAAAGAAAATATGCTACAATTATTTAACTAAGTTTGTGCTAAAAGATGCTACAAGCAAAGTTTCGGATGACCTATGGATTGAACACGCATATTTCATTAGAAAATTAAGTAGAAGTAAAACTTCTCAGACTATAAAGTGTAAAATGAAAGCTTGAGCATGAATGGATTCTTAAGCAAGGAAACAATCATTTCAAAGAAAATTTGTTCTTGCCGACTGTGTCCCAAATTTGTTTGATACTATTTCAGGTCAGGCCAACCTTACCTCATCAATGCCACAAGTTTTCCCCAAATATAAATTAACTTATCAGGTGTTGAATACATACCCATGTCCAAAGGGTGAAATGAAGTAAAAACAACAATGAATGCGGTTGTCAACAATATTTCTCCTGTTAAGCCCACTCTCATCCCTTAAGAACCTTTCAAACTGATCATCAATATAGTGAATGATTTCTTGAAAACTAAAACAAAACCAATATAAGAAAGATATAAAATAAAATGCAAATTTAACTGTATCCTATAATTCCTATTAAAACGCAGTAAAATAATTCACATTAAATTTTTAAAAATTAGTTGAAAATGTTAACCATTTTTTTATGCTGAGACAGTCAATTCAGAAGTTTCAATATTCCATTATTTGTTCAAAATTTATAGGATCTTAAGCAAAGTAATATAGACACGGGGTTAAGTTTGGATTTCACACATTACTTTAGAAAGATTTCTAAAGGAATAATCTCACGATATCTAAAAAGCCAACTAATACATAAACCAAAGACATTCTCGGTTAGTAAAATTTAAAAAAAAAGGTAAATAATTAGATTCTGCCTGGACTGCCTAACAGACCTAATTGGGATATCAGACACTACAGTGTTTTCATTTATTATTAATTAAGTTTGAAAATAATAAATACAATTAAACACAAACCAATCTGTATTGTTGATAGCATCCCCAAATCCAGGTGTATCTACAACAGTTAATTTTAATTTAACCCCTCTCTCTTCAATATCTACCGTTGATGCTTGCAATTTTAGTGTTTGAGTAGCTTTTTCTGTAACAGAATACATTAACATTTTACTTATATTATACTCAGATTAAAGGCAGTGGATAAATTGAATAAACAGCTAGTAATAGCACAGGATAAGTGACCATCCATAACTTAAACATAAGGCAACAGTAAAATTAACCTCCTTGGTCTTAAAATTCGACATTTTATTATATTACTTATTTTTGGCAGAAAATATTTAAATATTAGCTATATGTATTACAATAAAAATATACAATGTGACAAAAGTAACTAGTTGGCTTGGCTGAGACTTAAACCTCTGGCTAATAATTAATAATAATAAACCTCTGGCTTTTAAAATAAAAGTGCTCATACAGCTCCATACCCACCCCATAAACACGTAAAATACATTATATACCACACCAATTTGGTTTTATGCCTGGTAAATCATCGTTCCGAGCTTTAAAAAAATAACCTCATTCCTGTACAATGCTTTTAAGGAAATGCTTGAATCCATAACAATAGCATGTGACCTATCAAAGGTCTTCGATTGTGTGGACATTGCTGTTTTAGAAGAAAAATTGTTAAATTATGGTATACGAGGCATAGCTAGTAAGCTTCCTTACAGGCAGAGTACAAGTTACTAATGTTGGAAACAAAATCTCCAGTGCTCTGCCAGTAAACTATGGAGGGCCTCAGGGTAGTGTACTAGGCCCATTGCTGTTTCTTCTTTACAGCAATGACCTAACTGATTTTGGGAAGATATGCATCAGGTATGCTGATGACAAAACCTTCATAGATGTTGGTCCTAAAGATGTTTTAGAACTAAGGAAGGAGGCTATAATAAATAATGCCAAAGGGTGGTTCACATCAAACCATCTTTCTCTAAGTAAAGAGAAAACAAAAATTATGTTTTTTCATTAAAACATCCGGATAAGGTATATGCAATTAAACTACTAGGAGGGATCTTTGACTCAACTTTATCCTGAAAGCATCATGTCTTAGCTCTATCCAAGAAACTAACATCTGTTCTGTTTTTATTGAGAAAGGTATATAATTCCCTAGAGGAGAAAACCTTAAAAAATCTGAACATCCTTGCCAAAAGCTGTTTCAGACACTTGAGATTATGACCTATCCTGACATTGTGATATATAATCTTCTTAACTCAGTACATCAAGAGTTACTAACATTGCCCTCAAATGATAGCAAATACAACACCAGTATTAAACAAAATGTATTGATCTCTCAACACAGGCTAAGCAAAACTAATACAGCACCAACCTTGGTGGGAATAAGATGTTTTAATAAACTTCCTTCAGATGTTCGAACCTTCTCAAAATTAAAATTCAAGAAGTGCCTAAACATTTTTATTTATTTCAAAAGCCTACTAAATAATTTTCTAAAAGACAATATTAATATTACTGTGTAATGATTGTAACTTGTTCAGATTCCTTTTAATTTAAAACTTCTTTTAATAACTATAAGTTTGACTTTGTCACAGAATATGTATATTTTAATGAAAAATAAAGAAATTTATTTATTCATTTGTATTATGATTAAAATAAGCATACCTATAGGATCAGGAATTTTTCTATCAGGATAGAGATCTGTAAGAAAAAGGCTATTTATAAGTGTAGACTTTCCTAAGCCTGATTCTCCAACAACCATAAGAGTAAACTCAAAGCCTTTTTTAACAGATTTTCTATGAACCTGATTTGGTAGATTGGCAAAACCAACATAACCAGGTGTATCCAGGCCAGCAAACTATAACAAATCATCTTTAATGAAATCAAAACATTATTAAAAAAAATGGGTACGGGGTACCTCACATCAGATTTGCTACCCTTGTCCTCAGAATGACATTAAATTTATACTGCAACACATCTTTGGACTCACTTTGATCGTTCTCAGAAAGTAAATACATCAGGTTTAATCCCAGCAGTCACTCATCCAGGCACTGACCACGCTCGATGCTGCTTAACTTTTATGAACCAACAAAAATCATGGATATACTTGTCATATTAAAAGGAAATACAAGTGTACTTATTTATTACGTAAAGGTATACACTTATACCGAATTTAAACTCAATCAAATTATTTTCCGATTTTTTACAATTTATAAAAAACATATAAAAGCCATTCAAAAAAATTGAACCAACACTGATAATAATAAGATGAATAATATCACATATATTGGTCATATAAATTACAACATGCATGCCAAACTTAATCCATTTTTTCTGCATTTAATAATTTTTCAAAATTGTTGCTGAGACATTGCTGTGGGTCAATGACGCTATAAAAAAGATATTTTCTGCATAGCACAACTTCACCTATAAACTGATTTTTGTAAAATACAATAGGAGCTACAATTATAACAGACTCACACACATACAGACAGACAACATTGTGAAAACCACATATGAGGCCTTAAAAACATCTGAAAAAGATAATTCAGGTGACATCCCAATTTCGGGTATTTTCACGTACACAATACTTTTTCTATATACCTGCAGTATAAATGAGGAAAAGTAAAAATGTCAATATAGACGCAGACCAAGAAATACAAAGAAGTTTGAACAGTGCCTTCTAGTATAGTTGCATGCCATGAATTGCAAATATCTTTACACGAGTTATTTATTTATACTTTTGACAGATATTTTAATTTAAATAGTTATCGCAGGTTGACATAGCCAATGAAATATTGCTGTAAGCTAATTAGCACCAAGAAAGTTTTTCCTATCAGGACTACGAAGTTGTTCAGGCATAAAGTCCTACAAATTGCAATTT
Organism: Microvelia longipes; assembly: GCA_018340805.1. NCBI lineage: Eukaryota > Metazoa > Arthropoda > Insecta > Hemiptera > Veliidae > Microvelia > Microvelia longipes. Next base: position 7,066,197 of record JACMZG010001893.1, on the reverse strand, counting down.
TGAAAGCCTTTAATTATCCTTTTTTTAAAAGTTTTCGATTTTCAAGACATCACGTGACCTGGATATATTTTAGAGAGAAGGTGAATATTTCAATAATAATTAAGAGATTGAATATCATAAAAACAGCTATGGTATAAAACACAGTTAAAATCAGTTGACAGCATGGAAAAATAGTGTTGAGGAACTAACGAGGTTGGCCTGATATGAAATTGTGGGCATTGTTTAACATCCAGGGCTAACCTTGGCTACCTCGCATTATTTTCCCATGCTATATAGTGTAGTTCTTTATGTCTATTAAACATAGGATAGGTCAGTATCTATAAAAGAGTTTTCAAGCTGAATCCCCAGGGGTAAACCTAGCTTTCACCCCATAAATCTTGGTTCAGTTACTCTTAAGGTACTGCATAGGTAGGTATCAGGAGAGGAGGAGAGTGCAAAACATGTCTGAAGGGGGGGGGCACAAAACGAGGGAGAAGAATTACTAATACTTAGATTATAAATGGGTTTTGTCAGGGGGTGAATTCCACGTTTAACCCCTATAGGCTTCGACCCCCCCCCCCCCCCTGCAGTTGTCATGTGAATGGGGTTCAACCCTGACACTCTCAAAACAATAGGTTAAAAAAGTGGGGGTCGAACTCCGTGTTTAACTCCTTTCCCTGTGAACAGTTAGGATTGAACCCCCTGGCACACCCATACATTAGCGCCCATGGGGGTCCATAAAAGCAGATATTACCGCTATGGGGCGATAGGAACCAAAACAGCATTTTTATAATAATTAATTATGATAGCAATGGATTATACTACCAATGGATAAAAACAGTAGTGCCATAGTATAGATATGCATATGGCCAGATTAAACATACATTATTTAATCTTGAAAATAGAATAATAAATAAATAAGGACGAGGTTTTGCGACCACTAATAACATCAAGAATTCATTTTGTTTCTGAAGTCATTCACAGGTACATCAGGAGGGCTAGAACTATGAGCAGAGTATTGATTATACTCATGAACAATAATAACAAATAATAAACAAGAGCATTTCGGGATAAATGAAACGAGCAGTAGAAAAAGGGTACACACCTTCTTGACCGAGTCACTCGACATCTTCTCTAATTTTACCATATAAATAATTTAAAACATCAACTTAAAACTCTTCTCAATAATTCAAATTAAAGTAAACTATTTCTAACGATAAAATTTGTATACAATCCGGTTTAGAAAAAAAAATCAAGTTCATCCAAATGACTAATCCACAAAAACTTCAACGATATAAACAAACTTGATGGGGCGTAAGACCAATAAGTTGTAAAATCGAAACGATTCTGCGCGAACAAAGAGCAAACTCCAAGTTCATTCCGGTGATTTTGTTGTTTCCTAGTCCATAAGAATAGAAGAAATATTTATTTAATATTAAAACTGCGATGCTCTATTTTCATATCTAATCTAAATATGTCCTGATTTCATCTCCTGATTGTCAGATTCAAAAGATCTACAGAAAGTTCGTAATATGTGTATGCCAAGTATGCTGTTGTTCGTTCTAATTTAGCTTCATCGCAGGCGAGCCATTTAATCGACTGCAAGTTAATATTTCAGAAAACCCTAGTTTCCAATCATGTATATTATAATCAGTTTTGTTGATGTATGTAGTGATGGATGAATATACACTTTTATGGTAAAGTCAATACATTACTAGAGGAAAGGCTTAATTACTTTAAATTATATCTTGATAAGCAAATCTTGAAGAAACTAAAACATGTCATTCCGTCTCAAATACTTGATGTAAATTATTTTATAAAACCTATTATTTTAAAAAATCAAAAACTGAATTCTGTATTGTCTAATAATAGCTTGGGGACAGGAAACATCGACTTTAAGCACAAGAAGACCGACAAATCCTCAACCACTTTTGCAGTTTATTGGTAAAACGATATTATTTTTATCGTTGTTCTTATTTTATTATACAATAAGTTACAATAATATTATAATTAAATAAATAATTAATAATAATTATAAATAATAGTGTTGTACTTATATAAATAAATAAACACTATATATTTTACGCAACATATGTTTATAACAACAAAATAATTCTTGATTCTAGCGATAAGGTCTGAAGCCGGAAGAATATTCTTTAGAATGCTTGCTTTAATGCTCATTTGATGCTGATATGCAACGAATAATTAGCTGGTGTTTCATACGCGGCTTTTTTTCTTTTTACACCCTGTCATCTTTTAAGCCTGGCGGGATTGTTTGAGACGAAGAATATATATCTCTACTTATTTACTTTCTATGTCTGGTGAAGATGCCCCCTCCTTTAAAGGGGCATGAGAAAACCCCATTGGAGGTGCATCCGAAGATATCTTGCAGGGGGCCCAATCCTGTAGCTACGTCTCTACAAAGCACTTCAATAATAAGGAAATATAAAACCAGGCGTCCCTATTTTATGAATAACCTTAAGAGACCTCTCTTATATGTTAAGAAAAAGGCATATTTCTTGTAAAAAATGTGGGTAATTCATATCAATTGTCATTTTGAGATGCTGCGTTGTATATCTTTCGAAAATTTTCCAAAATTTCATCAGAACTTAGTTGTTTAAATTTTAAAATGTATAAAATTAATTTCTATCTGGCCTGTAGCGCGGCTACAAGAAAAGTGTACATTCATTATCCATTCACCTTTTTCCACTTTTAATATCTAAAGGTGCTTTTTCATTCCTTCTATTTTTAATATTATGAGGAAGGATTTGGATTTGCAAATCGTGCGCATTAAATAAACTTTACGTATTTTTCTTAATTTTATTCTTTTTTTTTGAAGTTTTGTACTCTTGGTATTTCCTAATAATTTCTTTTTTTTTTTAAATAATTTTGTATACTAAGTAAAAAAGTCTTATGTAAATTGATATATATCTAGATGTCAGATGTTCTATTTTGTATTTCTTAAGTGCTAATTTTAATTCTTTTAACTGTAAATGTTTTATTTTAAAATGTTGCACTTCGTGTTGAATTTTATTTTTGTTAAGTTTTGTGCTTTTGTTAATCTTTGGCAAATAAAGTTTTTGAAAAAAGGTATGGAAGCAAAATAAACTAAAGAGGAACGAATAAAATCACAAAAATCTTCTAATATTTTTCTCATTATTGTATCCAAAATATTTATATTATAATACTATTTTGTATAATATTCATGATAATCAATAAAAAAAATCGCATCAAAGTAGTTCAAATTAATGTTTGTGAGGTATACTAATATTGAGACATCTAAAAATTAACTAAGAAGTCAAAGAAGAACATAGTTTGTTTGGCGCGTTTTATTTGTTTTTACAATCTGCCGTTTATCCAAGAACACTTTTTACTGTTCTATTTAACTTCTGGCTCTAAAAACTTAGAAGTAAACAACAACAACTTTTTACTGTTTGTTTTGTGCTTAAAAAAATGAAGTATCAAGCTTTTAAAAAATCCTTTCGGAAAAGGTACAAGAAAAGGCACATGATGGCAACACTTTCTCTCCAAAAGGTAAATATTATCAAATTTTAGGTACAGTAGAATCCAAGTTGATTTAGTATACTTTATATTGGGTCTACCTTTAACTATTTAAGAAATATGACACTCTATGTTATTTGCTATTTACAAGCTATAGGACTAGTTGATAATAATGATCTGAGGTTCCACACGATGCATGATGTCATCGAGTAGTACGTGGTCAGCTAGAAGTATTCAGGAATAGAAACAACAAGTGACTCTTCTTTCTTATGTTAAACTAATGGGTATATTTACCTACAATCTCTTTGCTTACAGAGGGCGAAAGTTAGTGGGTTGATCATATGTTAGCTAAAGTTATTATAAAAAAATTAATAAAAGTTAAAACTAAAAATTCTAAAGCTAAAATTTTCATAAGAAAATTACTTAAATGAGGGTTTTCACCATATCCTTTGTTCTGAAAATGTTTTAATAAATTTAAGTCAATGTTTATCCCATAGGTTTATCCTTCAAAATGCAGTTATGACTTTAGTTTTGCCCTTCAAGTACCTATTAATTTAAGGTAGATTGTTTAATAAATAGCATCTGAATTACAGTCTATCGTTTAGTTTAAAAATTCCCAAGGTCATAAGTATTTTGGGGATTGACCAATAAGAGAAGCCGCTGCCAACCTCTCACTTAAAAAGAGAAAAAAATCCCTACCACCATAACCGCTGTGGGGAAAAAACCTTCTTCCCAGCAATCGTTCACTTTGTTTGTGGTTCCTCTTTTGATTGCATCGTTTTGAAAACTTCTTTCAAATTGATCTTAAACATGATATTTTAAAATAAAACTACACAAAAGAAATGTAAATAAAACATCGCCAAGAAAATACGGTAAAATAACCTGATGACATAGTTTTTTCCCGCTCCCTTCTTGCAGGGATTTTTTTCTTAAGAATCCGTGGTGTCTAAACTGACCTGTCAAGATTTTTAAACTAAACGATAGACTGTAGTATTGCATTTTTTAATTTTATTTACGGTATTAAGATGGGCAAAAAACCACCACTTGATAACCTTTAGTTACCTGCACATTCCATTTTAGAATGTTCCTACCAGTGGGGACAAGGGAACTGTTTGAAATTAAAACTTCTTCGCCTTCAGTGTCTTCAGCATTTTAGTGGCCTTGCCGATTCCATATTGACAGGTATGTAGAGAAGATTTGAAGGTATAGAGGTTTGAGGGGGTTAGAGGTCCAATGCCTAATATGGGTGTACTTTGGTTCAGATACCTAGTTGTCTAGTTATGTTACCTACTAGATTTAGGTGTCCAAAGTACCTAACTTAACTCAAGATTACTGTTATGCATTTTGGTCACGAAAAAAAACTACTCAACATACCAGATTGCTCCTATTAATTGAAACCTTCCGACTATGTTTTTTCTTCATAATTTAAGGTATATTTTCAGAAAAATTTGGTTTGAAGTAGTACAAAATGTAGTCACATTTCAGGTCCGGCTCTCTTTTTCCAGGTCTCTTGGACTATTATATATGGCTACATGCGAGCAAAATCTTAAATTGATCATAACATTTTTCCGTGTTTAATGATTTTTCGAAATTTCTTCTGAGTCATTATTGCAGGTTAATGACGTCATAACGCGGATAGCAAAACTAAACCGGTAGAAGTACATCGTCCTTACTTACTGCCTATTCAGAGTGGAGCCCTTCATATGATTGCGCATGATCAAAATTTAAAATCGCACAAATTTCAGTTTTCTTGAAATAATACCCACTTTTTAATAGAAATTTTTTTAAAGCTAATAGAATTTCCAATAAAGCGAGTTCAATCATCAAATTAGATATCTACAACCAATTATGGATCTTTGAAAAACACTAAAAAATGGTTAATTTATGCCAAGTCAGCAAATTTCTTTCAACAAATATTGGCTTTTAGTGCATTTGTTTGTCCATTTAACAAATGTCATAACTTAAGTTGAAGTTATCCAATTTTAACTAAAAAACTCTTATTTTATAGAAAAATGTATGAGCTTTAAAAATGTTCTCTTCATGTTTTGCTCACGACCTACAGAGAAATACTTTGGACACACAAGTCCAAAGTAGGGAGGACAAGGGTAGCCAATCTGATGTGATGAGGCAAAGTTCCAAGGTACCCTGTTCTCAATTTTTAAATGCTTGGGAATATTTGCAAAAAAAAGAAAAAAAGCAAGTCAGTCTTCAAAATTGTATTTCAAATCATTATATGACATAAATAATATAATATAAAAAATGATAATTTTATGGTTCAAAGTTTTAAGGCATCCATTTTATTCAATACTTGTTCATTTTATTATTTGCTTATTTGAATATTCACAAATGATATTATCCAAAAATGTTATGTAATTTAAAAGAATTATACAATTTATTTTTTATATGAATTTGCTAGTTATTAAAATACATATAACCTAGGTAAACTATTGTTTTACTAAAACTCTAGATGTAATCATGTCTTGAAATTGATATAATTTTAGTATGCTAAATTCATCAGTTTTACTGTACACTTTTTGACAATTAATTATTTTTATTAAATGTAATTTAAGCTCGTATTTAGTTAGGTTATTGTTGTTAAAATGTTGCTTAGTTAACGCTAGTACAAATTCTAGAGACAAGCCATAACCTAATATTATAGAAAAAAATAATTTTAATTTAACTAAGTATGGACCTAACTCCTCACATTATTTACAAGTTTATCTAACGGAACAGAAGCTACTTGTTACTTAATGATATTGTGTTTTGTACAAAACCTGTAACCAGTAATAACCAGTGCCAACCAAACTGCACACACTAAAATTATCCCCTGCTCACTTTCTTTGGAATAATTTTTATTAATATAATGGCATTAAAGAATATTGAGTGCTTGAGCAATTGCAAACAATTTACAGTGAATTTTAATCTATCAGTCTATCTTAATCACAGATCATTTATTATTAAGCACTAACATAATCCTTTAATAAGGTGAAATATTTTAGTTAAAAGCAAGGATGTTGTAAAGGCATAGACAGGCTATATGGAAGAGTTATTCACAAACATCTATTGCAGGAAATATTTATTATTCTTGTGTCGTCAAAATTTAATTTTTGTTTTCTTAAACAACCTTTAAAGAAAAATAGACTTATTGTAAATATAAATTGATGTTTATCAAACAATCATTGCCTTACCTTGCATATTTTAAATATAAAAAGATATATATATAATATATATATATATATATATATATATATATATATATATATATATATATATATATATATATATTTGAATAAAATATACCTAACATAAAATTGCCCTTAAAAATTATTTTATGTTATAATTTATAATTTTTCATAGCTATAAAAATTAATTTTTATTATTGTATGTATATGGAATAATACACAAAATTCTTTTAAACTATATAAAAAATCAAGCATATATCAATAAAAAAGCTAACCGAAAAGAAAAATTATAAGTAAAAGCAAGTTTACTATAAATAAAAGTTATTATACATAGTAAAAAAAGATGTATTGTGTTTAAATTAATGGTTTTCATATGTACCTCTTATAATGGTTTTCATATGTACTTCTCATAATGATAACTAGGTAAAAAAAGTTTTATATTTTTTGCAGTGAGAGTACAAGCCTGTCTTCTCTAAAATGTTAATGAGTCTTTTACAGTTTAGTTTTAACAACATGTTGTAAAGTAGATTCATGAGCATTGCACATTGATTATTTGTTCATGCAACAATAATCAATGAGATTTTACTGTGATATTTAGTCTGAGATCCAAAATATTTCCTGGGCTAAAAAGCATAATTCATTATAATATATTAATTTTTCTTGTATTCTTAATTTAATTATCACCTGTAAACTGAGGAAATCAACCTTGCCGATTATTTTTTTTTAAATTTATCTGCATATATTTATATATCTATATATTTATTATTTTAATTTTTCACCTGAACCATTTAAATTATTTCTTCATAATATCAACATATAGATAATAAAATAAAACAAAAAATTGTATAACAATTAAATAATTAATTAAAAGAAATCACAAAATAAACAAAGTACTTATTTTAATTTTTTATTAAAATTGACTAATATCTAATTAAAAGGCCAGTTTATAAAATTAATGCGCATTCATAATATAAGCAATTATAACAATTATTTATATTTATTGCAATATTTGTTGCATTAAAAGTAGAAAATCGAGCAAAAAATATGAAGGTTACATAGAATGGGATTTTAACTGTGAGGACATAAGAAAATTAGAATTCTTAATTGGCTTATCCATTGTTATAGCCATTATTTGGCATATGTATGAAAATCTTGGTTGGATATTTTTAATAAAAAGTTATATATTGCAATTTATTTTTTACTTTCCCTCATTTATACTGTAAGTAAATAGGAAAAGTATTGTTGCAAAAACATCCGAAACCGGAATTATCTGTTTCGGGTTTTATAAAAGCCTCCTGAGGGGGTTTCACGAAGATGACTATCTGTATGTGTGTGTGTTTTTTTTATGACGTCATTAACCCGCAATAATGGCTTAGCGAAAATGTCAAAAAATTATAAAGGCGAAAAAATTATGCGATCGGATTGAGATTTTGCACGTATGTAGCAATGTACGAGAATAACATATGTGACAAGTGTCATCTCATTATCAGCATTAGTTCAATTTTCATCCAATGACTTGTGTACGTATATTAAAAATTGTAAAATGGTCCAATTGAGTTGAAATTTGGTACAAGTGTATATTATTACATAATAAACAAGTACATTAAGTTTCGTTTTAATAAGACAAGTATATCCATGATTTTTGTTGGATCGTAAAATTAAGCAGCATTGAGCGTGGTCAGTGCTGTATGGGTTACCGCTGAGAATGAAATGGATGCATTTACTATCTGAGGACGAGCGAAGCGAGTCATAAGACATGTTGTAGTATAAATTTTGCAGATTGCATATTTTTAGGACGAGCAAAGCGAGTCCAAAGTAGGGAGGATAAGTATAGCAAATCCGATGTGATGAGGAAAAGTTCTGAGGTACGTGGTACCCAGTTTTTGGTTGATAGTATTCAAAAAATCTAAAAATGTTTAAACTCGTAACGTGTTATTCTTAATGTAAAAGGTATGCTATACAGTGGAAATAGTTATATGAATATGTAATGGAAACCTATGTTAGTTATTTAATTTAATTGCTCATTATATTTTAAGACAGCACACAACCTTCTAAAAAATAAAAGTCCTATTCGTTAAATTATTATTTAAAAAGTGAAAAAAATAACAAATTAATGCAACAATAAAATTAAGAAGAAAAAGAAGAAATAATACAAAGATAACATTATAAACTGATCGTAAAGCTTAAGCAGCCTTTTAGGCGTAATAATTTTTTATCAATACTATATTATTTTATTTAAATTACTTTTATCTACATTTGATCTGATAAAAGAAATAATTAACAATAATTTTTTATCAGTTTTACTTTATTTAACTAACAGAAAAAATAAAATATATTATTTGTGTTAAAAAAATAATAGAATTATATTTAAATTAATTAAAAATATTTACAATAGAACAAATAATTGTTCTTAAGGCCAACCTGTTATTTAACTTACTTATTCAGGAAATAAATTGCTTTTACTGACAAAGAAGATTAGATATAAATCTAGTGACTCATTTGAAGTTCTTATTAATTTACATATTTGAAACATCGTATAATCAAAACTTTTAGATTAGTAATATTGTGAGCAAACTATGCACCAACATACTCATTATATGATCTGGTTTTAAAACACCGTTTAAACATATTTATTTTGATTTTTTTTAACTACAAAGACATAACTTATGCTAAGTTTGCATGGTAGTGTGAAACCTGGACCAGACCAAAATAATTTTATTAATTTAGCAGTAAAAACAATTCTATATTCCAGCTTAACAATTAATATATACATTTTAAAGTTAATAATATAATATAACTCAGTTCTTTTCTAATTTTTGCAAGTCTTATAAATTACAATACACTAGTATAAGGCAGAGCTTTAATGAGGGCATATATCTCATCCAATTTTTCATTTGTTAAAGCGAATAGATATAAGAGTGTGATCTAAAACTTATTACTAAGTATAATATTTTAAAAATTAAAACTAATATTTTACAAATAAGTATGTCTAGCTTTCTTCACTGATGAATAAAAATACAGTAATTGAGGTATATTTAAATGGCATTTTAAAAAACAATTAGTCAGTCTTTTTGTGCAATCAAATAGTTTTTAGATATGATTTGATTATTTTTAACTCTTTAAAAATATAGATATATTTATTTATATATATCTTTTTTAATCTTTAGAAGAAATTAAATTATAACTAATTTTGAATGTATATAACCATACTTAAAAAAATATGCTTAATAAAGTTGATTTAATCAATTATACATTTTATCGCTATTTAAAGTAATTATTGATTTACATTCTTTTTTTTTTTGTTAGTTCATAATCTTTAGAAAAGAAAATACCGACTATTTTATTCTAAAAATAAATAGTGCGTCTTCATAAACAGTTAGAGATCATCAGAAGCATTTTTATTAAAATCAGTACAATTTCTTTACTATAATTAAAATGTTAATTGTACTAATACATTAAAATAATTATTTTTTTCAAAATTATAGCAATAAGACATAGAGTTTTTAAATAAAAAATATATAAAATAAAACTATACAGTCAACTACTTGATGAGGTAGTTATAATCAGACTTATGTAATAATTACAAAAAAATATAAAAAAGCGTTGAATCAGTCTTTGCGTCAACTTCTTAAACTAATGGTTTGTTATAATCAGTCTTTTCGTGATTCCACTGTCTTCACTCCAATTATCCTCTATAGAATTAATTGTTTAAATATTAGGTTCTTTAAGGAGTTATGAGATGTATATATTATAATTTTATCATGATATATATTATGATATAATTATATTATACGTGAAGTTATATAAAATATATATAACACATCATAAAAATAAATTATATTAAATATTTGTCCATTGTTGTGATTCATGAACTTTTTTCAAAGTATTGTTATGAATTATATGTTGGTGAAATATTTTTAAGATTTATTTATTTGATAGACTATTTTTGGCATAATTTATTAATTTAAACAATGCATTCACGAATTGGCTATTAAATAAAATGAGAGAACTTTAATTATATATTCTTATTTTAATAACCTATTTAATTTATAAACTTAATTTAGCAACAAAATTTGCATGCTGACTAATAATTTTATGAAATTTTGCATAGTTTGCTTTTATATTTTTCTTCACCAAATCTTACATTGTTTGGTAATTTGTTTCAGTCTTTTTATTTTACATTGCTGAAAATAGTTTACTTAGCTGTTGCGTAATTTATTTTTATTGTAAAAATGTTATTTCCTTCTCTTGTGAAGAATATGAAAATAATTCTTCTTAAGAGTAATCCGAAACACCTATTTAGCATATGCATAATCAACAATGGTAGAGTATGGTGCTATTTGCAATGGCTGCATTGTTACTTGCAAGCAAAGTGCTTTTGACCTCACTGATTGCTTAATGTGATGTTGCTTGTTGTGACGATGTTAGTTTTACTCCTCAATAAACTTGCCTACAAATTTGTTTTTGTGAATTATTTCATAAGTTTGGTTTATGGTGAATTTCAAATTTAAATTTGAGTGTTATTTAAAATATTATTAGTCATTTGATGCAAATCTTGTTGATTACTTCAGCAAAATAGTCTTCATATTGAACTGGTATTTTTAAATTAACAATAAAAATTGATTAAGCTAAGGCACTAAAATCGGGTAACCTTAAATTGAAAATAATGAAATTTTAAGGCATCTCTTCTAATAGAAAGACTATGTTGCTTTAGTTTTATATTTGCATATTCCCATAAAAAAAATATTCGAACTATTTATATATATATAAATCTACAACGAATCAGTCTTTCAAAATTTACAATTTCAGTTAGTCTTCTGTTTAAATTATTTAAATGCTATCACTTTCCAGCATCATAAAATAATGAATAGATATTATTTTTAGAAAAAATAGTTTTCTACACTTCTTGAAAATTCTTCTTTCTTTAAATTTTACTTTTCTTATAAACCTATATACTAAAGAAACTAAAAAAGTTTTCAATCAATTGTTTGATGAAGAAGTTAATATTTGTATTGAGACATTTTAGCGTTAGCACTTCTCCACAAATGTTATACAACCGAATGATAAGGTTCACAAGGCTACTCATCCTTACTGGCTTACTCCTGCAGAATCTTATTTGACCATATGATCTTGTCAAATTTGTTGATAATTGGTCTAGGTTTACAGGGTTATGTTTTAAGTACCGTTTATCTTTCCTCGGGAAAAGATATTTGGAAGTAGTAATCAGTCGGCACTCTCTTGCATTTCAGTCGAAACTGATGATGCCGAAGATATGAGAGGTGCTGAAGGCTGAGGAAGACTGCTACTTATGGGGGGCATTATGACTCGGGGACCCGTGGGTGTGTCGCATTTCCTTGATATAGAAAGATCTTCTACTCTATCTGATTCGTCCTCCACGTCTGTCGGTGAAGACGGGCTGGCACTTCTAGCTCTGGCATATTTTATTAAATTAGGGCTTGGCGATCTTTCGTTAGTATTGGGGCTGGCTACATCCGTGGAGAAATGTTCTGAACTATTTGACCCCGCTACCATATTTAACGCGACTTCCCTGTTTATCTCTTCTCGTTTGATACTGTGAGCTTCCATAGTGTTGTGCAAGATCATGGGTCTAGATAAATCTGTCGAACTGTTGTCTGCCAAGTTAGATGCCGCCACCATGGCAACGGCCGCTTCTCTTTCTATCTCTTCCCGTTTGATATTATGAGCTTCTAACGTGTGATGCAAGAATCCGTGTTCCATAACTACAGAGGAATAATTACTTTCTTCCTTAGAACTTCCGTAAACCATAGATCCTGTGCCACTTAGACCATAAGGAAAAGCCGCACTTCCGTTTCCATTAGAACTTCTCCTGAAGGGTCGACTCGTGGTTATTCCTAATTTTTTAACCTTGTCGTAAAGAGTCCTGGATGGTACTTTGTAAAGTCGAGAGGCTTGAAGTGCTGTCATTCCGTTTCTCACTGCTTCTATGGCTGACATTATATCGTTCCTTGTGTATTGCTTGTATCGTTTCCATTCAGGCTTCGGGGTCGGTACGTAATTGGCTATTCCAGATAGAACTCCGTCTAAAACAATAACAAAACTATTAAAGAGATTTGACATGTAAGAATCAGTTATGCACTTAAGTTTTTCAAAATTTTCTATTTTCCACACTTAATATATAATAATATAACCTTCGGTAATATTTGTTATTTTATAAAACAAGAACCTAACAAATATACTCCTCTTGAAATTCTGTTAATTCTTTGATATTTATTGTTGACATTGATATACCACCTGTAATAGCAACAATAAAAGTTGATTACAAGTTTATTTCTCACTTATTAGTTCTTCAAAGAAGGATGGCTACATAATTATTTCGATGTTTTATGTATTGTTATAACTTTTTTCTTAACCTAAACAGTGTGACTTGCCATACGGTGACGCTAGTGACATAACGGTTTAAATTAGTATAAAATCAGTTTAGAATAAGTAATACCTTTATTGTCACCGTAGAGAGGTTGTGGAGACGACGAGTGAAGCGCAAATTTATACTGCTGAAACAAATTACAAATGTAATCATTTAATACGGCTACGCAATGTTGAAAAGACTAATAATGTCTAAAGAAAGTTCTTGAAAATTATAATTAAATTATTTACACTACTTTTTTCTTATGCGAGCTAATTTCAAACTAGATCTACTCAGACATTCCACACACAATCTCATTCTACCAACTATATTAAATATTCCTTTATTCCTAGACTCCATTCCATTGGTAACAAATTTATCTTTTGAGGAAATTATTGCGAGGGAATTATGGCATTTTACTCCCAATGTGCATACAAGATTTTATCTCCAGACGTCGACATTGAAAATAAAGTAAGAATGTATTTTTTCATTTCTTTTATCAAGATTTTCATATAACTTTTTCGATTTCGTTGGTAACAAGTTTTTTTTACCAAGTTTGCTTCAATA
>JACMZG010001893.1:6822929-7045493 GCA_018340805.1 Microvelia longipes | reverse complement strand
CCACCTTGACTATCCTTATCTCCAAAACACTTCGCTAAAAATCAAGATGGGATCCTTGATTTGGAATCAAGGTGGGACGCCTATGTTGGATTTCGTCCAAAATCATTATAGTTTTATAACATTGGCAAGTGCAGACCACTACCTTTTTAAAATGTTTGGGACCTTTAAATGCTGAAACGAGGAAATTCGATGAAAAGTGGGTGTTCTATTTATTTTTACTATGCCTTCTCCAAGTATAGGAAGAGGTTTATGATAATTTGCAAGGTACGGAACTTAATTTATTATCAGCATTATAAATCTTAAGTTCATGAAAAATACAATCACTTAATTTATTATTGAGTCAATTTCTTAAGAATATTTTAAAATTTATTCTTCTTAAAGCTAATAACTCAACTGAAAATCATTACCTTTTAGCGCATTTCAGACGAAAAATGTGGCAATGAAATTATTTGAAAAAGTATTTAAAGCTGAATAGTAAATTACAGAGATGTTCATTCGAGAACACAACGGAGAGAGTGGGGAGGGATAAAAGACTAGAGAATGCAATAGAGTGGGGCAACCAGAGAACCGTCTCGCAATGAAAGAACTATCTAGAACTTATTACACGTTTGATAACCATTGAAAGATTGTTTTTTACAAATAAAAACTTTATTATCTTCAAATGTTGAACATAGTATACATTCATGTTAGGTATCAATCAAAATATTGTCATTTAAAAAAAAGTCATAATGTATAGATGTTAAACTGACGTTATTGATGAGAATAATTTGATGACGACTTACAGAATCAGCAATAGTTACGTTAGTTGCGAGAAGAATATGCAACTACATCTTCATCTACGTAGCAGATATGTCATGTAGTTGCGAGTAAGCTTAAATTGGCAGTCATTGCGTCAAGTATATAAATAATACATAAGAGATAATAATGAATAATATTCATTTATATCATTCATTATGAACAAAATTCATTTTTTAAGGATTTTTCATATTAAGAATATTTTTTAAACTACACAGAAATTGTTTTGAGACTTCATTGCATCTAATGATTAATTTGCACAGTATGAAGTCAGTTTTACGACAGCCTTGCATTAAAATAATAATTTGCACAGTATATAAATAGTGTTTATGTCGTCTATGCATTAAATGAACGATTTGCCAATAATATAATTAGTTGTTATGATGTCCTTGAATTAAAAGAATGATTTTCCCAGTATAAAAATCAGTTGTTATGACGTCTTTGCCTTAAAAGAATAATTTGCCAAGTATAAAATCAGTTGTTATGACGTCTTTGCCTTAAAAGAATAATTTGCCAAGTATAAAATCAGTTGTTATGACGTCTTGCCTTAAAGCCAGTTGTTATGAGTCTTTGCCTTAAAGAATAATTTGCAAGTATAAATCAGTTGTTTGACGTGCCCAAGTATAAAGTTATGTCTTAATATAATTAAAATCAGTTGTCTTTGCCTTTAAAAGAATAAAGTTATAAATTCAGTTTTATGACGTCTTTGCCTTAAAAGAATAATTTGTCAAGTATATAATTAGTTTTTATGACGTCCTTGCATTCAAAGAATAATTTGCCAAGTATATAATTAGTTGTTATTACGTCTTTGCATTTATATAATAATTTGCCAAGTATATAATTAGTTGTTATGACGTCTTCGCATTAAAAGAATAAGTTGCCAAGTATATAATTAGTTTTTATGACGTCCTTGCATTTATATAATAATTTGCCAAGTATATAGAATCTGTTGTTATGATGTCATTGGCATTAAAGGATTAATATGCTAAGTGTGTAGAAATAGTTCTTAAGACTTCATTTCATTATATGTTTATTTTGCAGACTATTCAAATTGACCGAATTTCACGACTGAAATATAGACAAATAATAGAATCTCCTATTAAGCGTATTATTTTAAAGAGTAACTTTCAATCTATACGTGGCACTCTTTTAACATGTTATGAAGAAATTATTTTTTAACTATCCACAGTTAGTTCCAGAACTTACGCTCAATTATATGTTTATATAACTATTGGAATTATATTTTTTATTCATAGTAATAAATTTATAGTGAGATTTTAAAAACGAACAACTACATATAAAAACGGCAATGTTTGCATGCAATATTCCAGGACGGGACGTCCCTGATGAACAATTCAAAATAACTTCTTACACCTAGTGAATGGAAAATTACTGCTCCAAAGGAGTATGCGGGTGGCTACTCCTCTATAACAAAACGAATAGTTAATATGATAAGACTTACGTCATAAAGTAACACAATCCTAGATTAGCACTGTAATATCCACTTTGTTATCCGGAATTATTCGACTTTACAATAACGACACTTACTATAAATTACTTTTATAACTATTCAAACTTATTGGTTGCAGAGCGAAATTATTATTTATAATAAGGCAAGTAATGAAGTTCACAGCACTAGTTAAATTATAAGTGGCACTTGGGTGTGGATTCATATAGCAATAACTGACCGGAGGTCTAAGTAGAGTGGTGTCCGTCCGGAATACTTAATATAATAAATCTAATATCGAATAAGGGGAGGGGGTATTTGATACTAAATTTATAGGGACGAGTCAGGCACTGCAACCAACTTGATTCTACAAATAGGACTGAAGGCCGGATAGGTACTAGGACTAGGTCCGCCATATAGGGGGGCAAGCCTGCATGTGCTGCTATCTTTATGCGCCTAGTTGCGCTAAGGCTTGTTTTTTTTAAGGATGGGGTTTTTTTTGTCCCGTCTCTGTGGGAAGTGCAATGCAGGGAAGGGCTGGGTGTAAGTGTGCGTGTGTATATCCCCTCCAGAAAACTGCTGTCCCGTTTTGGTAAGTGGGATCCCCCACTATGCCCTTTTTTACAGAACCCTTTATACTAAAAACTTTACTGCCAACCCTTTGCTTACACAATAATATTACATATTCGAGTCATAGAAATCTTAGCTAAGAGAATGAACGAGTAGCATATCTTAACCTTCAAATTGTTCTTCCACCTTTACCTGTCTTTGGTCCGCCTCTATCATCCCTTAGAACGTCTTCTCTTTAAACATTTCGCCTTTGTTCTCTTATTCTGTAATAACTTTAAAAAGTATCGGCTTCTATTCTTTCTCAAGTCCTGAACCACTGGCGTCCACTTCAATAGTTTCTTTAAAGACTATCTCAATGTTAATAATGTTTTAGAAGGGTAAAAATAAAATCTAAATTCTGCAAAAGTTGCAAGAAAAGGAGCCAATTAGTCCAATCACTAGAATAATCCTTTGACGAAAGAAGTGATAATCCCTGACTGAGCCACTGCTACCACTATTGAATTTGATATAATGTAAGTTTCCAATCTATTAAAGTTGCTAAACTTTTGCACCGGCACTTTTACCAAAATTTACTGTAGCAATTGACGATAACCCCGTTTTCTTGACCCTAGATAATTTGTAGCTAAGGCATTAATTCCTTTGACTGTGTGTGGTTTGTTCGCCATAAATGGTTATATTTTTTAACTCTTTTGTTGAACAATTTAAAAAAACGTTAAAGAGACTACAAACTCCATTTCAATATTATTTATTATTTGCAAACGTTATTGTTGACATATTGTTCAATATGCATTTACATTAATTCTCTAGGTGCGGTTCGGGTCGTATAAAATACATTCTCTACTCCTTTAAATATTTCAAAACATCCGGGAAATACCCCTGGCCGCAGTCTTTATCTGATAATTTTGAATCTCTATATTGAAGACCTTAGCAATGCATGGCTAGGGATTGAAGGTAAAATTGGCCCAATGAATCTCAGAATGAGAAAATTTGTAAGGGTAAAAACTTTATATAGAAAATTTCAATTTCCCCTTAACTCTATCTAACTCAGATTCATTATTAGGGAATTAAGAGGTAACTTTTTTATTTAGTAAAAATGCTTTATTGTTAAAATGCAAAATTTTATTAAGGCTGTTACATGAGTTGTATTAAAGAAACATTGATAAGTCATGAGTTGGGACACAGACTTTGATGACAAGCAAACTTTTGACACTCAGTGCTGCTTAAACAGAAGGCGATTCTAAACTGCCAAGAGGCTTCAGATGGGAATAAGCTTATTCACCATGGGAATAAGCTGCCTAATATACATGATTAAGCAATAAAATTTAAGCAATTAATAGATGATGATGAATTTATGGATGCGCAAAATGGACGACAAATTTTTCGTTGTTGATTCGTCAAATTGATATTATTTACAAATATTTACTTATCATTTGATACTATCGAATTAAAAAAGCTAACTGATAGAATCTTACTTGAGTAATCTTAATAAGTCTTTTTAATTTAGACTTTTTTATTTAGTAAAAATGCTTTATTGTTAAAATGCAAAATTTTATTAATTTTACTTTGATGTCAAACAAACTTTGACACTCAGTGCTGCTTAAACAGAAGGCGATTCTAAACTGCCAACAGGCTTCAGATCACCATGGGGATAAGCTGCCTAATATACATGTTTAAGCAATAAAATTTAAGCAATTAATGGATGATGATGAATTTATGGATGCGCATGATGGATTCGTTGTTGATTCGTCAAATTGATATTATTTACAAATATTTACTTATCATTTGATACTATCGAATTAAAAAAGCTAACTGTTAGAATCTTACTGGAGTAATCTTAATAAGTCGACATGTGGATAGTCCGCAATGTCGAATGATTCTACAGGTGCGAGACAGGCGCTTGCTAGTATGTTGCATCCTTATTGACTTTTTTATGCTAAATTATTTTTTAAGTTTCCTTAGACAGTTAACAAGATAGGACAATAAATTGGTACACTGTTTCTTATAATAACTATCTTAGGATGCAGGTTTAGCGAATAATAATAAGCAAAATGTAAGATCATTACGAATTATAGATTACAGTAAATAGTACAGTTAATGTATTGTTATGTAGTTTAATTTCTATAAAATAATTGATGGGTATAATACTTTTGCTGTAAAAATTTTAAGGGTGACCACTACAAGCAAAATTTATTTCCTTTTTGAAATAAAACATATTACCAACAGAGAATTAAAGTGTTCTTAATAAGCTTCAAAAGATATTAGCTTAAACTAAGCTTATTATGGGTGCAAAAAGAGCTACTTCTGGATGAACATAGTTTATTGCAGGACATGGAGCAAACATGAGCATTTCTTTTGAAAATACATTTAAAATTACAGGCCAATGTGTTACTTATCAGAAAATAACCGTAAACCAAAAATTATCAAGAAATAAGTTTTTGAGCTTGAAATCAAGATGTTCAAAGGAAATTCACCTGGCTTGATTACCCTCACCCCAGGGTGATAGTTGAGCATACATAATTTCGTACTACCGAGCAGTGCAAAATATAAATAGATGACACTATATTATTGTACGAGAGACACTCTAATATTGTGTCAACTTACATGTGTGTCAAAACTCGGTAATATCAAATGACATATGTTTTGCATGCCAAGCATGATGAGATGATGAGAATTCCGCTTGTCTCTGCTAAATGCTTCTCAATACATTCTTCGAAATTTATGTGAAGGGTAGGGTAAGTCTAGGCTCTACCGGTGCCTCGGTGAGTTAAATTTAACGAAACTGAGTGGGGCATGACATTATGTCGAGCCTTCAATAATGACAAATGTCGAATGATGGAGCATAATAGCATATTGCTTGTTACATTCCTAAGTGTCTTTCGCACAATTATAATGTTTAACCAGTGCGTTATGTCTCTGACTTTGCTTTAGAATTGACTCCCATTGAACTATAAATCTTACTAAATACAAATTACAGATCTTTATAAATCCAACATAAAAATATCCGAGACTACATGGGTAAATATATGTATTTATAGTAATTAGGATAACACATAAGATGACTATTACCGGAAAGCGTGCCGTGGTCTTTATAAACGCCTGAAGAATTTCCGTTCACTGATCACACTTACAATCTGAGTAAATTAACATGAAACATTGGTTTGTTAGAAACTTCTTTAACCCTATGTTACGGAGTAAAGACACTGGCGGAAGTCTTATGGTGTGTGGCATTATGCCAGCGTCATATTACTCCAACAAACTGACGTACAAACAAATTTATTATTATTATTGTAGAAATGTAATTAAACCAAGTAAGGTTTTATTCTGTGGTTCCGTTGTCATGTGAGTTCAGCCACACGTAATTTTAAATAATAAATGAGGAAATTAAAATTCCTTATTTAAGACAGGACTGCTGACGAAAATAGAAGCGGAAAAGGGAAAACACTCGCTTTCTATACATTTATATGTGCAGTGTCTCTGTATTCAGTACAGTCTGAAGTAGTTAACTTTTTATAGATTTTGACGTGTGTTAAACCATGGCCATTTTAAGTCCAGGTACGGTAATGACGTAATTTTCTTTAAAAATTATTTTGAAAAACGATCAAATGTTTACATTCACCGAATTTTTACATTCGGGTGCACTCACCTCTCCGTTGTGGTGGCAACAGTATTGAAACCTTGTTTCTTATCGCGCTATCCTTGCCTTTTAGTGGGACTTTCCTTACAAAAATACTTATCCACTTAAGTCCATCCAACCAGTGGATTCTTAGTTAAATAAACAGATTGACTTACACAACTTTGACTTAATCAACAGGTTTATTTTACTTTAAAAATATTTACGAATCATTTGATACTCGATCATGATCATGATCATTCGAATTAAACATGTTCACTGTTAGAATCCGTGGGTGCTCTAATGAATTAATCTTAATTGAGTAATCTTAATAAGTCTTTTTAATTTAGACTTTTTTATTTAGTAAAAATGCTTTATTGTTAAAATGCAAAATTTTATTAAGGCTCTTACATGAGTTGTATTAAAGGAACATTGATAAGTTATGAGTTGGGACACAGACTGGAATGATGCTCATGTAAGAATGATGTCAAACAAACTTTGACACTCAGTGCTGCTTAAACAGAAGGCGATTCTAAACTGTCAACTGGCTTCAGATCACCATGGGGATAAACTGCCTAATATACATGTTTAAGCAATAAGCAATTAATGGATGATGTTGAATTTATAGATGCACATGATGGAGGACAAATTTTTCGTTGTTGATTCGTTAAATTGATATTATTTACAAATATTTACTTATCATTTGATACTATCGAATTAAAAAAGCTAACTGTTAGAATCTTACTTGAGTAATCTTAATAAGTCGACTTGTGGATAGTCCGCAATGTCGAATGATTCTACAGGTGCGAGACAGGCGCTTGCTAGTATGTTGCATCCTTATTGACTTTTTTATGCTAAATTATTTTTTAAGTTTCCTTAGACAGTTAACAAGATAGGACAATAAATTGGTACACTGTTTCTTATAATAACTATCTTAGGATGCAGGTTTAGCGAATAATAATAAGCACAATGTAAGATCATTACGAATTATAGATTACAGTAAATAGTACAATTAATGTATTGTTATGTAGTTTAATTTCTATAAAATAATTTGATGGGTATAATACTTTTTGCTGTAAAAAAATTAATTATTATTATTAATTAAAATTAATTAATCATCAGGGCCGCTGTGTTTGTACTGTACCTGTTGCACACAGGAAAAGTAATGTGTTTGTACTAAAAATCCGAAACCGAGATTTCACCTGAATTATCCTGTGCAGGTGTTTTTAAGACGTCCTCAGTAGTTTTTACCTAGTTGTCTCCTTGTTTTTGTGTTTGTGTCTGTCATAATAGTTTCCAGTGTGTGTATACTACAGAGCTAAAACGCAGTCCGAAAAAATGGCTATGTCTAGTTCTGATTTACGGAAATCAGAAAACCCAAATTTAAAAGCTATTTGTTATTTATAATTAAAAGTGAACACCAATTCGGTGACCGTTGTTAATTGTTGGTATCATATAATTCTTTTCTTCTTCTTCTTATGCGAATGATACAAGAAATAAGAATACAATATCAAAGAACTTTTGCAAGTTAATTTACGAAGGGAAAAAATGAGAGTTTGCACTCAGCAATAAAGTTGCTTTTCAAGTCTATAGATATCACGATGTTTGATTTCCAAGGGTTTCTTAGGACAGCTTTAAAAATAAGCCGTGAGACAAAGCTTAGGAAAGCTTACACGAAAAGCCATAGAAAGCAGTAAATCCATAAAGATACACAGTGGCGAACTGAGCCAAAATGGCCCGAGGAAGGTTTGGTCTAAAAGGGCCCAAACCTAAATCTCAAGGGGCCCAATGGCGGGAGGTCCTATAATGCTTTTCAGAAGGGTCTACTTTTAACTAGAGTAGTATTAATAATTTAGTTAGCATAATTTAATTTATTTAATTTTATATTCAATAAAATTGAATCATGATATTATTTTATTTAAATGAATTAAAATAAATTTAATTAATAACATAAGTAAATAATTATGAAATAAAGTTTTAAGTAAAACTTAAGTTTATTCTTTAAATGAAATATTTAATTAGACTATTTTATGTTTAATTTTTAGGGCCCTTTTTGTACTTCTCTAGAGCCCTGATGAAGTAAGTTAAGGGCCCCTTGAGACCCTAGTCTTTCGTTTGGAACCTTTAAAAGTCCAAGAATAAAGAATGGAGGCCTTAAAGGACCTAAATTTAGGTAACAAATTAAGAATAATTTTAAGTACTTTAAAAATATTTGTCTCTAAGAGCTCTTTAGACCCTTACTTAAAAAGTATTGGGCCCCTTCGACTCTTGTGTTATAAATATATAAAATATTAAATATGATAATCTTTTTTTTAATTTTTGTTGTTTTTTCTATAAGTAAATTTTTGGCTGAAGGGCCCAAAGAGGGCTGCCGCCCTCGCCCTCAATGGCCAGTCCGTCCTGAAGATACCTACTCACGAGGCGATGCTGAGAAAAGCCATAAATATAAGTCACGAGGCGATGCTGAGGAAAGTCATAAAGATAAGTTACGAGGCGATGCTGAGGAAAGCCATAAATATAAGTCACGAGGCGATGCTGAGGAAAGTCATAAAGATAAGTCACGAGGATATGCTGAGAAAAGCCATAAATATAAGTCACGAGGCGATGCTGAGAAAGTCATAAAGATAAGTCACGAGGGATATGCTGAGAAAGCCATAAATATAGTCACGAGGCGATGCTGAGGAAGCCATGAGATAACTCACGAGCGATGCTGAGCATAGCCATGAAGATAATTCACGAGACGATGCTGAGCATAGCCATGAAGATAACTCACGAGGCGATTCTGAGGAAAGCCATTAAGATAACTCACGAGGAAACCCTAAACTTTTCTTCTATGAAAAGTATTTCTCTAATGGGTCCGTAATTATCTTATTTGACCTCCAGTTGGTAGATAAATTTCTTCAGTAAATATTTTGTTACTCCTACTTAAATTTATGTAATGTTATAAAATACTGACTTGATATATTTCATTAAACTCTACTTCTGCCTTATAAGTACGACCTCATAAACGTCTCATGAGGTTATTCCAATCTTATGAAAGCCAAAGCGGTGTTGGTTGGCCATAACAGGGGGGGGGTTTGCGATGGGATATTAATAGTTTGTAGATTTTATACGAATTTGCCAAAACTCTGATGTTCTCTGGATAAATAAATAACATTTTACTAAAAGTTTTTTTTTTTATGTTTATTAACTTTGTGGTAAAATGACGTCTATCACGCACTGGTGCATGTAAGCATGTAGTCAAGGTTCCAAGGAAACCCTACCTTATCAACGTAAAGCACGCAATTCTCCCCTTCCAGATACAACTGCCTTAAAGGGGATTTCGGCTTTCTTGAAAAACGAAAAAATCTATAAAATTACTTTAAATAAACATTGCCTTTATGACATGGCAAGTTAAATGAAAGTAAAATATATCTCTTATAATAATTGGATTGGAACCAAAGATGTTCTAATCCATGTTAAAGGATAGATATTATAATCCCTGCTATGGTCAATGGTCAGCTTTTCTTGCCTTGCTGATGCCTTGTATCTCTTCCTGACATATATCAAATTTGAAGGTCTATCTAGATCTACAAATGTGATACTATTATAACCGGGGAACTTAAGCGCCCATCTATGCCACGAAGGTCTTCAACCCGAGCGAATCAGATGTGGAATTCGCTTGAATTATGCTTTGATAGTATACTCTGTTGCCTCCTATTTCTAAATAAAATTTGATAGCAAATTTGATTAGAAAATTTTAAAGGACATGCGCATACAATTAGGAGGCGTGATCAACTGATTAATGTTAATGTAGAGATGCCTATAATGCTGAAATATGCAAAGAAATAAAGTGCACTTAGTTTATTTAATCAAAATTGCCTAACTTGAAGCTAACCTTTTGATAAATTACGTCTATGTATTAAATTTGGTATTCTGAAAATATGTGCTAACTATTTAAATATTATGCAATATAAAAAGTTACCTGAATCCGATATGGTGAATCTTAGGAATTCTAAGTTTCAACAAAATTTACCATGTTTTAACCTTATTTACCACTAAATCTGAAAAATGCGTTTTTGGACTGTATATATTTGCTAAAAATGTGTATGCAATCGATTTTCGCGCGAACTTGGAATAAAGGTACAACAGAATGTTAGTTAAGAAAGTCACTGGAAGATTTCAGTGGCGAGATGTTAACCTTGGTCAGGTTTGTTATCACCGTCAGATTCTGACGACAATCTCGTTCTGATTAGGACATTTTTATTTGCAATTCTAAATCAACAGATTCAAAATTAATCAGAGGCAGTGGAAAAAAATCCGTGATTGAAAATTGTCATCATTTTGTACCACGACAGTCGGTAAATAATAAATGAATGATAAATCGTTTATCTATTTACGGCTTCAAAGACGTGTTGCAGTTTAAATTTAGCAAATTTTTTTTACTGAGGACGAGCGAAGCGAGTCCGAAGTAGGGAGGTTGAACGTAGCAAACCCGATGTGATGAGGAAAAGTTCCGAAGGTACCCCGTACCCGATTTTTCCCTTAATAAGAAATTTCAAATTATATTTTCATTCTCCATCATGTTTATTTCCATTTTCCCATTACCGAAAAGATTTCTTTTTCTATATTACTTTGTGTGTCCTCTACCATTCTCGGTTCTTTGTCACTCTTGAAGCTTAGTGAGTTAAACACAGTTAATAACTTATTTTTCTATTGCAATGTTTTCTCTAATTACAGGATATAGGAAGTAATACTGTATATATTTCTGTATTAATAGGTATTAAAAATCTATTGCTATCTGCATTTAGGAATCAAATCAGTTCTTATTTGACTTAGTTATCTACACATGTTAACTGTTTCGTCTTTATAATGTGTTTTTTAAGTCTTTTCATAAAATGTTAAATTTCTTGGGGTAAAATACATAAAACTTAATTATTATTCGCTGAAAAGTACTCTATAAATGACATAGACCAATATATGTCTATTTGCATTCTACCAGTATCTGTCAAGTCCAATTAAACGAGGGCATTCACTCTTGCACCGTCTCTTCATCTCGGCTTTTCAGCTCATTTTAAATTTTTAAGAAGTTGACTAGTTTCTTTATAGTGAGAAAGTTAATTTCGCAAAAAAATGAAAACGGTACCCTTAAAACCAAAGTAGTGTTCACAATGATTAAGTTATTTGTCGTAACGCTATGTAATGCATGTTTTTTGTTACGCTGTTGGTAGCAAAAAACATAAGTGAATAAAGAGTTTATTTTTGCACAAATATTTGAATGCCGTCACTATAAAAAAAAGGTCAAAGGGACAACTCAATTCGGACTCCCTAAAGGGTAATTTTGCTAAAATATAGTTGTAAATGGTAAGGTCAGTGCTTTCAATAGGTTTTTATAATGCTGTATCGCCACAATATTTTTTATGAGGAGCCCTTTTAAAACGAAGGTTACACCTGCTGGAAAATCATCCAGCATAAAATAATGATGGAAGGAAGTGCAGAGAAGAACGTCAAGGACTGGAGTAGGGAGGCCCTTGGAGACCTTGACGAGGGCATTCACTCTTGCACCGTCTCTTCATCTCGGCTATTTACCCTTGCCTTCCTCCGCCCTTATACAATAATTTCTTTTTTTGTATATTCCACGATTCCCTCCATCCGCCCTGTGAAGGAAAAAATCTAGCGATCTTTGATTCTCTTATTTTTTACACCCACCATGCATTCTCAAGGGCACTAATCCTTAACCGATCCGAACTTAACCTACGCCAGCCATTATATCCCAACAAAACTCTCTCACTCCCTTAACAAAAGCCACATTTGGATAGTTTTAAAAATTACTAAAAATATTTTTTTCCACAAAGAAGAATGCTTGTGTCTTGTCAGATATAAGCATCAAGTCCGTCACTTTATCATTTTTTATGTTGTATACTTAAGAAATTGATAAGCACTGATACAACACTCTGTCTCTTCACCTCCCTTTTATTACATCTTCATAATCTTATTTTCTCATGTATTTAAATGTAATTTATTTTTGTGCTTATTTATCTATTTTCTCATTAACTTGAACTTTTAAATTTATGCAGTCTTTTATTTTAAATTAAGCTTATTATTATTTTCTCATTAACTTGTACTTTTCAATATATGCAGTATTTTATTTTAAATAAATGAAACCATTCTCCACAGATCTTTGATATGACGTTTTATTAGCTGCCACATGCCTCGACACCACATTCATTTTGTGCATGTTTCCGCAACTTAGAGCGATAGTGGAAAGGTATCTAAGAGGAAAAAAGGGAACTCTTTGGTAAGGTTGGAGCCAGGGAGAGCCAAAAAAGAGTGGCTCTCTAGAGCAAACTCTCTAGAGTTTGCTCTAGAGAGGTCTAATTTCAACTAGAGTAGTATTAATTATTATAGCAAGCTTAATTTAATTTATTTAATTTGAATTTAAAAAAATAAATCAAATGAAATAATTTTATTTCAGTAAATTAAAATCAACTTAAGTCAAAATAAAATAGTGAATTATAAAATAACTTAGAGAATTAATAAATGAACTTAAATTTAACAATTCATTTAAATGAAAAAAATATTTAAAATTTTATGTTTGATCTCAATGCTTTTTTCAGAGCCCTAATCAAGCATTTGAAAAGCCCCTTGTGGCCCTAGTCTTCCGTATGAGACCTTTAAACGTCCATGTATAAAAATAGGAGCCTTAAGGGACCTAGGTTTAGGAAAGCAAATTGAGAATATTTCAACTATTTAAAAAACATCAAACTCTAATGCCCTTTTTTACTACTTTAGGGGCCTGAGCAAATATGCTAAGGGCCATCATTGTCACTAGTCTATGGGGCCCTTAAAAAGACCAGGTAATGTAAATATGGAAAGATTTTGAATATATTTTTAATTACTTAAAAAACCAAATATTCAGCCATTTTATGCAGCTTTAGGGCCCGATCAAATATGCTAGGACCCTTTTTGGCCCCTGTCTTCCGCATGGGGCCTCTAAGAAATCCATGTTAAATAAATAGATACCTAAATGGCCCTATACTCTGGTAACAATAACTTGAGAATATTTTTAATTACTTTAAAGCATTTGTCTCAAGGAGGTCTGGTGTTGTGAATATCTTGCATAATTATAGTATATAAAATTTATATATTATATACTTAAAAATGTTTAATATGTTAATAATTCCATTCTTTATTTTAATTATTTTCTTTAAACTTATTTTGACTGAGGGGTCTAATGAGGGCTGCTGCCTTCGTCCGCACTGGCCAGTCCGCTCCTGTTAGCTTTGCATTTCGCCTTCAAGTTGAAACCTTGGCTTAACCTTAAATCTTAATGCTTAATACCTTATGAATATTTATGTCTTAACTAGATAACTCCTTTGAACAATACTTGGTGTGTTCAGATATACAGTTGTTTTTTAATGCCGCTCAGGCTACTTCCTCAAAATAACTGAAACTCTCGAACTGCGTATGATACTGTGACCAGGTTATATGTGAAATACATATGCAAAAAGAATGTACAAGCTCAGAACCACCGTCTTAACGCCCCTTTAGAAAGGCACGAAAACGTCCGTTTCATTAAATTAAGTTTCTTTGAAATTTATATATAATATATATGTGTGTGTGTGTGTGTGTGTGTTGTGTGTGTGTGTGTGTGTGTGTGTGTGTGTTGTGTGTGTGTGTTATATATATATATATATATATATATATATATATTATTTATATATAATATATATATATATATATATATATATATATATATATATATTATATATATATATATAGCAGGAAAATATAAAATATGTAAATTTAATGTTGTCTTGCATGATTTGGTAAGAAATCCACGACATGAATATAACCTTTCGCTATGTAACTATCTAATTAATGTAATTAGCTATAACTATCTTTCGAACAAAAAAATATTTTCTAATCAAAGTTGGTACAAAAATCTACCATGAGGAGTCAATCAATAGGAAGGACTGATGGACCCTATTGAAAACTAATTATTTATGTCGCCATATGCCCGGTATGCTGAGTCAGCTAAAATTTCTCAAAATTTGACAATTTAGAGTAACAATTTATTAGTAACTATTTTTAGCTATGAAAAAGGTTACATGTTCTCATACATGTTTTTGGGGGTGCTGAATCAAAAGAAACCGGTTTGGTGTAGATACGAGCACTCTTAGTGCCAAAAAGTCGATAAACCCTGGTAAAGACATTTGTTTATCCGATTATCCTCCACATTTTTTTGAAAGATGATCGGATTTAATCTTTAAGACTTATTTTTCTAAAGAACCATCAGGCGTTTTAATTCCCCATCCTACGCTCTTTAATAGAATCGGAAATACGTGTATGTTTAATGTTTACGCCCTGAATTTGTTTATCCCCTAGCCTATTTAGTTCAGTCTGGTGGAATAGATGGCCTCTATAGTCTTGCCTGTATAGTCTGTACAAAATGAATTAATAATAATTCCTAGGGACTTTATGCGGGTCAGACGAGTGAATATTAGATTAGGTTGAGTTTATTGCCTGCATATATTGTACCAGGGTTCTTACATTAATCAAAATGAAACTTAACATATGTGAATTTTAACGTCTCATGTTGTGTTTTAAATGAACTTGATGTATATTTGGGAATGTTAGTATAGACAATATATTACTGAAGTTTTCTGCGGTATTGGATACTCGATAGGAGCGAATAATTCTACCAGTACCGAAAAAAATAGCAAATAGATATGGAACAATATTAAAGTATATTGCCGAGATTCTTATCAAGAACCAAAATCAATAAAAACTAGGCTACCAATTATGAACATAGTCTTTTTATGCACTCGTAATTTAAATGACAAGACAATATAAAATAGAGAATTTTAATTTAATCTGGTATTAATTTCATGACAAAATAGTTTGACTATTAACCTTAGTTAAACTACAATTAAAAAACAACAGTTAATTTACCATAGACATTGGAAATCGGAACAATTGCCTTGACAAGCAACAATTGCCATAGACATTGCAGCAATTACCTAGACAGCTATAATTGCCCTAGACATTGCAGCAATTACCTAGACAGCTATTGCCCTAGACATTGCAGCAATTACCTAGACAGCTATAATTGCCCTAGACATTGCAGCAATTACCTAGACAGCTATAATTGCCCTAGACATTGCAGCAATTACCTAGAAAGCTATGATTGCCCTAGACATTGGGTTATCTATTAGCTTTCTCGAGCGTAGTGAGACCGAGATAATATCACTTCGTGTAAACGCGAGACAATTTCCCAAGGAACCAGGTACCCCGTTTATTACGTTTGTTCCTGGCTTTCATTTTTATAGTTACCTAAGATAGGTTTACTCCGGGTTAAGTGCAATCCTATTTTACTAAGTTTAACTAAGACTTGACTTTTAAAATATTACCATTCCTGTATGCTAGATAATACCCCTCGTGATATGTTAATCTCAGACGAGAAATCCCAATGCACACAATATGTCGTAAGGGAAAGATACATTTAAAGGTACAAAGTACTTATGGTGGACTGGTGGGAATTATTTGAATCCCTGTATGGCATATGGTTAATTATATCCTGCTCAGATCCCAGCTACTAAATGACCTACATTAAAAGGTCATCATTCAGCACAATGTGTTTGAGTACAGTTCATCTGCGTTATAATTATTTTACTTTACAGGGCTACTTCATTTACTTACCTGAGTCGTAAATTAGCGTTTTCATGGCTGTTTAGCCAGGCAGCTTCCCTCGCCTTAAGCAAGGGAAGGGGGATTCATAGTTATTTCTATAACAAGGGTAGGAAAACAGTTTTTCTTCTCGAGGTCTCATTTTGTTTTACAGAGAGAACTGTATTAAAATAAAAAATAATGTAAATAAGAATTTTTTTTGCATTATATATGTCTTCAGGTTGCCATGATGAAGAGCATGTTAATGTTCGAAACGTCGGCACAAGGGAAGTGAGCGAGTTTTCTAGCCTTATCCTGATTCTTTAATATAATATATATATATATATATATATATATATATATATATATATATATATATATATAAACTCTTCTTAGTTTAGTCATTTCTATTTTAACCTTCGCTGACTACTTCTTCTGCTTTTATATTGTGACTTTTTCATCTTTTAACTTTTATCATGTTTTATTAGTTTGTACCTTCAATGTTTTTAACTTTTACTTTGGTTTTTAATTCATTTTTATGACAAATTATTTTAATTCAATGAACTTAGTTTTTATATTTTAAATTTTGCATGGGTCTCCTGGGCATAGTAGATTGATTCATAGTAGATGAAGACTGTGATTATTTCGTAAGTAAAATGTTTTATTTTATTTATATGGAAATATTTATATTTTTAAGTTCTCTTATTTCTTGGTTTATTTTTTTTTGTTATTGCTCATTCTTATTTAATTTATCTTTTTTCATTTTTCACTATCTAAATAGATTGATGTTTTCTTGTGTTGTAAAGGGCCCTGATGAAGAATTTGTAGTTAAATTCGAAACGTTGGCAGAAATAAATATACAGTTTTCATGTAAAGCTGTGTTTTTATTCATAACCTTATCCCGAGATTGGTGGAGACGCGTATATATATATATATATATATATATATATATATATATATATATATATATATATATATATATATATATATATATATATATATATATATATAATATGCTAAAGTAGCTAAACCCCCGTATAAGTAGCTCCCTGCGCATTCATGCTGAAGGGCTGAAACTTAGTAAATATCAATCTTTAGGTCTTATTGTGCTATACGGGAAATAATTTTTATGTTACAAATCAAATCAAATTAAAAAATAACTTTATTGCCACAATACAAAATAGTACAAAATAAACAATGAAACTATAAAATTTGAAAATTATCAAAAATAGAGGTAAATACATTTTAGAAAATACAATTTTAATGAAAAAATGTATGACGGTTACGTCATTAACCGGAAATAATGACTCCCTAAATAATTTTGAAATATTATAAAACGCAGTATAATTATACCGCGTTTTATAATATGTATATTTATAAAATTATACGTAACTCAAACATATGTCCCAGTGTTATTTTAGTTTTTGCATTAGTTCAATTTTTATAAACTTGTTTAAATACATTTTTTAAAAAACAAAAAAAAAATAATCCCATTGAGTTGAAATTTAGTACAAGGATATACCCTTTCGAATATAAAAGTTAGTCAGCATCAAGAGAGGTTAGTGCCAGGATGGGTGACCACTGGGAATAAAACTAATGTCCAACTATACATTAGCATTTACGAGCGGATCGAGTTCTGAAGGCGTGTTGCAGTATATACTTGGCTATTTGCATATTCTGAAGACGAGCGAAGCGAATCTGAAGAAATGAGGATAGGCGTATCAAATCTGATGTTGTGAGAAAAAGTTTCGAAGTACCCTGTTGTACCCGAGTTTTTCCAATCTATTACCCAAATATGGGTTATTTTGTTACCACCTTGGGTAAGTTTGAAATTTTAAATCACGTAATACCATAAACTGTTTTGAAAACTCCTAAATAATTCATTACTGACATTACCAATTTATAGTAATTTTTATCGAGCTATTATTTAACATATACTACAGATTTTTTTAAGAAAAAAATACTATTAGGAAAAGAAGACTTTAATTCTACAATGTTTTTTATAAACAGGAACAATATATTTCAATCCATTTGGATCATCTTCAGGAACTAAAAAACAAAAGTACAAAAATATTACTAAAAACATACAAAAATACAAAATAATAAGACTAGAAACAAAACATGAAAGCTAATAGTAATTATGGAATTCTACAAAAAAGACGTTTCTCTCTTAAGAAGTTTAAGAAAAATACTTGTTTGTGGTGGTTTTGGAAATAAATTTAAAATATGTGTCGATGCCAACAAAAGCAATATTTTGCTGAAAACCTTCACTCTTTGTTCTACAGAGAAAACTGTATTATAATATAAAAATAGTACAAATAAGTCAATTTTCAGATTGTTATTAGCATTAGTTGCCTGGGTGAACAAGAGCTAGTTGTGCGATATATATACATTTATTACATAATTTATTTACTTTATTTATTATAAATAAATTATATATAAAATCATGCTTCTTACTTCAGACTTGTTTCGTTCGTCCTCAGAAGTTACAAGTCATTAATTTTATACTTGCCAGACTTCGTGGGGCCCCGCGATTAAACGGGGCCCTATTTTAGGTAAAGAGATTGTATAAAAACTCAAACAAGAGGCCCCGCGAATTGATGATCTTAAGAAAGACTATACTAATCTCTACTGGGGCATGAACCAATTTTATTAGTAGGTTTACTTTTAATACTGTATCTTTTTGGGGGCACCTAAACGCTGCCACCGCCCCCTCCCCCCGCATTGCGGGGCACTGGGTTTTATATCTTACCAAGTGTGATATACAATTGCAATTATTTTGTTTTCGCGATAATTTTCTTATGCCAGAAAATCGCTAAAAACGGTTGTTATATACTTGTATATTAATATAATTGTATATTCATTTGGTTAGGATAAGATGGTTTAAACCTGCCGAGTTTAGGTCCCAAATGGTCTTATTAATGTTTTTTTATTATCTTATAAATATGCTAAGAATAAATTTAATTAGGGCAAATTTTATCGGGAATATGAATAAAAATTCAAGAAAAAGGAAATTTACCAGTAAATTAGGACGTATAGGAAAAAGAGAAAAAATTGCAATTTAATTTGCAAATTTAAATAGTTCGTCCTTTTTTGCCAAAATTGCTGAAAATGTTTGTATCTAGATGTTTGGTTTAGTCGAGTTTTTTTTAAATTTCAACTCCTTTGAAATTTCGGTGTTTGACTAAAAATAAATGGTAAAATTGGATTTAAACACTAAAAATATTTAGCAAATCGTTTAGATTATGTAAAAATGTATTCTCTGATCAAATTTAAGGGATTGCTATATAAATGGCGATATAGTGACTAGAGTGAGTGGGGACGCAGCGGGAGATATCTTAGGTCGTGTCAGCAATAGCTGAGGGCAACATTCAGAACATATTAACCTAGGATCTAAAAGTGCAACGACCTCAAGATGCAAGGGCCATCAAACTTAGCTGCACAATAATAATGCTAGTAGAAAGCTAGAAGTAGTTTAGGTGGGGGGTACAGGCCCGTCCTGAGCCTCGCCCCACTACTCTGAGGGCACTGTCCTCAATCTACCCTTCGCCATCCACGCGACGGCAAAAACACCCCTCTCTCGCGTACTTCTCTCTACTAGGGGCCAATTCCTAGACCAGAATGGTCAGCAACTAACGGGTCACCCCCACTTCGTAATCCTGACCATTTAACTCATACCTCACTACATTTTACACTGGACTACAATAACTTGTAACAATTATATTATTATAGCATCAGTATTCTATTTCCATTCTACGAGAGTGATTCTGTCTAACATACCATTGACATTTTATTTATCCTCCCCCAAGATGTTGCGGCTTCAAACTAATACGATATCAATATTCGCCTGTCTCCTTTAACAGTATATTATAATTATTGAGTATTAGAACTAGAAATGTCAGTCATGCTAATTATGAAGATTTGCTCACAATAAGTATAATAATAAATTAATCGTTCATTAAAAATTTGTTTTACCAAAATAAATAATTTAACTAAATAATTCGTATTGCACATTTGTGTAACATAAGCTGAGAGCTCGTAGCTCGTGTGCGACACTGAGCCTTTCCTTATAATCTATTGCAACAAATTAATACAATTAAATTTTTAATTGGGGAAAGAAAAAAGAAACTTTATACATTTTAAGATTAACAGAATAAATAAATGGAAACAAGTATAATTCCACCCTATAGGTATTAGGTACCTTAGAGTTTTTTTTTAATTTTACAAGTTTTTTAGGTTTTAGTTCCGAGTCGTCGGCGAGGATAGACTTAACTTTATGGCAGAGGCGATGCCTAGGCTGCCGATTGTTAATTGCCTGGTAAGTTTAGACTGAAGCAGGTTAAACGATTCAGCACTGCTTCCTTTGTTGCCTTGTAATGTGCAATGTATCTACTAACAACAGAAAACACTTCTCATTATACGCAATAACATACTTTTTATTACATTTTTCGCATTTAGACGTTTATATTATGCGTACACTTCTGCCAAGGGGGCCAATAATAATAGACAAGAAGTTGGAGTTTTAAAATGCCATCATTTTAAAACTCATCGCGTTTAATGAAAAAAATCGGAAATGGGGTGCCTCGAAACTTATCTAAGAGACATCAGATTCGCTACTTGGGACTCCACATCGCTTGACCTTAGAATATACAAATAATAAAATGCACTGCAACTCGTCTTCGGACTTCCTTAACTCGTCCTCAAACCGTAAATACATTCGTTTTTTTCCAGGGGTTATCTATCTAGGTACTGACCTTACTCGATGCTGACTAACTTTTATGATACAACCAAAACCGTAGGTATACTTTCCGCATTGTAACGAAACTTCACATGCTTATTTATTTCATAAAAGGATACACTCTTACCATAATTTATATAGACAGACGAGTTTGTGAAAACCACTCAAGAGGTCTTAAAACACATGAAACGGATAATTTAGGTGAAATATTTTTTCTAAATACAAACTATATAAATGAGGAACAGTAAAAATTTTAAATAACGATTTTTTTAAGGAATTAATTTTTCTTGTTTGAAAATGGTTCAGATAGCTGATTTGACCCAAATACAAACTATGAATGATATATTTTCAGGTTTAAATAAACATTTATAATGTAATTTTTAAACTACATATTAAAACCATATTGAGGTATAAACTTGCCTATATTTTATCGGGAGGATAGTCTGCACCCTCCCGATCTTATGTTAAAACAATATTATATAGCTAGTTTAAACCGAATCCGTTTCATTAATGTTTATCACCAAAGTAGTATAAGTAAGTTTCTTTGGTTTTCACCCAAACAGTTTCAGTAGAATCGTACACAAAGTAAAATGTTCTGAACAAACTTATTATTAAGAGGAACTCGAGCAACATTATTAGTTATGTCATAGTAGTGCCAGTCAGTTCCATTCATAAGTCGAATCGCGAATTCATTTAAGAGAAATTCATTAACATTCAAGAAATATACCAACTAACAAGGGCCCAACTCCCAAACAACATGCTGTAAAAGAATATAGCTAATTCGTTTCAAAAAAAATGCAGGCTGTACACTTTAAAACGAAAGATACGCCAATGTGTCAAAAAGCTCGCTTCGTCTGCCTTGGTCCTAGTAATTGGTTATAGAATGCGTAACTAACTATTTAAAACAAAATCATATCAATTTTTTCTTCAGGTAAAATATATTCCAGTTAAAATAATATTTACAAAGGCCTTGAACATTTTAAACGCCTATTTAAATTAAAAAACGCTTTGAGGGAAAAAGGATTTAAAGAGAACCTTTAAATTGCATCTCTATGCAACAATAACTCCTTTTCTTGAACGTAATAATATTGTAGTGTTGTGTACATTATTAAATAAGCATTAAATATCTAGATGTAACAGAGTGAAGGTTGCGAGTTGCTTCGCTTAGTCGCTACCCTAGATGCCTTTGAGTTTAATAAAAATTAACATAAGTGGTTTGCTTATGCTCGCTTTGCTAGACTAAATGTTTTTTTTTGTTATAATAAAGATTCTAAGCCACACTTCAATCGTCTGAATTTGTCAATAAAGTTAAACAATTATTGCAAATGCGTGTATCCTTTGCTAAAGTTACCTATTATTGATCTAACATTAATACCTCTACTCGGAAAGTTGTCTCTAGATATAGTTCTAGTGATCTATCTTCGGGAAAGTACAAGAACCAAAGTATACGAGATAAAAATTCCGGGCGAGATGCATGATCAAGCGATTAATGCTTGACCAACAATTCATTGTTTGTTTGAGTTTTTGGGTTTATTATTCTCATCTTAAGAAGAATACTTGTTTTTCAATTTTGTCAGGATGCTTAAAATTAAAGCTCTTATATTTATCCCATTAGTTGTACAAAACTATGTTCATCCTTCCAAAATAGTCACGGTATACCATAATTGGCCCTCATGTGTACTGCTCAACTTATGAAGCATGAACTGGAAACTTAAACAAGAAATATATTTATCATTTGATACTACTGTGTTTTGCAAAACATGAATAGTTGACACAATATAATTGTGCGAGAGACACCTAGGAAATGTAACAAGCAAAAAGTAATGCTACATCTGGGAACTGTTCGATCATTCGACATTCGTCATCATTGATTGCTCGAAATAATGTCATGTTCCACTCTGTTTCGTAACGTCTAACTCATCAGGGCGCCGATAGAACCTGGACACAATAATATTGTGTCAGGAAATATCTTGCTGAGCGAGGAAGGGCGCATTTCAAAGGAAATTGACCTGGCTTGCTGACCTCCGCGCCAGAGTAATAATAATGTGACAAGAAGCACCTTTCAACCAAATATCCACTGTTCAACCCGAAAAAATAATTTCATAGCATATTGCTGGTGATCAATGTTATTTTTAAATTACCAACAAATGTCTTTTTGCAACCGAATTGTCTCTTTTCATTATAGTTTTTAGCGATCTATAGATTCGCTAACCCTGGAGTTAGTTAAAAACAGTCTCCCTGTAATTTGGTTATAGAAGTATTGATTTTAATATTAAAGCAATAGAAAAAGAGTATATTATCAATAATTTTATAATGGTTTATTTAGGTATACCCTAAGTAATGTAGTTACATTACTTATAGTTTAGAGTTTTTATAGTTACTTATAAGTAAGTACTTGTAAGAGTTTACTTAGTTACTTAGAGTTTTTTCTTATAGTTTTTCACAGTGAGTTCATTGTGAAAAACTATAAGAAAAAACTTGAGTCCTTCGGCTTTTAGGCTTAGTGGCCAATGGCAATTCGATACCGAAATGAGTTTTACAGCTTTGAATTGTGAAGAAGCCTCAATGAAGCCAGTATTGAGGGGCCATCTTCATTTAAGTTTTGACTTGAACTCAAATTGAACGTTTTTCATTTTTAACATTTTACTTTTTGTTTACTCAAGTTATTTCTTTCTCATGACGGGGTGGGCGCTCCACGAGCTACACTACGCCTTGCTCTGATATTGTGTTATCTAATATAAAGTATCTACTTTTTTTAACTTAACTAAATAATGATTTTCGGTCAAATATTACTTTACTGCCTTTTAACATGGTTGTCTGTTAATCTCATAGAAGAAAACATTAATGGGTACGGGGTACTTTAAATTTAAGTAAACCCGCAAGAATGAGTTATTATTGCGGGTTAATGATATCGTAAAGTAATTATTTTGCGAATAGCACAACAATACCTAAAGATTCATTTTCTAACAACTTTTTAGCTTAAATACACTGGGAGATACGATGCTGTCGTCGTTTATGGTTAATGGTGTGCTAAGTAGTTTTACAATGTTTATTGCCAATATGTGTGTGTGAGTGAGAGTATGTGTCTGTTATCATTGTAGCTCCTAGTGTCTTCATGATAGAGCTAAAATTTAGTACAAAAAACAGTCTTTAGGTCTAGTTGTGCTTTCGGGAAAATAATTTAAAAAATTATTTTCGTACCAACTCTGTAGCATAAACTCACAGGGAGCTACCATGATAATAGACTCATACACACACATGCAGACAACTTTGTAAAAACCACTAAAGAGGTCTTTAAACACCTAAATTGGATAAGTCAGTTGAATTACCGGTTTCGGATTTTTATTGCAAGCACAATACTTTTTCTTTATACCTATAAAGAAAAGGTATAAATGAGAAAAAGGAAAAAATATTGTGCCTCAGCGTTTTATAACTGCATGTTCCTTTTTATTATGTTTGTTTAAAATTTTGCATGGTGTTTTAAACAGGGAATTGAAGGACTGGCCTACAGAGTATTACAAGAGTGTGAGCTCAACTTATTCCTATGCTATCGACTCCTATCGGCTTTTGCTATACTAATTGCTGAAAAGAAGCAGGAGTTATCTTATCAACTTTAACATCCTCATTCACCGTAGGCAGATTCTATCTCTCAGAACATCTCACCAAAGCCAATAAAGATCTCTTAATGTTAACCAAAGCTAAAGCAAATGAAAAGAACTACCAATTTTCTTGGTTTAGTAATAATAAAATATTAATAAGAAAAGGTGCCAAAGCTTTGTTAATAAGAAATGCATCAGATCTCAATCAAATAATATAGCTATATTACAACTACTTTATTTTATTGATCTTATCCCTTATATTTATATTATATAAAATTATATCCTCATCTACTCACAGCAATGCAAAATTTATTATAGATTATACTATATACTACTTTATGTATTATTATTTGTTCTCTGCGTTTATTTCCTTTTTTCCTATTTTCTATCACAGTTTATCTTTATTTTTTAATATAAACTTAATGTATCTATATATTATAAATAGTAATTACCAGTTAAATTTAATTAATTGTCTAAATTTTAGTGTAATGTCCTATTATGTTACTAAGATGTTGATTAATAGCCTTCCTGAACGGTTTATGATTATACAAAGCTTTGTTGATGTTTGTTATTTAAATCTTAAAACATGCAAACTAATTTTAGTGTCAAAATCACTATGTACAAAAGTTGGTCTAAGTTATATACATGAGTGATCACGTATTTACTGATGGTCTTGACTGTTTGGACAGTGAAGACGACGTCAAAGAAACCGTTATAAACGATTATAATATTGCTAAAATTTTTGACAAATTTTCCATTAATATATTTCATACAAATATAAGATCGATTAATAAGAATTATGATTCATTGCGATTATTATTAGAAAACTTAAACAAGAAAATGGACGTAATAATACTAACAGAATGTTGGTTACAACACTACGACAGTTTCTTTGATTTAGATGGTTACAGTTCATATTTTGATGCCGGTAAAAATAGAGCAGAAGGTGTTGTAGTCTTCTGCAAAAACAATATTAAAGTAACTAACCTCCAAACTAAAGCTATTGAGGACTGTAACAGTTTATCAATTAAATGTAAAATAAATAACATTGATTTCACATTAACATCAATATATAGATCACCTGAAATTAACGTTGAACACTTTGTAACTAACTTAGACTCATTCCTTAAAAATAATAATGCAATGAACCATTTTCTTGTAGGAGATATTAATATAGATTTACTTAGCAATTCCTTAATAACATCCAGCTATCTTAATACACTGAGTCAGTATGGATTTGTAAGTCATGTTAACTGTGTAACTAGACATGAAAAAGATTCCAAGTCTTGCTTAGATCACATAATGGTTAAGATTAATAAAAATAGTAACAACTATGTGAAATCTTTTGTACTACAGAATAAAATATCTGATCACTATCCTACAGGACTAATTATTTGTAATCACAAATCAAAGACAGATGATAAAAGTTTTACTATCACTAAAACTGACACGGACAAACTCACAGATTTAATATTGCAGACAGACTGGACTGAATTATACAAGATAAACAATTCAAATCACGCTACCGAAACACTCGTAAACACTATTAAAAAACACATCAACACATGCACACAAACACAAACAATAAAAATTACATGCAAAAACAAACGTTTAAAACCTTGGATTACTAGTGGAATTGTAAAATCAACTAAGATTAGAGACAAAATGCGAAAAACTCTTGAAAAACAGCCTTTCAACTCTCAACTAAAAAATAAATATGTAAAATATAAAAACTTACTAACAAAATTAATTAAAAAGACTAAAAATAAATACTTCACTGACAAACTACCGAAAAACACAAACGATTCGACTCAGATTTGGAAAGTAGTCAATGAATGTTTAAATAGGAAAAAACCTCGCACCATAACATTGCAGAAATTAAACACAACGGACATACTTATACCTCGAACCGTGACATTGCAAATCAGCTTAACTCTTACTTTGGTAACATAGGACGAGACTTAGCTAACCAAATAAATAACAGACCAACACAAGACGACAAACACAAACAATTAGACACAACACAACAATACAATACTAACCAATTTACAATACAAGAGTTTAGTGACGTTACAGAGCAAGAAATAGAAAAATATATATCTCAACTTAAATCAGATACATCTCCAGGTATAGATAACATAAAAGCTCAATATTTAAAAATGTCTAAGACAAATCTCATTAAACCATTATGTTATGTAAGTAATCTATGTCTTAAACAAGGTATTTTCCCCGATATACTAGAACACGCTATTATTACTCCTCTGCATAAACAAGGCGATAAGGATGACCCCTCTAACTACAGACCAATATCTATTGTATCAAATATATCAAAAATTATAGAAAAATGTCTTAAAAACAGATTGGTTCAATTTTTAGAAACAAACAGTGCGTTATCAGAGAAACAATATGGCTACACAAAAAACAAAAACACATCTCACGCTGTCTATAAACTTACCGAACTGATTACTGACGACTTAGATACAGGAATGAAATGCTTAGCTGTTTTCATAGACTTGAAAAAGGCATTTGACACGGTATCGCATTTCATTTTACTTCAAAAACTATATAACTTGGGAATAAGAGGAACTTGTTTTAATATGTTTAAAAGTTACTTAGAAAATAGAAGTCAACAAGTCAAACTTAATGGTGAAAGTAGCGATTCTTTAAATGTGGATTTCGGAACACCCCAAGGAACTGTGATAGCCCCTTGGTTATTTTTAATTTATATAAATAGTTTATTAAATCTAAAAAATGCTTACTCTGATATAGTGTGTTTTGTAGACGATACTCTGTTATATTTTAGAGGAAAATCCTGGAAAGAAGTTTTTCAAAAAGCCTCTGAAGGGCTTTCTATAGTTAAATCCTGGTTTGACGACAATCTCCTGACACTTAACTTGCAGAAAACAAAGTATATGTGCTTTTCTCACGATAAAAGAGGACAACCATTAACCACTGAACCACTGAAAATACACAACACTGACTGTACACTGAATACATTACAAACTAACGCTTACAACACTACTTGTAACTGTAACACTATAGACCGAATTGACCACATTAAATATTTAGGTGTCATTGTTGACAAGCACCTCAACTGGAAACAACATATAGCTTGGATCACTACCAGAATTAGAAAAACTTTTCACACTTTCTTACGCACCAGAGAATTTGCTAATAAAACTATACTTAAACTGCTCTACCACGCATTCACTGAATCTATAATTAATTATTGTATTCTAGTTTGGGGAAGTGCCGCACAAACAGATTTAGAACAAGAATACATCCTCAATGATATCTGCAATTATCAGGTTTATACATCCATAATGATATCTGCAATTATCAGGTTTATACATCCTCAATGATATCTGCAATTATCAGATTTATACATCCAAATATCTTGTGTGTGCCGTAAAGAGAAAGAGTTTATATTTTCTTTTCTCTTTAACCTTTCGCTCATTACTACTACTTCTACATCTAATATTTAAGATCTTTAAACTCTGAATCGTGTGTTTATGATGAATAAAAGTAATCCATGCCTCTTGTGAGGGATATTCTCCAAGTATTTTTTTTTATTACATTATAATATATATAGTAGTATTTATATATGTAAACAAAATTATATTATGTATTTTTTGAAATAAAGAGAAATTTAAAAAAAAAAAAAAAAAAATCAAACAAAACTTTTCGTAGCGATTCAAACAAGTTTTAAAGTATAGTATACCTGGATTGCATTAATGTATTGTGTGTTTAGTATAATTTCTCTTGAAAGGCGCCTTTTATTTTAAAACTTATTTGGGGATTGAATTGAATTTATGTACGTAATATCATTTATACATGCACTATTATCTATTAACGTAATATCATCTATATGCGTCCTATCATCCAGTGCTATTTGCCAAAAAAGTCTACCAAATTGATTTGATTGAATAATTGTCCAATATGTACTATATTTTTAATCCCTATGGATGTTTAAATCAATTTGCCATTTTATCCCCTATATATTTGTCCTAAAGATTTAAAAATAAATTTAAATGAATTTGACAGCTAAGAAACCAATATAGGCTGTGCTACCTGTAGCTTCTTTGTTTTCCCCTGCTTGATCTGTCATTATTTGTTTTATAGAGAATTGGTTTTATTCCAATAATAAAATGTACTGCAGCTCGTCTTTTGGTCGTCCTCTGATCGTAAATACTTTGGTTTTTCCCAGTGGTTACCCATCCAGACAATGACCTCACACGATGCTGCTTAACTGTTATTATCTTGCAATAACCTTAGATATACTTTTTTGTATGAATCAAAATTTAGTAGACCTGTAAATTATATAAAAAGAGATTCTTGTACTAAATTTTAACTCAATTGAATGATTTCCCGATTTTTTACAATTTAAAATTAAACGTAAGCATAAGTCATTTGATACAAACTAAACTAATGCTGATAATGGGATGAAACTTAAAATATATTTTGGTTTTTATACGACTACATTTGTCCCAAATCTTAAACCGATCAATACAATTTTTTGCCTTTTATGAAGTTTTTTAATTTTTGTTAAGTCATTATTGCGTAGTGACCTCATATTTTTTTCTAGAAAGCACAACAAGACTTAAAGATTGATTTGTGCACTAAGTTTCAGCTCTCTAAAATAAAATCTCTTGGAACTACCAAAATAACAGACATCACTTTGTAAAAATCACTCCGGAGGTCTTAAAAACGTCTGAAGTGGATAATTCGGTTGGAATTCCGGTTTCGGATTTTTAGTTCAAGCGCAATACTTTTCCTTTGCCCCTATGATATACATGAGGAAAATTAAAAATCTAATGATGCTAGACGCATTCTGGTGGTTCAGTATGGCCTATACAAATTTATTGGATAGTAAAATAGCATTTTCCCTATTTTACAAATAAACCTGTCTAAGGTCCAAAGGGTAAATATTTTTAAGTAAAAACAAGATATGATATATCCTTAGTGGTCGAATGTCAATTTATTAAATTAAATAATCATAAATTAAAGTGAAAATTTTGCATTTTGTTCACAAGAAAATATTGTTTATACCGAATTAGAGTCCTTGTTCAGT
This sequence comes from Microvelia longipes, assembly GCA_018340805.1. Taxonomy (NCBI): domain Eukaryota; kingdom Metazoa; phylum Arthropoda; class Insecta; order Hemiptera; family Veliidae; genus Microvelia; species Microvelia longipes. The sequence goes on along the minus strand of JACMZG010001893.1, from coordinate 7,016,015 downwards.
CCTGAAATTTTAATGCCCATTAATAGCAAGATCCTCAAAATTAATTTTAACCCACAATAGTTTCCCCTAAATATTATTATTGTTGTATAATATTCTATGACTTAAATATGTTGGGGGCAATATGGGAAATGCGGGCATTGTGTACGATGCCCGGCCTTCTTGAGCAATTTGGTAAATATAACTAATAAGCTTCTATTGCCAACTTACCCAGCATTGTGAATTTAATTTTATCTCTTAATGTTAGTTCTAATTACTTAAAATTTCTGGTGAAGTTTGATTAAGAGATAGATTTTTAACAGGGTGCTTACTAGGCGTATACCCGTTTACAGGTCAACTTCTGGAGATCGTACACTCAGCTCTTTCTAGTAGAGAGCAACAAAACCTAGATACTAAAGACTTCAAATACTAGCTAGCGGATTTTAATTGAACTAAAGATTGAATAGGACCAAAAACGAGACTTTTTTATGAATCTGACTTGCAATCGCTGTAAAAATGGTGATTCGCCTGTTCGCTCTTTATCTGACTTTGAAAAAAGAGCTTTTTGCAGTAAAAAGTGGTCTAGTTGATGACGGAATTGATAATTCAACTATTGTCTAATATGAAGCAAAATTATCAGATGTGAAATCAAACCCTCATTTAAACTTTTAACCTATTCTCCAACATTAGTAAGTCGGGTAAATGTTTAATTCTTGAGCCAAATTTAAATTACAGGTTGAACTTGAATATTTTTACTTTGAATATGAATTTTAATATTTACTCGATTTTTCCATGATGTCCAATTTGTTGATTATCAGGGAAATAGGTGATAGGTAGGAGCATTGAATGTTTCAGACCATTTCCAATTTCACTTTTTTAAACCATTACACACTTCCATCAATAATAACAGTAACTACGAGCAAAATGAGGGCATCATGGATTGCAGTGGGCTACATCAAAATCTGACACTTATTTTTTCCATCACTTCATTTTTTTGTTATTATGCATCCCTTGCTATGGGGATTTGGCTGTATCACTTCTTGTTTCTGAGAATTTTTCATTCAAACAAGTTTTGTATGCATAAAATATACATTTTAGCACGAAATGAAAAAAATAATTTTACCATTTCTTAAAGTGCATCCAATTGTCATATTTTTGTTCCAGTGTTTTTTAATAAGAGAAATACTGGATTTAAATTAAGCAGAACAACATCTTTAAGAATTGGAAAACAAAAATAACCACCACAATCCAAAATAGTTCTCTTGAATGCCAGTGAAATTATGATTAAGATTGTTATACTAATAATCATCATCAGTAGACAAACTGGTATGTATTATCTATGGCTTTTCATTAAGCTTTGCCTAGGCGGTAAAACAGGATTATCTATGATTCAATGTTCAAAACAAAAGTTGAAATGGTCTGTAAACATTTAGCTTAGAATAAAAACCATAAAAATTCATTTATTATACTTATAATATATATTTATAATAATCTGATCATAGTTGTCTGAAAACCAGTTAAAGACATATTTGCGGCAGTTTAATATTAATTTATTTTTACTTTTTATTCATTTCTTTTTTAGATTTATTGTATTTTATTAATTTATTTTAATCAATTCCAAAGTTTAAGTTATATGCTCCTTTAATTGCTTGTGAGAACTATTGACACATGAACAGGTTGCAAGACTTCCTGTGGAAACTGCCATAAAGGCAAGTTTAAGATTTGGCATCTTATTCCCACGTTGAAAGATAATTATATCAGGGAATGTCATATTAGCATTAACATCATCACGACACAGTTTTTTTTATTGAAAATCCAGTACTTTTAGATTTCTATAATCTATCTCATTTTGTAAATTGGACAGTTTTTGGGAATGCTATAGTTATTTTCATAATGTAAAAATAAAATAATCATCAATGTAACCATAAGTTCTCAGAGACAATGTAGGAGACAGCTAAATTTTAAATTTTTGTTTTAATATTTAAGAAAAAAGAGTACTGACAAATAATTTTTCAAAGAAAAAGGAGTAAATAAATTAAAATAAGAAAAAATTAAAACATAAGCAGTCAGATAAAATGGGCCCTTATTGGCAAATTATATGTTCCACTACATTAAAAGACTATTTATGAAGAGATTTGAACAAAAAGATTTTTTGTGGAGAACAAACCAGGCCAAGTAAGAGCCCTCTAGTCCCCATTAGAAATCCTTCAACAATTACTACCATCTTAAAAATTAATATATTTAAATTTAAGAGTGTAGCTTTTATAAAAATGACATATTGGGCCTCAATTTTGTTTTTTTATTAATGAGGCATTCCACAATGATGACTTATTAGTTTTTTTTTGACATGACAAACCTTAGTTCTTACAATCCTTTTGTATGGATTGTATCAATAGGTAATTTGACGTGGTACCCTAAACATTGAAATACCATTGATACCTAAACTATCACTCTAAGAAGGACGATAAAGAACCCTTTTAAAAGAAATATTTAAGTGTCAATCTCACCCAATGGATTTCTAAAAAATGTTAAGGAAAAATATATTCTTAATGATTAAAGAATGCAGTTAAACTCAACTGTGGCAGTGGTATAGTGTAAGAATGCCAAACCAATATCTAAAATATAAATACTTCATATAAAATAATAAAAAGCCTTTCTCCTTTCAAATAAAATCAGAAGGGATGGCAACAGTGAACCAATACAGGCCATTGTGAAGCCTGAGCCAAAACACAACAGTAGACAAAAAACTGGCTCTGATCCACAAATAAGAGACCTGGACTCTACCATAAAGGCTCCGGTCCCAGGATAGAGAAATGGGCTCTCCCATAAAGGCTTTGGTCCCAGGATAGAGAACTGGTCCCAGGACAGACCTGGGCTCTCCCGTAAAAGCTTTGGTATCAGGATAGATAACTGGGCTCTCCCGTAAAGGCTCCGGTCTCAATTCTATGACCAGAACCAGTTCTCTTTGCGGTATAGTTTTGAGTGAGGCATCAGTATGACCTGCATTGGTTGACTGCAGCTATATATTTTATTTCAATTGTGACGACTTCTCATTCTTATATTTATATATTAATAATAGATAAGGCATATTCATATGACACCACTACCTTCTGAAGTCATTACCTTTGTAGTATTAAGCAGTACTGTAATCACTACCTATTGTAGTTTAGGGAGTGCTGTAGTCACTACCTATACTATAATCTTAGTGAGTACTGTAGTCAGCACCTACTGTAGTATAAAGGAGTACTGTCGTGCCCACCAACTGATCTCTACATTCGATTTACCTTTTCAAATAATAAAAATGTTTTCAACTGGAAGACTTAAAGCCATAGAATCAGGAATAATATGCTATAAAATTATTTTTCCTATAATTGCAACTAGCTCAATATATTTTAATTATACAAGAAATCGATGATATGATGTAAAAGGATCAATTCAGTCTTTACAATATAGTGAATTCATGGTTATCGAAACAAAATTTCATTTCAATAAAAATAAATAGATAAATTGATTGATTTCTTACAGCTGAAGTCTAGATTTAAATTAGAAGGAATTTATCTTTACTTAAATGTCTGTCAGACAAATATCGAACATTAATGTTAATGGACGAAATATAATAAGCAGCATTTGCTGCACTATAATGGAGTATATTGTATTACTATTCAAAATCTTGAAAACTAATGTAATGGTTTAAAAAATACTGAACAATTAACTCAGACAGCCAGTGCAGTGTACAGCAAGTTTCTGATCTATATGGGCAACTTTAGATTGATAATAGCAGACATTTAATTTTATTGCTGATGTGAAGAATGGACATGCACCAATTGTTTTATCATCCTATTGATAAAGTGTATTCTTTTCATCAGTCTCCTATCATCCACAACAAACAAAATTGAGCAGATTTATAAAGTAAGCCAGTTTTAAATTGATTCATGGGTAAACAGAGCCATAGCCAGCTTATCGTTTTATAAGGAAAGTTTAGGCCTGGTTAACTCTAGGTATTCATATGTAATATATTGTTACATATTATGGGCCCCAATATATTATACTCGCATTATACTTATTATATCGCAAATTAGCTGACGTAGTGTTATCATCGTAGTTATTAGTGTTAGATTTAATGTAGTATTAAATAGAGTAGTGAAAGAAAAAATTCTGGTTAAGCATTAATATCTAGTTTAAATTTTATTCTTTATACATTTTCACCTTGAGTTTCTAAAATTCGATCATTTTTAATGCTTTTATAGTGGAAATATTTTATCATTATATGACTAGTTATATATGTCGTTATAAGATAAATTATCTAATACCAGAATTTGAAGAGTTGGACTTATTTCCAAATAACCATCATGGTGCAGTTCCCGAAGATAGTAATAACAATGACTCAGGTAACTCCTTGGAGACTGTGGCGAAAGTGGATTTGGAGAGTACGCCTAAGGAATCTGGCATTGAGTATGGAGGTAAGCAGTTAGTTATCGGAGACGAAGTGGAAGTAGCAAGAAGAGATGGTAGTTCTCAGGGATGTGTTGTTACCAATATTAACAAGAATATTGTTGATGTTGAGTGGATAGAAAAAGACGGGACAATTAAAGGTAAAACAATCACCGTCAGCAGTTTCACTTATACAGAGGAACCCGTGCCCACTGACCTAGGTCAACCCACAACTACTCCTTCGCTTGCAAATTCCACTGAAACCCCCGGACCTAGCGCAACATCTGACATCAATAATTTAGAAAATAATAAAGTAATATGCAAGATTTGCAGATTATCAAGAGGCTTGAATACTCATACAGCTAAAAACATCCAGCTGAAGCCAACCAGCAAAAGCTGGAAAGTATTCTTAAAATGCAAAAACATGGGAAAAAGTCAGATGACCCTGCTAGCGAAGTAGATTCCTGGGATAAAAAATTTAAAGACCTGCTATCTTCTGACACAGATAACTTTCAACGCAAGACCTTCGATTCTGTAACTGCCGACTTTCTCTTGTTCCTTAAGGACGCAAACAATGACCTACCTGGCCCTAAACACCCAGCCTTGCGTTACTATAGAATGCGGAAAAAGAACAAAAATAATAGCAGTTCTAAAGGAGCTAAAAAGACCAGTAATCCCCAACGCGCTAATAAACCAGCCAGAGAAAAACGACAGCAACAGTATCAATATGAAGTTGCTCAATATAACTACTACAATAGAAGGAAGAAAGTTGTAAACAATATAATGAACCCTGATCAACCTAAGCATTGTAATGTTAATACTAGTGACGTTGAAAATCACTTTAAGACTATCTTTGAAGAAAAAATGACAGCCAGAGAGAGACCTATGAAAATAAACCTGCTAAGCCTAATATTTTATCAGTTAAAGCTAAAGACTTGCATAAAGCCATAAAATCTACATCTCTTGACACTTCTCCAGGGCTAGATGGCGTATTAATTAGGACAGTTAAAGCTTTAAACATTTCCCAAGTTATAAAATCCATAATAGAGATATATTTGTTATGACGAGGTATTTGCCATAGACTCGGATGGATCTCCAAGGTATTCCGACATCATTGCGTTTCATCCAAGCAATAAAACTGCTTTAATAGTCAATCCAACCATAAGGTATGAAACGAATGATCCGGAACAAGCCGAGGAGGTTCATAAGGAGAAATATAACATATTTGGGAAATGTATAAATTATTATAAAGAAAAATTTAGAGAAGCTCATGGAGAAAGAGAATACCAAATTTACGGACTTTGGTTTGGTTCTAGAGGAACCATTCCACAAAAAACTAAATTATTTTTTGACAAGATCGGCATAGATCAAAAATTTCTTAGACTCCTAGGTGAAAATATAATTTTAGACTCAATAGGTATTATAAATAACCATATTTACTAATAATTGTAGTTTTATTTAGATGTATATATGTAAAATTTTAAAACTTAAATGTAATTATTTACATGATTTAATATGATTATGTATAAATTAATAATTTGATAAAATTGTCTTTAAGATAGATTAAGTATGCTGTGTGTTTCAGCAATCCTTTAAAGAAGGACAGCTCCCTTTGTAATGTAATTTTTTTTATAAATAAAGTATTTCTCTCTCCTCTATGGGCCCCAAGCAAAATATTTTTCATATCAGATTCTAACTGTCCTGTTCCTTCCCAGGCAAATGGACCACGGGTATTTCTTTCAGATATAAAATTAAGAATGTTTCTTTTCCCACATTTTAATTGAAAGCGTTATATTATTAGTTGACTATGAAGCGAAGATCAGAAACAAACTGAAATCTAGACACTAAAGGTATGAAAGAGATATTGTCAGTACCTAGCCTTGTGCTCTGTTCTACTCCATTAATTAATTGAAAATATAACCATTCATTTATCCTCAACATTATAATATTATTCGAAAATAAATAAAAAAATTAAAATAGAATAAATAAATATCAGTACATATTAAAAATAAAAACAGCATAGTCAATTTAAGTTTGCCCCAAGAAGCCAAGTGGTTATAGGCAACCACACCTTCACAGCAATGCTAAAATCGACCACACTTCTATTTAAGTCTTTACATTTTATTTTTAATTTCAGCTTAAACAGCCTTTAAATATAAAAATTATTTTCTTTATTTATTTTAAATTCATTTAGTTCACTTATACAAAATATATTTTATACTTTTGGTCATTTATAGAAAAATTAGTTTATACACATTTTCTTTATTTTTATTAAATAAATTTTAAATGATTTATTATTTTTTAATTGTTTTTAAATTAATTTTATCACAGTCATAATCATTAATTTATAACACATTTATTTGATTCCCTCAACTTAAAAAATAAATTAGGAACAGAAAAATTATCAAAGACGTTATCCGACATAGACACTTTAGGTTTTTAATAATTTTAATAATATTATATTACATGTTGCATTATTGTACATATAATTACAATCACATAATATCAAAATATTATTAATAATTTAAAGCCTGATCAAAGACATTAAAAATATATTGTTTATTTATGCAACCTATGCAAATATTTTCTATTAAAGTAAGATTTTCTATGAAAATACAAAAAATCTGAGCTACATAAGCAATACATTTGTCAAAACGACATTTATGGTGTTAGATTGCTAGGTTTAAACCACAGATCATTAATATTTTGGCCAACCAAAGATCATTGATTTGGCATGTTTAAGACAAAAAATGCATAACAAAATAAATATAATTCAAACAACAAAATAAATAATTAATATAAATAATACACATTCATCATATTAATTAAACATTTTGTCTTTAATTAATTTATTTATTTTCAAGGCATGAGCCATTATATATAAAATATAAATTTAGTTTACAATATTAAATACTAATTTAACACAAAACAAAGAAAAAAAAATTGAATAAATAAACATAAGAAAATTCAGAAATAAAAATCATGTTATTGTAAATCATTAATTAATTGTCTAAATTGTTGTTATAATTGTTTCTCCCACACTGTTCTTACAACTCTTTTATTGTAAATATGTTAATGTTTAATTACTTTTAAAACTATTGTAAATATTAAAAAATAAAAGATTTATAAAAACACATCAAAAGTAAACTACAACTGCTATGAACTGGGCATGCTCGCAATGATTTAATTTACTGCACAGTTCTTAAATTTAAAGGCAAATTTATTTATTAAAATTGGTTTCCAAATAGTGATAAAAATATACTTTTTCTTTTTATGTTTTTTTTTAAATTTTGCTTAATACCTCCTCTTGCCTTAATATTTTTATTAAAAATAATAGTGGTTGGTCTTGAAATGTTTAATTTGATCCGATGAGTTATATTGGTCTATTGCCTCACCCCCTTTAGATCCTTAGTGAAGATCCTTGGTTTAAACCATAATGCAGCACTAACAGTTGGCCCTCAAGATTTAGGTTCACACCGACATGGAATAATAATCTAGCATAAGGTGTTGCACTCAATATGCAATATACTGGGTTCTGTTATTCACTCTCTTTGATTACCTTCTTTTTTCACTCTCAAAATTTAAAATTAACATGTTGGACTATTTTTCCCACAGTTGTTTTATGTATACAACCAAGGAGTGGGAAGGGCTATGATAGTCACTGTCAACCCAATTTCTAAAGAAGACATTATATTTACATTATACTTATAGAATATAATGTAGTTGTTAATATTTAACATTTAAAAGGGCTATAATAGTTTTTATAATATTTCTTAAGATATGTTACTAGTACATCCCTAAATCTTACAGTTAACAATGTTAACTTTTTTAATTGACTATCATTGTTCCCTCTCCCCTTCAACCTTTCATATTTTTATTTGGTTATTATTTATATTTTTTTGTGATTTAAGCTAAATATTCAATTATTACATACTGTTTGCACTAATGAACTTATTTTAAGTTGAGGTTACAACAAATGATTCATAAGTACAATTTAATTAACAGGTTTCCATTACATTTATAAATTTTAATTGTGTTACTTTTAATTGAAATATATTTAATATATTTTTATTATTTTAAATTTAATTCATATTATTTAATGGTATAATTTCCATTGGTTCTTTTACTTTAAATAGTATCAATAAAATCAATTAATAATTAATTTAACTTAACATTAACACATTCTAACAATACATGTTAAACATAAATAATTTTATTTAATAAATTATTGTTCAGCACAAACAAATTACAACATTACATATTAAATAAATTTGGTGTTAGTTTATAATTCATTGACAGATAAGAAAAGACCAAATTTTAATAAACTGTCACAATAAATCATCAGGAAATAGACCATTCTAAAGAATACAATAGTGACCTTTGTAATTAAAGCTGACTTTGCATATAAGAATAACTCGTTAAATAAAGGGGTAACTTATACAAATATCTAAAATTATTTAAAATCAAAATAGCTGTCAGTCACAAACCTCTCTGCTACCGAGGCCTTACCACTCAGGGGTCTTAATGTTTTACTTTAGAACTTCAATATTTTGTTGTTCAAACGCCGTTGGCCAACGGTATAGATAATTTCCATATGGGGATTTAAGACCTGATCAGCTAACTACTTAGTTACATGAAGATGTATTTTTTATTTTAAACGTATTTTTGAACTTTTTAATGTTAGAATTAAAATTAGAAATGAAGGACTATATTATATTTTCATATTCTGCATAGAACCTGGTAAACATTTATTAAACCACTTCAATTTTCAAAAATCCGGGTTAAAAAAATCCGGGTGAAAACCTAGCTAGATTTTAATTTTTGCTGCATTGTCATTTGCAGGCAGTTCTAATTTATTTTAGGTGACCCTCAAGAGTAAAAGACTAAGAACGATTGGTCATTGTAACCAATTTCACCAGTTAAGCCATTTAACAAGTCGAGTTTTCAAATTATAAGAAGTAGGAGTTAAAAACTTAATCTAGAAGTAACTAAAATTTCAAAGCACTAAACTGTTTTGGCCACACCCACTATTGGCAAAAAGTAGGATTAAACATATTTAAAATCGTAATTAATACATGCATAGAGCCTTTATCATATCTTACTAAATATTTAGAGCCACATATTTTACGTTTAGGAATGATAAAATTCATAATAAAACATGTTAACTAAATCTAATAGAAAATGTTTTTCTACTTAGGGTTGAATGGGATACAAGCTCTCATTAGATCTAAGCGGCATTATGGATTCATTATTCTTTAAAATTAGAAGCAAGCAATGTTTTGAAGCTTTGTTGGAAACTCTATAGAATAGTAAAGTACAAAACATTGTTGCAAACATAGCACTCTTAACTTTCTTACCAATCAAAAACAGTAAATTTTAGTCATACCTCCACTCCACCCACTAAACATACATGTAATATTAATGTAATTATTTTTACCATAACAAAATCAAACCAATGGAAATTCCAACATAATGTAGCCTCTCCCTGTATTTATTTATTCATTTATTTATTTATTTTTAAATCAAAGTTGTAAAAGTTAATTTTTAATTTATATTTAATTATATGAATTTAAATAAGATTAAAATATGTATTCATTTGTTTTATATAAATAAATAAATAATACCATAAGTACCATATAATTATTAGAATAACAACAATCTTTTACCTAATATTTAACAAAAACACTTCTTTGAATTATTTAATATTTTATATACAGGGAATACTGAAACACCACATTTTGGGATCACTGTAATCCTAAAAAAAATATGGCTAATTTTAGAACCCTCTGTATATTACATATATATTATTGTATAACTATTTACATTAAAGGTACACAATTTAATTTATATAAATTTAATATATTAAATGCACTTTTTCATTCACTTTTTGATTTAAGGTAAGTAAGAAATCCGTAATTATTTTACTAAAAGACAGGGAACTCTAAAGTTTGAATAGAAAGAAATAAAGGATCAGATCTTTCTTGCAAAACTGTGTATTCTTAAGACCATACTTATAACATTATGCTCCGTAAGACATGTTTTAAAACAGTAAGGAACGTTTAACTCATCTAATACATACGTTTTTGTTAATAAAATTTATAATATAATCAAGAATAGTAGAATATAATTTAAAGAGCCAAGTGGGAAATTGGTGATGGGGAGGGGGGCACTAGAGACATTAAAAATCACTCCAGTTTTCTTCATAATCAAACTCGATATATATTCATGTTATAATTTAAATATTAGTGATATCTAAAAAATTAAGAATAAAAATAAGAAAAATCAATTTTTTTTTCTGAATTAAAAATGTGTAATTAAAAAAGAATGATATTCTGATTTGTTCTTGATTTTTTAGATATCACTAGTTTTTGTATTATAACATGAATATGTATTGAGGATAGATACAAAACAAAGTTTATATATTAAGTAAACTGGAGGGATTTTTTAATGTTTCACTAGTGCCCCATCATCAATGATATATAAAAAAGACTAATACACAGGTAATAGAAATTTGTGGCAGAACTTATTTTAAGAAATTATTTTTAACATATAAAGTACTATTTTCAAAGTTTACTTATTTTTTATAAAATAAAAGTAAACAAAATTCTCTGTGTTGCACTGGCTATACAGCCATATTTTTGACTTTATTTTGTATACCACAGTCACTGTAAAACATGTTTTTTTTTAATTTGATTTCAAATTCATTTAGAATATTCATGCCCAGTATTTTATGAAACTGAATTACACAGATGTATGGTCTATGTATATTTCATTAAACAGGAAATAAAGTCTATTAGTGGATTTAGCTTTATAACAAATATTTGCATATTATTTAAATTATTAACAAATAATTTAAATTATTTGGACTTGATGTTGAGATACATCAAAAATTTATCAAAGGACAATGAAAAAATTTATCACGGAATTTCAACTTACACTTTTATTTATTTAATTATTAAACATTATTATTAGTATTATAAGTAAATTTTTATTTTATCTTCACAAAATGTAAATTTCTGTTTGTTAGAAATATGAGACTTCATCAAATCAAAACTGATGATGCTATGTGTTGAAACCATCTTTAGTCTTGTTTTCTTGAATTTGAAAAAAATATACTATGAGAAAACTTTTTTTTTTAATTTCAGAGGACCTTGGAAGGGGACGCAGGAGCAGGGATTTACTAGGAGGGCAAAAGGAAGAAACTCTAACTATTCTTTAAAAACCAATATAGAGGTAAAGATTATGCAGTTTACCTAATAATTTATGGTAAACTTATGCTTTACTAAGAGGGGTATTAATGGTAGACTACTTGGTGTTAAGTAAGATATGAGCAACCTAGATCTGAGAAAAACAAGAATTCTGCAATGATACTGTTATTATAAATTATTATCTAGAATATTATTGGATCTACCTTAATCATACATTATAATTTAATAACACTCTTTTGAAAGCATTTGTAAACTCACATTTTATAATATATTCATATAAGAATAGTTAGGAATAGTTTTTAATTATTTTTTTTTTCCAAAGAATTATGAATGTTGTGTATATAACTGATATTGATTTACTATCTAATATTGGTTTGGCTCGAGAGGTGCCATTCCTAAAATAACATCAAAATTCTTCGACGATATGGGAATTGACCCCAAAAAACTGACGCAAATATCTGAGAGTATTATTTTAGATTCGTTAGGTATAATCAATAACCATGTGTATAATTAACTTATCTAGTTTTAGATATAATGTACAAATTTAATTTTCTGTTTGTTTAACCTAATAATTTATTTTATGTATTTAAATTTTTTTCTATAGTTTTACTTATTTCATTGTTAATTGTCATGTTTAATGTGATTGATTAGTACCCTGTGTATTTTAGCAACTCATTGTATATGAGCTGCCCCACTATGTATTTTTTTTTGTAAATATATTGTGTTTCACTATTGCCACAAGGTCTTTAAGTAAACTTACGAAGTGAAAAAAAAGATATGATATCAAACTTTATGATCAAAAGTCAATTTGAAAAAGTAAAACATTATAATCGAAAATAAAAATTTTGCACTTTTTGTTAAGGTGTTATCTTGTAGTGGGAGAACACTTTTAAGTCCTATATTCATCCTGAAAATTGGATTGACTATAACTTTTTTTAAGTTTTAGTATTAGGTTGCTAATACCTTAGCTACTACAGACAAGGATGCAAGAGAATTTGTATCCTTGTCTCTAGGAAAGCTAACTCTAAATAGCATGGATGTGCAGGTAAGATTAAACCTCGGTCTCTGATATTATTACTTTAAGTCGATCTCATTTATTCTCAACAAAAATAAACAGTTTGTAAGATACATTTAGCTTACTTTTCTTAACTTATTATTTAGTGAAGAAAGAGAAATAATTAATAAATATCTACTCACACCTAAATACCATATCAATAATAGTAAATAGTCATTAATTTAATTATTTATTTTTTACATATTACATATATTGTATTTTTACAAAAAAGAAAGAAAAAGTAGTTTCAAAGGTTATACGATCTTAAGGACCAGAGGACATAACACAATCTTACATTTAAAAATAGAAAAAGTTAAAATAATTACACATTACTTTGGTTCTATTTAAAAACAGGGCTGTCCTTAGTTCAGCTATATTAAACAAATATTTTTAGGGACCTTCTTAACTAATATAAGTGGTTATATAATGATTGAAGGAAATCATTTCAAAAATAAACTAACTTCTGCTAAATTTGCCATCAATAACAAATGGAAAATTTGTTACTCCCAAAATATTGAAATAGAAAAAAAAGCTCTTATTGTTTCAAGCTACTTCACTAGCTATTATGACCTATCATGATGTTTAATAAAAAAACACAATATAATTAAAAACTATTAGTATATTGTCAACCACAATAGTACTGTATGGTCCTAGTAGACCAATGCCAAAAAAAAAAAAAAACCACAATAGTATAAAAAATTATAACTGACTGGTTTCAACTTTACAGATACTAAACACTTCAACTAACAGACTGTAAACAGCTGTTAGTCTGTAAACAACTCTGGTGATGACGTAATGTTGAAACCGGTCAATTATAATTTTTTTATACTATTTGTGGTTGACAATTATAATTGTTTTATTCTAGGTTTTTTTTAAAACATCATGGTGAGGTCTATACCACAAAAATCTCCGTCAAAACAACTAATGATTTAATCATTACCTATGGGGTGACTGGTGACCTATGTACACTGGTTTTCGTGTATTGGCTTAAGTTGCAAGCTAAATACATATTAAAAATTCTTGAACACCAGCGCTTTACTAAACATCATGTGCTTGAAATAATAAATTGAAATTTATCATGGTGGTAGCAATAGGTTAAACATTCCACTAACTTAGACAGGTTCTACTGAATTACTAAACAATTACCTAAACAAAATTATTGACCAGGTACAACAACATGCCAGATCTAGCATGTTTGAAAGAGCAAAGATGGCCCAGTAAATTGCTTGAGTCTACCCCCCCCCTCCCTTGGAGTAAAATCTTGGCTCCACAATACCCATAATATTAATATGGCAAGTGTAGTTTTTAAAGCAAGAGGTGGACTTTTCTTTCTTAACTGCAAAGAGGACATCTGTTCTCTATGTCATTAAGTGTGCAGGAGGATAATTTTCATTTCATTGCTATATGCCCCATTCTAAATGAATTTAGAGTGGCAGTATTTGGAAGAGCCCAGGTATGTCTTGTAGATTATAGGTAAGTGCTCAGCAATGAGCAATGGAGCCCTCTACTAACTTTCCTAAGGCCTGCTTTAAAATATAGAGATTGCCTAACATAGGAATTTAACTACAATTAAAAGATCAAAAATACGGTAATATTTCTGTTACGGTAATAAAAATAAAAGTCGTTTTAGACTTATGTTGCCATCATGTTGACTTCTTACCTCTACCACAGAGCTAATAAGCTATCAGACATGTTCACAATATCTCTGGCTAAATCACTCCATTTTAATTTCAATAATTTTACCTTCTCATTTCCCCCTTATATAATATTAGTTATAATATATAAACTCTTAATACCCCTCTTTATGTATTATTATTTTTTCTACTATATATTTGTACATATATGCATATAATTATTAAAGTGTAACTAGTTTAAATAGAGACACCTCCCCCGGACATCCTAATAGGTTGTGAGGTAAAGGCTTAATAGAAAAATTATGAAATAACACTTATGTTCTTTGCTAAATAAAGCTATTTATTATTATTGATTGAAGGGTGTTAAAAAGTTTGCTGTCAAAACCTTTTAATGTTAGCAGAGAGTTGAGACCTCTTAAATCCTTAAACTCTCGGAAATCTTTATGGCAGGCCCAGGTCTCTGGGACGAAACCCAGCTCTCTCCAATAAGTGTTATTCTGGTTTTGAGCAAGCTGAGAACTGTTTCTATTTTTAGCGTTTTTCTATCCTACGGATAATGTGACAGATAATAATATTTTTTTTCTGAAATTTTTATTTAGGAAAAAAATTGGCAATCTCTAACCTTGATTACTACAGCAGGTTCCCTAACCCACCTTCCTCCTAGAACCAGCCCTGATACAAATTTTTATCTGTAAAATTGTGTCTTCAGCTAAAAAAAGAATATGCAACACATTTTGAATAAATCAATCTTAAACCCATTTCTGAAGAATAATTTATCATATTTTCACAATAATTCACTCTGGCTTTGATAACAATTATAATTTAATTATTAAAAGTAACATCAACAATAAAAGTAATAATCAAATCAATAATTAATTAAACTAATGATTAACATTATTATAAATAAATACTCCTTGTATTGGTAAAAAAATAGTTAAATTAAAAGTGTTAGAAAACAACATAATTATATACATATATTTCACCATTAGGCTTGTATAAGGAATAATTTAATCAAATAATTTTACTTTTAACTTTGAGCAAATTTCTGTTCACAATAAATTATAAATTGTTTATATCTAACTGTATAAAGTAAAATGAAAAAAAAAAAAACTTTCTAAAAACGCTGAGCTTTCAAACAGTTGAAATTTAAAGTAAGGATTTTTTTTATTTCAAGTTTTCTGACTACAAGGCATTTACTTTTTTTGAAGACAGAAAAGGAAAGTTTTTGTTGTAAATTCAAGCATCAACATTTTAAGAATGATATAAATCTTATTTGGTACAACAAGACTTTTTTCAAATCATAAAACTGTTTATGATTATAAATACTGTTTATTTAAGTTTAGTATATTATTTAAATAATATAACATGGATAAGCCAATGAACAGGAATAGCAGAAGAGACAAAATAACCCATTAGGTATGGTATGATATCAGAGCTTTAAAAGTGTAGATCAAGCTTTTAAGACCAAAAAGGAATAAAATAATTTAATAACATAACATTTTGCTAGAGTAAGATGAAAAGGTTAATAATGTGAACATTTGCATTTTGTATAGCCTTAGGCAGTATAGTCTGTAGTCTCAATCTATTATTCATTTATAGTTATGACAAAGCACATCAAAATAAAATTATAACGCCATCTAATAATTAAAACTAATAATTAAAATAAGCGCCACATAGATAGCATGTGTCACACCAACTTAGACCAAACCATGTAATTTAACTACTTATATACCTAGTAGTCTGACAACAATGCAAAGAAATACTCAATATCATTGAACCATGAGTAAAATTAGTATTTTATACATTGTTGAGTAGGTATCCAATATTAATGGTTCAGAGGATAAAACGATCTGGAGGGCGTTCTTTTATTTTTTGGGTTTGTACTAAAGACCCAACTAAGTGGTCTAAGGCTCTAGTTTCACCCCGGGTGAAAAAAATAGAATATTTGTATCGAAAGGTCAGGCATTTAGAAGTTTAAATAATAAATATGGTACAGGATGCACCAATTCTAAGTAAGCTCAAAGCCCCACATCATTAAAAATGAAAAAAAAACTGTTTGCAAGGTCTGAAAAATACATTCTATATTACTAATGGCTAATAATTAATATTTTCTATTTATGGCGAGGTTGGACATTTAAATTAAATGTTCTATCTATGAATAGTTAAGACGTATATTTGATTATATTTTCTTCTGTAATATGGATGTTTTGATCTCAGTTGATGTACGTTTTATATCTCCTAATTTTATAGTAATTATAAGTGACTGAAAAATAAATAAATTTGTCTTTAGAGATTCTACTCAACTTGATTTTAATAAGTGTTTAGATGCAGGTATAAACTTTGAAGTAATATGCTGTATTTTTCATAACTCAAAAACATATAGGGTCGCAGCCAGCCTAAAGTGAGGAGCAATATAAACTTTAGGTTTAGTAAAAAAACTGTGAGTAGCTAGCATATGTATATGTATCCAGGGGGGGGGGGGCTAAGTATTTTACAGGCCTGTGGATGCTAACCTGCAAAGATAGCATAGTAGAATAGAAAAGAAGCTCTTAGTTTATTAAATACATCCTGCACATAATAATTAACAATAAGCGTTATATAATCAATATAATCATTAAAATATTTAATAGAACATTAAGTTACACATACATCAATGTTAGCCTCGCATAATGTGACTACTTTGAATACATAGATAGTTTCAATGTTCTGATCGACATCTGCAGGAAATTAATTTTATAGGACCCCAGTTAATTTTCTACTTTTTATTTTTATAGTAAAGGGGATATTAAGCAAATTAAGGCAGCTTGCAATATGGACCTCATGAGATTTGATGCTTGTAAAGCGGGCCATTTGAAAGTCAATAATTACATTGAAAGGACAAAATTGCTTAAGTTGAATGTATCAGTTCTTTTTATTGCAGTAACAAATAAATATCTATTCCTGCTCTGATACATAAGCAGGGTCACTTTTGTGCTATTTTATGGCTCGACACACTACTTATAAAGTCATCAAATCCTTATTATTCAATCACATACAGACTAACATATGAATTAATTTGTCAACCAAGTTTGGCTTATTAGCTTAATGTACTGCCCAGATGTTTGTCGAACTTGGCAACATCTTCATAGTAGAACACTTATTAATTTATAAACTTTATTCCAGATTTTATGTATGCTTAGTCTAAATAATATAAATATTAGTGATACATAAAAGAATGAAAAGTCTGTTTACAAATAGAATATTGTGCATAGCAAAGTCTACTCATTCTTTTCACAATTTTATTAAAAGTTGATGCTCTGCGCACTACATTTAATTACACTTCGTTCACACGCGGAGTTTGTCAGGGGGTTCAATTCCAACTGCTCAAACGGTATTTTTAACCTATAGTTTAGACTCTACCCCGATAAAAAATTAGTTTCAGGGTTGAACCCCGTGTTTAATCCTGTTCACACAATAACAGCCGGGGAGAGATTGAACCTCCTAGAGGGTTAAACACGGGGTCGAACCCCCTGCCAAACCCCGCGTCTGAACAAATTATAAGTTATAATTATCCAAATTATAATTTAGTTGCTCACAAAGCAACACTTTTTCATTAGTGGAAGTTAAAAAGTTGGAATACATTTCCTCAAGACGAATATACATAACATTTTGATCATTAAAATATATTTAGTTTGATATAATCGACACTTTGCGATACTATGACACTCATCCTTCTAAAAATAAACTTACAAACTCATTTAATTTTAATAATTCTTTTTAAATGTTAAAATATCAATTAGTGTTTACGAACTATGCTCACATCTTTAAAGCTCTAACAAATCAATAAATGAATCTGATATGACCCGCACACCCTAAAAACAAGTTTGATTCTCAAATAATTCTGAGGAGGTAGACATGCATAATGAATATTGAAATACATTTAAATATTTTGATACAGTTAATTACTTTACACCGACACCGATTCACATAAACATTTTAAGTCATAATTAGACCTAACCATAAATAGATTTTACCAGGAACCAACGGCGTGGACAGATGATTGGTAAGGTATATTTTAGAAAAACATTTTAATGTTTTATAAACCTTCAAATAATACGATATGATTTAGGCAATTTTTTAGCCCCGATTTTATTTGAGAAATTAATTTGGTCACACACACATCAGATTTGCTAAAAGTAATCTGACTTAAGTCATTATATTGTTTATGCTTTACCTGTACTCTCTATATAATGTTATTTGAGGTAAACTTACTGGTTTGATTGACCAACTTATCAGCTGTTACAATCGTAATAATTGAGTATAATATGAATCCCTTTAATTTAAAACAAATGGTATTAAATAGAATAAATGGTATTAACTTGATAAATGTATTTGCTGGAGCACACTGTTTAATTGATATTTTAACAAGCAAGAAATTTAATTTTATCTTAACAAAATTATTATTGATTTTATATATAATATATTACACGAACGTTGCTAATAATTTACAATAATTGAGATATAGTATGTAATTCCTGTGGGAACCATTGATTATCATACTTAAACTTATCGATTCGATAAAGGAAACGTACAAGTTACTGTACTATAATGTGAGGAGCAGAGAGTAGGACGGCCACTGTTGCTGCTATAGTAAACAGTGTGAACAGAAACAAACAGAGTCTATCCACTACCATAGCTGCAAATTTCCAGTCACTAATTATATCGGCTTCCTCTTCCGATTTACGTATTCTTCCCGTTATAAATTGAACTTCTTTCAGTATAAAATGAAGTTCTCTATGCGCTGAATAGGTCATGTAAGACGGATCTTCGGCGTCTAACGTCCTTAGATTCGTCGTGGCACAATGCCTGAGATCGTCTTCTAAATCTAAAACGTTGGCTAGAAGACTTCTGGACGATCTTTCTTTCAATTCTAGTTCTCGCATTCTTGCACTCACAGTTATAGTTTTCCTAGTTATCTTCTTACCAGGTCGACTCATTCTTAAGACCCAAGGTAACCAGAGAAGAAAGAGAGCTCTAGACTAGAATACATAATATTTTACAATAAAGTGATGTTTATTCACAATGTCTGACAAATAAAAATAGTTATTAATGCAGGAGTTTGGATTTTTAGGACAAAACTTTACTTAGTTTCACTTAAAGCATTTTTAATTCCAAAGATATATGGAATTTGAGCTTACAAGGCAATATAAATAATTAAATCTGTGCATTATTTAAAGTCAGGACACCCAAGATCTATAAAAATTTCAGATTCATCATAAACTGTGAACGATCTAAACTTCCACAGCCACTAACATGGAAGCTTGTCGTTATGAAAACCCTCATCTCCAATGGCATGTTTGCAAATACATTGAGGATGGTTAAACATATTATGGGTATTTTTATTAAATATATTATGGGGGGTTTATTATGGATATTTACCAGCATTATTAGCGGATATTAACTTTTGATTTGTGAATACCCGCTAGTGTAATTAAATAAGATTTACTTTGTGAAAAAGCAAAACAAGGAATTAACAATAAGTACTTCTCCAATATACCTACAACAGTTGGTAAGAAAAAGTAAGAATTATTTCCCCAGCTAATAATGATTTTCATTCTAATAAAAATAAACTAGATGACTACAAATATTCTTTAGCTCTATCAACAAACTCACGGAAGTAAATAATCAGTTTTGGTCTAGCAATGTAAAATGTATTTATCATTATATATCTCTCTCAGGATTTTAAGTTTCTCAACATCTCTGGACAACTTCTATTTTTTACAAAAATATTTATTATGAAAAATATTTTAGAGCTTACCAAGTAGAGAGTTAGTCCCTTAGATTATTCGTAGCCCCTTTTAAAAGTGCCTGGCTTGGGCCTAGTAACTTATTTCGTATAATATATTTTATACTCACCCATTCCGGCATGGAATGAATATCAGCTGTTCTGTGATGGTAGTTAAGTACAACTACAGTTAATACTACAGAAGATGCAACCATGAACATTATACAGTTGAAATATGTCCCTAAATATAAAACACAAGGTAAGTGTAAATAATACATACAAACACACACACACACACATATATATATATATATATATATATATATATATAATATATATATATATATATATATATATATGTATATATATATGTATATATATATGTATATATATATGTATATATATATGTATATGTATATATATGTATATGTATATGTATATATATATATATATATATATATATATATATATATATATATATATTATATATATATACATATATATATATATATATATATATATATATATATATAATATATATATATATATATAAGTCTTAGAGAAATAATATCCTTTTCT
Source organism: Microvelia longipes (assembly GCA_018340805.1). Taxonomy (NCBI): domain Eukaryota; kingdom Metazoa; phylum Arthropoda; class Insecta; order Hemiptera; family Veliidae; genus Microvelia; species Microvelia longipes. The sequence continues at coordinate 6,995,369 of JACMZG010001893.1, read as the reverse complement.
TTAACGTGTAACAAATTAATTTAAATAAATTTTTCGCACTTTTAATCGTCAGAATGTAGGTTGTTAAAAGATAAACAAAGTAAGGGAAGCAACATTTTGGCATGTTAACAGTGTATTAAGAGAATAAGTGAGGCTGTCCGTATTATAATGAAAAGAATGTTTACAATTTCTATTACTAGCTTGAATTTATCATATTAAAAATATCAATTCTCATGTCAACGGTTGCTTACTGATATCCAATCTGTGTTGTAGTCTTTAGTTTTTCTTGACTACTACTGTGAATAATGGCTATTTTCCAGATAACATTGCCTGATTTCAAATTTTTATCACCACTTCACTTTTAAAATGACATACGCCTAGATATGTTTCTTAACAATAGTAGGTCTAGCAGTAAATAGTTACTGCCAAGTTTTAAGCATTTACTAAGCAAGGGTAAGAGGCATCTGACTTCAACAAAATAGTTCAAATTTCAACAAAATAGTCGAGAGCATGAAATGCAAGGGTAAATCTTCGGTATACGGTGCACCCTGTTATGAAAACTATATATCGATATATTTTTAGTTACGCGACACGTAAACGAGAACTGAGCACTTAAAAGATAAGCAGCGTCGTTAAATTATTAATTATAATTAAAGCATTAAAAAAACCACACAACAAATAAATGAAAACATTAACAACAAAAATATAATAAAAAACCTGAAAATAACAAACACAAAAATACGTAAAAAATTCGCGTAGCATAAAATTAGATGTGGTGTATCATCGATTATTCTTATGAAAACATAGTTAAAACATTATAAAAACATAAAAAAATATGAAAATAGTTCTAAACCATTTTACAACAAATAAATAAAAACACAAACAACAAAAAAATAATAAAATATGTTCATAAACGTAAAAGAAAAGGCATATATCGATTATTCCTACGTCATATCTCTAAACTAAAAATATATCGATATATAGTATTGATAACAGGGTGCACCGTATACCGAAGTTCAGCCAACGCAAGATATGAATGTGTGTGAAGAGATTGGTACTAAGCCAGGCGCTGGTGCGAATGATATTTACCTAGCAATGGTATGGCATCAGAAACCTGAGGTAGTGTCTCTGCCACGAGATTCAGGAATACAGTCAGAGATAGTAAAATTGTCACTCCTAAAATAAACAAATAACGCATTACAGAGCAACATTTTTGTACATTTCTCTTAATTATGAAAATATTATGCTGTCGAAATCAAGTAGTAGATAAAGATATTACGAAAAGAGGGAAAAGTGTAAAATTTAAATTTAAGCTAGAGACCAGTCAACCTTGTCACTATCAGTTTACTGCCGGTTTGGTAGATCCCGTTTTAACTGTAATATATTTACTCACCCATGTACAACATTGTCAAACGTGGATTTACAGGTTAACACAACTCGAAAAAATGTGAAGGCGACCAAAACATAACTAATAATAGTATTCACAAATTAAGCATTTAATGCTTAAAAGTAAAGAATTATTAAATGCTACGGCATTACTGGTATTCATAGTTGAGTTAGCAGTCTAAAGATCTAACGTAGTAATAGTCTAATGTATTCCTGTAATTTTTTATTATATTTCATGTATACAAACATGTATTTACACATTTTATTTTTCTTGTTCTAGAGAATTAATCTCAGCCAATTTGATTTTTGAGTTCAATTTTTGTAATAATTGGTGTATTTAAGGTTTTTATGTAAAACAATGCTGAAAAATATTTATTACTTTTTCCAGGAAGGGATTAGATAGAGCTGTTACAGCTGAATCTAATTCCGAGATGTGTATCCGAGAAAAATTAAGTTTAAAGTTAAATAGGAAAAAATTGAGTGCACATATCTCTTCCTCATGTAACGATTTTTTTTTTTTGACATTTTATATTGAGTAATACGACAACAATTATTGTTACAAGTATTAGAGTTAATATAGTTTCATGGCTTGAGAAGTCTGGTAAGAGAAACAATCCACTGATTGCACTCTGGCGGGAGTTGATAGATGAATTATTTAGTATATGGAATATTATAGTGATAATTATATTGGAAGAGATATATTGGATATAGATACATAATATGATAGATTAGATAAGAGTTAAGAACGGTAAACCTCTACACCAGGTAAGTATGTAACGATTAAAGATGACAAATTAACAAGATCTTAAATGAAGTATTAAACCTTCAAGTCACTAGGATAAAATGTTTATAAGAGTATACTTATCAATAGGACAGAAAATAATTGGATGACAAGCGCTATTTGGTAAGTTTTAGATTAAAGTTCAGGTTTTCGAAGCAGAACTTTTACATGTCGGTGTTTTTTGCGGAGACACTAGTAAATGCCATTGTGGCATAGATCCCATATTACATTCTACACCACTAATTCATTAAATGATACATATGGATGCTAGCCGCCTCCTTGGTCGAGGCATTTATAGCGTCAGTATGTATACTGACCTTTGACACCACGGAGATGTGAGGTTCACCCACTATAGATTACATTTTGAGCGTAACGGTTGTCACAAACTCCAAAGGCGATCCCTGATACGCCGCAAGACTCTAAACGGGCATTATTATAATTATATACATATATAATTATATATACCTAATGTTAACTTCTCGCCGGAGTCCGGTGGAAGAGTGAATCCTAGTAACGCCATGGATGAAATGAGCACACAGGGTACTATAAGGTTGAAGAAATAGTAGAGGGTACGTCTTCTTATTTGAACAGTGAAAGTAACATCTACATAAGGCTCCGGACAGCACGTGTACACAGTCGTCTGTTTCTTACCAGGCATACCTAGGCACAATGATTCAAGATATTAAAACACGCCTGTCCTTGAAATACTAGAGGTCTTTGCTTAGCGGTGTTTCGTAGAGATGTAGATAGTCATTTTCAAAAATTGCGTTCCAAAACGCTGTCATTGGTAACTTCAGACCAGTTACAGGTTGTAACAAGGCAGTGTATTACAGTGGGATTTGGTAGATGATCGGTCTTCAATACCATATACTCTATCTTGGGTTATCTGACCACAAGTTTCGGCGCACGGCCGTTTTAAGTATCCCTCTTAAGAGAATCTGTGTTATCAGTTTAAAAGTCTCATAGTATGTAATAGCTTCCGTATGTATTTTAAATAATATATATATATATATATATATATATATATATATATATATATATATATATATATATATATATATATATATATATATATATTATTTATTTATTTATTTATTTATTATTTATTAATTTATTTCTTTCTTTATCAAATGAGGAAACCTTGTCTGCTATGATAACTGAACCCAAAGCAATCAAAGGCCACTTTAACTTACTACTCTGTCTCTTAATACGTAATTTTACGACCTGATACGTAATTTTAATGTGGCAAACTATATGTAGAGGAAAATAATGAGGATAGAATCAACGCTTGCAGGTGTAGAGCTATGTAACTATGGCATTTTTATATCTAGAAACAAGAGGACAAAAACATAGATTTTTATATCTATGTTTCAGAGGCGACTGCGTGGAATTCAAATTCCTTACCTATGCATTCGCCACCAGAAAATATGGACTTCAATATATTAATTGCGAAGCCCTACGTAAATTTTTCATGAGTTTCCAATTTGTTAAAAACTCTAATAGAAGTTGTTTAAAACTAGATAAAAACTTCTTGTCTAAACATTAAGAAAAGCAACAGAAGTTACAATACTCAAACCTAAATCTAAAAAACACGAATAGAGAAAAACATAAATAAATAATACCAAGATTTTTTTTCTATAGCGAAAAAGCCATTGCGAAAGCTCTCTTTTATTCTATTAAAAAGTTTGTTTCAATGAAATTATTTTTACACTAAATTCTTCATTTTTTTCGGTTAAACAATGTACCGATCATTTTTAACGACTATTGGGAACTATATCCCAAATGTAATTTTCTATAATATTTTTAAAATTCATTCATAGGTTTAAATATTACATTTATACAATATAATTGTGCAAAAGACAATGTGTCTACCATTCATGTTTTGCAAAACACTGTAGTATCAAATGATATCACATTTATACTTTGTGGCAATTAGCTCATATCAATAGAACAATACACCTGGACTAATACAGTTTAAAAATAAAACAATGAACACAAGAAAATATCTATTAGGTTATCATTCTCTTAAAAACATGCTAAAATACTCGTTCTGAGAATTATCTTAGATATGTATACCTAATAAATGCCATTCTCCATTTGTTATGAAATTTGAAAGATCCCCTCCTTCTTCTGATTTCAGCAGCAAATCTAACTGAAAAGAAAAGCACAATTGTTATGAGCAATATGAGTATAAAATTTCAATAAGTAAGGAATTGGGGAAGGTAATGAACTACCCAGCAAATGGTTGGTAATTGCGGAACAAGCAGGCATTCCAGATTTTATTCTTATGTTTCCGTTCATAAGAGTTTTATCATAAAATGACAATAATAGGTTTAGGCGAGTAAGAAAAAACTTATGTACCAAGTAACTTCCTTCAAGCACTTAAAATTATGAAAAAAATTCTGGTCTGGATGTCATCAAGTCGAATTATCTAAATTGCTTTCTTGCTTAACTATAAATTTCTCGCTTTTTTCATGCTTAGTAGCCTGAGCATTAGCATTACAACTTGTTGCTTATTTGTTCTGAATTTTAAAGTAAATGCGCTTGCTTATCCCATAATTTACTCAAAACTATGCTCATCCTTTCAAAATCAGCTCTAAATGCAGCCATTTAAAGCTCAGTATATGCTAATCTTTTACCATTTAATAAAAAGTCACGCGAAACATTTTTTTGTAATAAGGGGCTCTGAAACGGATTTCGGACACACTTCCGGCCCGGTAATGTCCACCTCCCCCCATGCCACATTTCACAGCGAATTTCTTAAAAGGGAATTGGTTAAAAGGATAAGCCTAATTAAACTTTAATTTGCACATTTTAACCTTAGCAGGTATAGGCTTTGCGTGTATGACAAACGCCAAATTGTATCACATCTTCTTTCTTTAAAACTGAGTTTACTATTATATTTCACAGGCTTCGCGTGCAAGCGATAAAAATATTATGTCAATCCAATCGACTGTAAACATGGAATTCATAATTTTTGAGGTGAGAGATTCCTGGAGTGCGATTCCTTTCAACCACAACCCTAAACCACACCAACCTATAATTTCTCTTCTATGAAAGGCAATCAAGGTATAAACTGATAATTTCATTAATTATTTAAGATCTTTTAAAGTTTTGACGCCAGGAATTCTCTAGGGCAAACATATTATTACTTAAGCCTCTTAACAACTTAAAGTAAATATATTTCAAAAGGGCATCAGAGTGATAGCTTTTAAACCAGCACCAACTAAACGGTACTTACGCTCATGGATAGACATAAATGTCTATCCATGGCTATAAGCCCCCTACTATGAATCCACTATAAGTCGATTTATAGTCTATATCCACTATAAATGTCGTGTCGACTTGTAGAAAACATAAAACTAAGAAACAAGCAATACCTGTCATACCTATTTAGGGTGTGAATTTTTAATTTCCTAAAGCTACACTCATCCTCACTATTTCAAACTCGCTTCGCTTGTCTTCAAACCATGAAATCACCCAATTTATATTGCACTACGTCTTCGGACTTACTTCGCTCGTCCGCAGATGATAAAATAGTGGTTTGTGACGTCAGGATAACACAAAATTCTGGGACGGTAGTCCGCAAGGCAGGGGAATTTCCTTTGAAATCTGGTTGGCTACCAATTCAGTTCTTACTCAAAACCAAGAGTCGAACCTGGGTTCGAGTATTCAAATCGACTCTAGACTAGTTTCATTCTACTTAGACCCCAAAAATATTGAAAATGACATCTTACTCGATATTGTTGTTTACCTACCTTATTTTTACATTTTTAGATATTCACCACCGTTTTTCGATTTTTTGGTCACTTAGAGTGGTTGTATTGACCAGAACAAAATTACTCGATGTTTCACCCCGAATAACATCGAAGACGACATCCTGCCATGACGCCTATCCCATTAGCAAATTTTTTCAAAGTAAATTCGCTAAGAACAAGATAACATATTGAAATATATAACTTGCCTTGTATGTATTTTACGTCGAAAAATTATTTTTTTCTTAGTAGCGATTCCCTTTAAATATAGAATGCTATAGAGATTTGCGGGAATAGGCCTTAGCCCTGAATATTGATTTATTATATTTTTAATCAAGCTAGTCAGCAAAAGAAGAACGATGACATGACTCGATAGTTCTTAGTCTCAAGACTAAGAACTATCTGTATCTATATATGTGACTTAAGTAACAATTCATAACCGGCTATAGATTGACTTATATTTGTTTCATAATATTAAACATAGAGATATATACTAGAGAGGGCATAGCCAATCTCAATACATTAAGAGTCCTGAAACATCATTTTGGGGCTCTCAGGGGTTCTGTGTAACATCATTGATACCTTTTCTAAGAGTAAGTTAAGGTTATAATACATCAATATTTTCGGCTTCCTGCACATTGTTAGTGTTTTGATTTATATTTTCAGCGTTCTACTGTATAATTCAGTGTAATTTTGTTCTGTTTATTTGATTAATGATAGTTGAAGGAGGTCAGGTTATTTTTTCGATGTTTCAAAATTCAACCAATAGGGCCTCTCTAGTAATATATCTCTATGCTATTAAAGGTATTAGTTACTTAGAATAACCACGTTATAAAACACCTTAAAACATTTTACTTATTGCATTACAGAGCAAGCAAAGCTATTAAGATTAAAAGTTTAAAGGATAGACAAAACAATTAGTTTTTAAAGTTATTTATATGTTACTTTACTTTATAACATGGATGGGGTTTCTTAAATAAGCCGGCACGATATCACACAGCTTTCTCTTAAGTAGCAAGACTTCAGGGTAGTAAAAATCTTACTTTTTTCTTGGCTGATATTTTTACAATGCAAGAAAAGTTGAATTGAATTTTATTTCTGTAAAAACAGTTTTTTACAAATTGGTTTCTTAGTGTCCTTAAAAAGAGATGCAAATTATGTAGTTTATGTAGAAAGGACTGAAGGGTAGGCAGAAATTCTATTTCAGCTTGACCCTTCTTAATATCTTTATATTCATAGACTTGTAACAAATTCTTTTACTTATGTTATTATTTATCTTTTGTCAATTTAAACTGAATATCATTTATTATTATTTATAGATTAATTAAAATCCCATTTAAGCCTAGAGGTCAAAGGTTCAAATTTTTCCGGGGAGGTTAATCCTAGTTCGTTCATTTGGAAGGTCTAAAATTAAAGCCGGCTGTAACGAAAATGCGTATTTAGGTCTTGTTTCTTTAGAAAAAGGTCTGATTTCACGTTTCTGACGGTAAAGACAAAGTTGCGCGGGTCTGTGGGGAGGGGTAGGAAAATACTAATCCTTCAAACTGATCACTTAGACAGTATAAGTAGAAACACGGATCCACCGGTATTTGTGGTCGCACAGCCACAATATAACGTAAGTTTCTAGGAATTATGTCCTTTTGGAAGTCATCAACGCCTCCTGTAGGTTTACAGAACTTTGGCTTTCAGGTACAAGCTACAGATGTTATAGCCATTAACATTGTGGTTTACGACAGCAAACTACAACCAAAATATTCTTTCATTTGTATGATACTAAAATTAGAACTAGAACTAGTCATAGCGGTGAACCTAATTAGTATCTGGTGAGATTAGAGGAACTAATAAGATTGGTAAAACTAGTAGCAGGGTGAATAGATAAGTTCCGTTTATTTAGTAGGGCTAGAGAAGTAAACAAGGCTAAACCGACAATTAGATACAAGTGCAGCCTCTGCTTCGGTCGATGAAATGCGTGCATAAACTTTGGAGGTAATCAGTAAAGTGAGATTCAGAAGTGGAGAAACGTTAAAATGACCCTGCAAGTCATTTTAAGAAAGATCATTGAAATAAAGCGCACCTGAAAGTTATCGTACGACTAAGGAAACTTAAAACTCTAATGGCGATATTTATGAACAATTCTTAATTTTAAGTACTAAAACAAATAAAGAACTCACACTTATTCTTTAAAACACCGCCCATAACGTATACAACTTATCTAGTAGTAGTCCAAGAGCCAGACCTGAAAAAATTTGACTCATTTTGTACTACTTCAAACCAAATATTTCTGAAAATATACCTTAAATTATGAAGAAAAAACATAGTCTGCCTATCCAGAGTGAAGCCCTTCATATGATTGCGCATGTTCAAAATTTTATAAAATAACACAAATTTTAGTTTTCTTGTAATAAGCGGCTCCCTGTAGGTCGGGTGGAAAACATGAAGAGAACTTTTTGTGAAGGTGATTCAATTTTCTGTAAAACGAGTGTTTAATCATCAAAATCGCATCTGCATCTAAAGTTATGGCTCTTTCAAAAACACTGAAAAAATGGTTAATTTATGCAAAGTCAGCGAATTTATTTAGTCGTATATTTTACCAATTTTGACAAAAAAAACTCTTTATAGTAAATTTTATCAGCTTTAAAAAAAGTTCTCTTCATGTTTTGCACCCGACCTATAGGGAGCCACTTATTACAAGAAAACTGGAATTTGTCATTTTTTAATATTTTGAGTGAGCGCATTCATATGAAGGGCTCCACTCTGGATAGGCAGACTATGCTGTTCTTTTATAATTAAAGGTATATTTTCAGAAACATTTGGTTTAAAGTAGTAAAAAATGAGTCACATTTTTTAGGCTTGGCTCTTGGACTATATGAGATATGACGTGTATATTAAGTTAATTCTTCATAGAATGGCACGGCGATGTTACGATCATTCTAGATTGCACAAAAAGACAAGTTGGAATTAGTTATAATTTAATACTGACAATCTAGCACGGCCGTAAAGCGCCTACTTTACAGCCGTGCTAAGGAAAAGACTTACCTGATTGCCATCATAAGTCCACGATCCGAACTTCATCTGACAGTGCTGATCATCAAAAGGGAACCATGTAATATCTATTTTACAAGTACTTTTAAAAATACCTGGAGGAACATACAAACAGCTTCCATTTTGCCGAACTACTACGTTCGTATGATATGTGCCGTCAAATCCTTCGTCCGCACTGAAACAAGTAAGATAATATATCAACCATCAAAAGAAATAGCAGGGCAGAATAATTGTTGGAGTCAAAGTCTCTAGATCGAGATTAAAGGCAATTCAACTCTCTAACTCCGAGACTCTATCTCAATGACCAAAAATCTGGTGAACCTAGCTGGTGTCCTTTGATCCTACAGTATGATCGAGTTTAACTGCATTAACGCATATGTGAGATTAGTTCCTGTGTAAGTAGATTAACTTATGTCTCAATTAGGTTCACCTCGGATCGTTTCATGTGTGATGGAGGATTTAGGTAAGGTCGTAACATACCAATTATTCATTCCTGTACATAAATTAAATCGAAAGTGGAATGTTTTAATCATTTATTTGTAAAGTTATGTAAAATTATTGTTCTGATGTAGGGAATTAAAAGGTTCACTTTATTCTCTGATGTACAGAACGTGAAATACATAATCTGTATCTAAAAGTTATTTTGCTGAACGTACAAAAAATTTTTTTTTCCAGCTGGGAGATCATCTATTTGCCACAAAGAACGCTGAAGACCACATTCTTGTAGTCTTCAGTTACAAGCAGATACCACAATACAGGTACAGAATGTACCATGTACTACGTACTTGTGGTACATAAAAAATGTAAATTATGTAATTTTTCACTAAATGTATGTTGTTAAATAATCTTCTGATGATACAGTAAGTTTTTTTTGTTTGTATTTAAATTTTAATTTGGCTACCTTATTTATAATGTTTTGGTTTTGTAATGTTTTTGTTAAATGTATTGTACTTTTTAATTTTATTTGTTGTTTAGGCCTGAAGATGACCCAAAAGCATTCTTTCTAAATAATTGTATAACTAAAGTCAAGCTTGTTCTAAATAATTATGGAGTTCTACAAAATAGATGTTTTGCTGATTAAAATGTTATTTATTTTAAAATAAATAAAAACAACATACACTGCATAGCTGAGAATAACTTTTTTTACCACAGCTTATTTCACAGCCTAGTAGTATAATGTACTATTGTTGAAGAAAGGATAGGCAAATCTAAATAAAATAAAATAATGCGCGTCAAATGATGTAAAGTTATAAGTCGAACAAAGTATAAAGCAATCTAAATCTAATATTATTATGAGTGCAAAATTATTTACTTTAGAAATATATCATTTGATACTACCGAGTTTTGCAAAGCATGAATAGTTGACACAATATAATTGTGCGAGAGACACAAGCAAACTCAGTAATTTCAAATGATATATGTTTTGCTTGCTATATGCATGATGGCGGTAAGAGAGCACCGCTCGTCTCTAGTAAACTTCACATTATATTCTTCGGAATTAATTGAAGGTCAGAGTGAGTTCAGGCTCTGTCGGCGCCCTGATAAGTTAGACGTAACGAAACAGAGTGGGACATAACATTATGTCGAACCATCAATGATGACGATTGTGGAATGATGGAACAGTTCCCAGATGTAACATTGCATTTTCCTTGTTCGTTTCCTAGGTGTCTCTCGCACAATTATATTGTATCTACTTTAGAAATGATAAGCTAAAGTCTAAATAAAAAATAATTAGCGTTTCATTTTGACAATGTTACAAAATAAAACATATCAAATTAAATATTTTCAGTGATAAATAGTAAATATGTTTGAGTCAAAGAGAAAGCAAGCAATTTAAAATAAATTAAATGCAACCATGTTTTTATAACTTTGTTATGAAGAGACGATAAGCAAATATAAATTCATTAGAAAAATAGTAGTGAAGTATTTAAAATTATAAGTAATACTCGGGGTAAATGAATATAAATTAAATAAAAATATAGTCATTGTGAAAAGAAAATGGAAAAAAACTATCTCTTCACGTCGGAAGCATTCGCTTTCAACCCGGCGATTTCATTACAATAAACAGAAAGAACAATTAACAAAGTGAAATATTGGATAGTTATATTGTTACCACCTCTCCAAGACTTAGAAGAATAAAAGCCATTGTTAAAAAGCTTATAAAGGCTTCTGCATTGCATTTAAAATAAAACTTACTGAATCTCATTAACTTAAATCTATAAAATTCCTTTCTATGTGAAAGAATATTAAAGTTACATGTTGTCATGGCAACGCAGTAATGTCACATCTCCTGTTCCCTATTACCCTAAATACCCATCCCAAGTATTTAAGTTAAACATATTAGATTTATTTCGTTTTCTTTTATACGACAAATGCTTATTTTTATCTCTTCCTAAGGCTGTCACTTTTCAACACCATCATATTATAAAACTCCCTTTCTAATTTTATATCTTTTAATAAAAAAAATGCAATGACCTTTTGGGCCATAAAACGTACAATGTGGGTATTTTTCCATAGAGATGAATTACTAGAGGGCCATACCCTATCTCAATACATCGAGAGGCTTGGAACATCTTTCCTGGCAGAGAGATATATCACTAGAGGGGCAAACTCTATTTCAATACATTGAGAGCCCTGAAACATCATTTTGGACATAGAGATATATATACTATAGAGGGGGCATAGTCTATCTCAAACATTGAGAGGCCTGAAACATCTTTTTGGGGCTCTCAGGGGCTCTGTGTAACCTCATTGAAACCTACTCCAAAAGTGACTTAAGGTCATAATAAATCACTTGTTTTCGGCTCACCGGACATTTTTTAAATAATTTTTGTGATTATTGGTTTCCATAATAGTTCAATGATTTCTTGTTAGGGACACTAAATAGACTATTTAATGGTTGTTAAATTAGGCTTGGAAGAGTGTCTGTGATATTAATCATGGTAGTCACTAGTTTTTAAATTTCTGACATAGATAGAATTTTCCTAACTTATCATTTCTGTGAGTTTTAATTTTTCCACTTAATTAATTTTTATTTTTACGTAATTAATATTTCTATGCATGACTATGTTATTAGTATACCAAGGAATATTTAAATTGAAACATTTGTATATTCCTTTTCTTTTTTAGATTTTACATGAATATGCTTGGAAAAACTAGCGAAATATCGTAAAGCATGAATAAATAATTTAACAACAATTAAATAGTCTCTTTAGTGTCCCTAACAAGAAATCATTGAACATTATTGTAATTTTATCATGTTTATTTGATTATAAACTATAAAACAATCATAACAATGGAAGCTATTCAGATTACTTTATTGATATTTCAAAATTCAATTAATAGGGCGCCTCTTGTGTGTTTATGCTTTTTTCCACAACAAGATTTGTTTAAAAATTTTTGTCGAGACTAGTAACCCCTAAATTGGGTAAGATCGACACATGTGTCGACGTTAAATAGTGTTAAGACATCGTGATGTCGAGACTACGTGAGAACTAGCCACCGTCTGTCGATGTTATGTAGTGTCGAGACATCGTGATGTCGAGACTACGCGAAAACTAGCCAGCGTCTACGAATAGTTTCGAGACTTTGTAGTGTCGGTACCCCGTAGGGACTGGAAAAGTTCAAGTGTCGAACGTTGTATCGACACGAGACACGTAACATGGACACATGATTCGAGTTTATTAAATGTCGATACAACGAAACATCCTGCCACGAAAAGTATCGACGTTATATAGTGTTGAGATTACGTTATAGCACCTATATACTGTTTGGAGACGAGCGAAGCAAGTTTAAATTTGGCGATTTTTATATTTCGAAGACGAGTGAAACGACTTCGAAGTAGTAAGGATGATAGAAGCGAAACCGATGTAAGAAGAAAGGGTTCCGACGTACCTGTTACAAGATTTTTTTGTGATCCGTTTGACCTGTACCAGGTTTACATCCATCCATTTAAGTATAGACAAATACATTATGCATACACACCAATTTCTTTACAATTTTTGGGATCTGTGGTGCTGAGACGGGGACATTGATAAGAAAATTGGGTGTCACATTTCTTTTATAAAAATACTCTCATGCCCTGGGGTAGAAGAAAAGCGAGCGAATTTGAGAAAATCTATGAAAGCAACAGGTCATTATAAAATCTTTCTTATAAATAATAAAGTCTTCCTTATTAAATATTAAAAATATTTTGGTTTCGTCTTATTTTCAGTGGAAATATTTTTATTAACATTTTAAACTTCTTAGATCAATATCACAATAAATCTTTTAGTTTTCTCTTGAATAGTTAAATAAAAATCGGGTGCTGAGTACCTTAGGGTATCCTTACAAATCAGTAATTAATTTATATATATATATATATATATATATATATATATATATATATATATATATATATATATATATATATATATATATATATATATATATATATATATATATATATATATATAGCGTTCCGCAAAGTCTATAAGAAAAGTTAAAATACCCCGCTTAGTCAGTAAAAAAGTCAGAAACCTACTAAATCTGCCAGTGTACATTATACTGTACGCAACAAAGTACAGAGGGTTTTTGAAGGTCTGTAGCGTGTAAACGGCTATAGGTATAATAAATAATGTTATAATATTGCAACATGGCATTTTTGACGACTCCTTATTCTTTCTGCACTTTTTGTTGACGCACCTACAGCCATAACTGCTGAACAGATTTTGACGTATGAAGACTTTTTGAATTCGACTTTTGCTCGTATGCATTCCTATTTAATATTCAATTCGACATTTCTACTCTGAACGCAAAGCGAAAAATAGTTTTGTTTGTTAAGGCATCTACAGCCTTTACTACTGAACGGATTTCGATACATGAAGACTTTTTGGATTCGATTTACGCTCGTGGCATTCCTACCTAATAATATCTCAAATTCGACATTCTTATGCTGAACACGGAACTAGAAACTAATCTAGCAAAAGCTACTTTTATAAACATCACTAAAAATGTAACGTATGCACTCTTTATTAATGAATAGGTTTTAGTTTTTGTGGAAGTTTTTTTGTCTGATGCCTTTTAACATCCTTGTATCAATAAATCCCAAATTCATATCCCTATGTTGTACGCACCGCACACAAAGCTTGTCTGCGGTATATATATATATATATATATATATATATATATATTATATATTATATATATATATATATATATATATATATATATATATATATATATATTATATATATATATATATATATATATATATATATATATATATATATAATATATATATATAATTATAAATTATCCCGGTAAGTTGAGTAAGAAGATAATTCACGCTTGCATAACCTATTGATTAAGTAAGGTTCTAAATATTGTACAAGATTTACTGATGTTGTCACTAGTTGAGTAGGTGACCGCTAAGAATACTACTTTACTATGATATTATTTGTAATTTATTTTTTAAGGACGAGCTAACCGAGTACGAAGTATCGAAGGATATCTTATGTGGTGATGAACTCAGCTAATCCGAGTTAGTCATTATGAACAGAACCAGCTATTCTAATTATATTTAGATGAATCATTAACGAATGACAACAAACATCAACTAACCACATAACAATCCCTCTTGATAATTCTACTTAAAATTATAATTAACAAGTGATTAACTTTTGATTAATCAATCACATTAGCAGAATACATTATATTACGACTGGTATACATAATATATTGGAACAATACATAATATTACGATAGGTATACATAATATATTGGAAGAATACATAATATTACGATAGGTATACATAATATATTGGAACAATACATAATATTACGATAGTTATACATAATATATTGGAAGAATACATAATATTACGATAGGTATACATAATATATTGGAAGAATGCATAACATTACGATAGGTATACATTACATATTGGAACAATACATAATATAATACATAATAATACATAATAACATTGTTGCCATATTTCTAAGTTAGTATTATGAAATCATCTGGTTGTTTATTAGCATTGTAACAACACGAGTATCTACTTAAGATCAGTCATTAATTACTATATAAAGCAAATATTTGGATTCATCAGTTTTGTGCCAACAGTAGTTTTGAAAACATGACGACAGGAGTAGTTGCGGCATGGGGAAATTACCAAATTGCATACCAGAGCTCCTGTTAACTGACTACACAACTAACATTTTTTTTTGTCTGAAGTAATAAATCCCAAAATTCTTAGATTTGGATCAGTTCCAAATACTTTTTAGTTAAGCAAACTATGTTGATACTATTTTTGTACTAAATTATTTTATGAAAATGTTAAAATAAATAATATAAATATTTAAAAATATTAAGATAAGTATACATTATATATTGGAACAATACATAATATTACGATATTTATATGAACCATTAACAAATTCATTATATTAACGAACCAGATAACAATCCCACTTGATAATTCTACTTAAAATTATAATTAGCAATTATAAATTACAAGGTATACATAATATATTGGAAGAATACATAATATTACGATTGGTATACATAACAATAACACATTGGAAGAATACATAATAGGTCTATAATATAGACCTATCGCAATATTATGTATAATGCATTGGTAGAATATATAATATTACAGTCGGTATAGATCATAAATTGCCAGAATAGAAAAACATTATGGTTGGTTTTTTGACATTAATGAGATTAGTAAAATTCTATTTAAAGCTAACATTAACATATAATGTCAAAATTAGATTTCTAAAAGTAACTAATCAGAGTATAATAATTTTCAAATAAAATTTTATTAACATTAGCTTATTCTTTTCTATAATTAACTAATCGTTTTGTTATAATTTTATTTATTAGCATAAACTTTTGATTAGTTTTGATTTCCAAACATATTTCGCTTAGCTTTGACTTTAATTAGAAAGTTATGATTGAATATAAACGTAATATTATGATTTCATTGCTTTTGATTTCACATGTTTGACATCAACTTTGATTTTAATCCGATTGTTATGATTTTATTAAAACTAGAATGTCGTCTTAGATTTGCATATCACACAGTTACTATTATTAAAAACATGAATAATGGTTATATTATTTTAACGCGAATTGATAATAATGCTAAACTAAGAAATAATTTCATAGAGCTTAATTACAACCAAGAAATGCAATATCACTGATTTACATTAAAGTTAAAAATTTTGTATCTCTCAAATATCATGTTACTATGTTAATTACAACTGTAAAACTGCGCAAGGGATCCCAGGATTTATTGTTTTGTCAACAAACAAATATTGTTATCTGTCAACTAAAATTTAACGGCAACACTGATTTTATTTATTTTTGTTTTTTTTTCATCTATAACATGTGCATTTTAAAGTATTTTTTATTTAACTTTTTTTCGATTTAAATATTCATATAATATTAATATATTTTGTATTTCCTTCAGGGTTAACACCCAATTGGGTCTAAGAGCCCTAAAACGGGCATTTATTTATATTTACACTATACAAGTTTATATTACACTATACAAAGCAGGCATTTCAAATGAAATTCGTTCGGCTGGCCAAGTATTATTTTAATTACCTCTGAATAAATATGTAATATGGGGTCGAGGTGCCTCGGCATTTTCCTTTCGTTATCGGATTCGCATCGCTCATCCTCACCAGTTCGCTCCAATAATATGAAAACCATCTAATTTACACTTTAATGTATCTCCGGACCCGCTAGGCTCGTTCTGAGACATCATAGTGCTGTTAGTCACAATTTGTGCTAGCTAGTAATCGAGTGATACTCGGCGCTGTAATTCTTTCTCGGTCCGTACTAATTCATATCATTTCATAAAAAAATGAAAATTGATCAAAACATGAACCTGTAAGATCTATTTGAACTGCTTAAAATGTAATATTATTCCTTGGTACTCGCAAATCATTAATCGTTCACTAATGAAGTTTTTAAAAGGTTGGTATACCTACTCGGCTAACGGAGGTATAAAATAGAATGGGTATTCAAAGCTCCACCGCTAAAACTTACGGTAAAGATGTTAAATAATTTATTATTTGTTGGTTTTGAATTACATGTTTTGTTGACATTGATTAATTTAATAGATTCGCTAAGCATTTAGTTTAATTTTATGTTAATCGGTTACATCTTTATTAGCACGTTAAGATAATTATTAACTCGGTTTCGAGAAAAACATTAGACGGCATTTCACTTCTAATTTTTTAAATTAAAAATATTCCGATATAAACCCACAATAAGAAAGGTGCCCCCCTCTATCCTTCTCTTTGAGTGAAGATTTTAGATTGCCACTGTAACATGTTCACGGTAATATGAAATTAAAAGTTTAAAAGTTATATAATATCTGGTAGTGGATGCAATTATATTTATCAGGAGTACCACTCCTTATGACCCATGGACCCCCCCTCCCTGGCTAGACCCTTTGTAGAGTTTAATTAGTGATGTAAATCTTGTTGATTTCCTAGATTCCCTATAAGTTAAAAAATTCAATGAGTTCCCACAAATAAAAAAAAATACCGCTCAACTACTTCTCTTTTTGAAAACAAATTACAAAACTACCTCTAATAAAAACTCTATAAATAAAACTGGTTAAAATAAAAACTACACTCTTGATGAATTAATACGTAATAAAATCCCCTTAATGACTTTGAAAAATAAAAGAAGATTTAATTGAAAATTGATTAAATCTGAGGTCTAGATGAAATACAGACAGAAAGGATTGGGAATGTGGTTGTATTGTATTACTTCATTGTAATAACGTGTGCACAGTGTATGTATGTGTCGTCTATACATATACCATTGTATACTGTATGTGCATGTATTAGTTCATTGTAAGGACGTGTGCATAGTGAATGTATCGTCTACATCTATCGTACACACATACATATACCAGTGTAGGCTGTATTTGCATGTATTAGTACATACAGGAAAACCCAATAGGACAGCCCTTGATATTCTTTTGCACAATCATCTATACAGTACAAGCTCACGAGTAATTAATATGTATATCCGTTTCCCCTATTCAAGCTCTTTCTGCTTCTATATTTTCTTTATTAAAATTATTTGAATTCATTTGTATTCCGAGATTTTAAATATAGTGACGTTATATTTGAAAACATGCTGTCATATGTAGAACTACCCTTTCCCATTTAATAAATACCAAGAAATAAACAGACCACTTTGCTGCTGATATTTTAAATCTTTCATAACTCGGGAACTCTGCTTGCCACAAATGTGGTTGAGGTCGGATTCGCTTCGCTCATCTTCTCCACTTTGGGCTTACTTCGCTCGGCTTTAGAATATGGAAATCACCTAACTTATTTAGCTACGCGTTTTCAGACTCGCTTCGTTCGTTCTCTGGTATTAAGATTATCCATTTTATTCCCAACGGTACCACCCACCCTGGCACTGACCTCGCTCAATGCTGCTTAACATTAAGCCCTATTGAAATGAAGCTTAGCACACTATTAATAACATAAAGGAATACATTTGTACCAAATTTTTTAACCATTAGATTACTTCTAGTTTTTTAAATTATTTTCTAAATTTCATGAGAACTAAGTTTCAAATAGATTGAAACATTTTCCCGCGTTTCATGAATTTTATCAATTTTGTTTGAGACATTATTTCCGGTTAATGACATGAAATATATTTACCAGATAGCACAACTAAACCTGCTGATTGATTTTGTATAAAGTTTTATCGTACAGACAAACAACTTTGGTAAAAATTACTCAGGTAGTTTTTACAACTGAAGCGGATAATTCAAGTAATATTCCCGTTTCGGGTTTCTTTTGCGAATACATTATTTTTCCTATATACCAACGGTAGAAATAAGGAAAAGTAAAAATTAAAATCATTCACAACCTTGCTGAAAGCATCCCGGTCAAAAATCCATAGTTCAGAGCCCAGCTAATTGTCCGCTACTTTTCATTCTTTTTCAGCTTTACATTAGCTTCTATAGCCTTCTTAGCTTCTATAACTTCTTCATTTTCAGGACGTATTAGTTGCTGATCTTTATAGTAGCTGATTTCTGTGCATAACACTGTATAGTTGAGTGGTTTCTGAACGTGGATATAAATTATTCATGAAAATATATTCCTGACATTTTTTAAGCTAAATTTATGTATTGGCACTTCTATATCAATTTTTCACCAAGTAAAGAAACCCTAAACAAAAACAGCTATCTTATCTATTCTATTCTCTTTATCTTATCTTTGACAAAGATTTTATTTTCAGAAGACTTTATAATAATGGAGAAAAGAGATAAAGAAGGTAGATGGTAAAGAAAAGTAATTTTATTTGACCTGGGGATAGAAGGAGCTCAGAGCCTATCAAGCTTAGCACGAGATCAATCTATTAAGTACCTCAAGGAGCCCCTTGTTTATACGAGATAACATCTTTCTCTTCGTCTTCTTATCTTTTACCTATTTATTTTGAAATCTAAGCAATAGAAAATATTCTTCGTGTAGAATATGGAACAATCGATAAAATTGGAGAAGGTACTGCATAAGTGGAATCTCATCATGAAACTGGAATCTTTGTTAAACTTATCACGTTTGAATTTATTATTTTTTATAAGAAAAACCAATTTCAAATTTTAAAATCTACCTTTGCAGGTCAGATCACGACTTACTCGGTTTTAGCACCAATTTTTATTGGTTCGCAGCCTCGGAACACTCTTAATTATTACCAATAATATATTATTTAATTAAAATAATCGAGTACGAAATAACTCAGAAATTTTCCTCCAATTTTTAAAATTGCACTTAGGAATCGCTTCGTTTGCTCTCAAAATATGTAAAATATCTAATTTATAATTTAATAAATCTTCGGTCTCTCTTTGCTCATCCAAACAAGAAAAAAATTATTTATAGCAGTTTAATTCTCTACTATCGCCCATTTGTATACTGACCACGATCGATGATCTTTTACAAAAGTGATTATTTGGGGAAAAAAATTGGTGATCCATAAATGATGGTTGATAAAGTCATAAAAACTTACCTGGTCTAGGGTAGCACAATCAGAACGATAGATAGATTTAGTACCAAATTTTAACTCTTTGTATCTAATGTAAATACACTGGGAGCTGCGACGATAACAGAAACACGCATATAGGGAGACAACTTTGTAAAAACACTTAGTAGGTCTTCGAAAATTTAATGCGGACACCATACTTTTTCTATATACCTACTTACCGTGGGAATATTTTTCCTAATTTTTACCAAATGAGGAAAAGTAAAAATAGAACAAAATAAAATAGAATGACAATATGACATTTGAGATAAGACAATATATTATGACGTTGGAGAAATAAAGCGGGGAATCTAAGTTTGATTAAATTAGCAGCTTTTTATTATGTAATTTTTCATTCAGCTTCTTCAAGCTGGTATAAATAAATTCATTTATTTCCATTTAGTACGCAAATTTCTATTTCTTCCGAATTTAGGAAGTGCTTCTGCAGTAACTACTGTAGTTACTCGCCTCGACTGTGCCTCTGGGTTGTGAAATATAAGGTTACTAGTAGGAACTAAAAATGTTAAGTGTTTTCCCGACGAAGGGCTTAATTTATAACATTATAAATAAAGTTGAATGACATTAAAGCAGATTTTGCCTGGTGGGAATATTGAACATGCACCAACATTAAATTCTAAAAATAAGGTTACATTCCCCCATTAAATAGACCCCTGGATAATTATTACCTACATCAGGATAATTGTGTTTCCTCTTTTTGTGACTTCGGAAAGATAATTTGGAGACTTCCGTATTAAAAACTGTTTTGGAAATAAAATTAAATCTTAAGAATTTTAATACCTATCTAGATTTCAGTAATTTTTAACGTAGGTTTCCGCAGTTAATGTCCTTAGTTTAGGTTAGTGGAAGCGTGAAGTCGGATTTATCATATACGCTAACGCGGCCACCACCGGAAGATCGCTATCTTCAATGATTGTCTGTAGTTTTAGATTTGATGTCTGCCCATAGCGTGGTAAACATTTAACGAAACATAGTGATTGCTATTAAGTTCTTTTTGTAAAACAGTCTATATTATTAAACATACAATTCAAACTTGCACGTCTTACTAATATTTAAGCTCATTTTTGAAAGTAAAGGACTATGTTTTACCCTTATTTTTAAGGTTTTATTAACCTTACGTTAATAAAATAACCCTCATATATAAACTTACGTACCATCTCATTAACGAAATTTACTTTTAAAATTCGTTAAAACCTATCGTTCAGGTATCGATCCGGAGTGAATCCATTAAACCGAAACGCTCTAAAGTATTTTACATTAATAAACGCTAACTAACCCTCACAATTCACCTTAAGAGAATTTACAAGGGTCCTTTTAATAAAACCGACCTACCGTTCCCTAGGGATGTCGAGAATTATGAAAAGTTTAAATTTTAAATCGAAACAAATGAAGAGATCAATTATGAAGTATGAAACCAACAATATTGACTTTATAAAAGGAAGGAGGACTTAATTAAGATTCTGAAATGCTTTGCAGGGGAGTTTGAATGGAGGGATTCTGAAACAGGGTTTAGATGAAAATAGCTTAGGCACACAGAAACCTGACCGAGTCATTACGGCTTAATGTAAACAATCCCTTATAAACCATCCAATTTATTTATTTTGACTTTTTTGTAGTAAAAACAAGTCAAATGAAGTAATTTAAAAATTAAAATCATTGCATGTTTAAAAAACCAAGAGGATGCCTTCGGCCTCCTCGCATCCTAGACTAATACAGTTGTCTTTTATAAGTTTTCGTTTTACCAATCTTTGTAAATGGCATACTGCCATTTACAAAGATTCCAGCCATATTTGCTAAATGTGTGAGCAAACACACGAGCAAGAAAATTTAGTAATTTATCCTTAGTCCCACTTTTAAGTTTATAGAATTCACACATTTTTATAAATTTAAAACAATGAATTTAAGGTATTTAGCCATAAAATGAAGCTATGGCCATTTCACCCAACACTGTGAGCATCATCAGGCTAATAAACTAAACACAGTGTTGGGTGAAATGGCCATAGCTTAATTTTATAGCTAATTAACTTATCTCTATAAATTATTAAGAGATAAATACATAGCAATTCATTTAGATAAGGATCATTTTAACTGGAATATTTCTACCTCTCAACTACTTAACATAGATAATAATACTCAGTTACTTGATTTGTTTACCCCATCAAGTTCTACTTGAGATTTAATACTTACAATTATTTAACTCAAATGCTACAAAGTAGAGCAATTATCTAAAACTAGGTTGTTATTTAA
This sequence comes from Microvelia longipes, assembly GCA_018340805.1. NCBI lineage: Eukaryota > Metazoa > Arthropoda > Insecta > Hemiptera > Veliidae > Microvelia > Microvelia longipes. The sequence goes on along the minus strand of JACMZG010001893.1, from coordinate 6,973,114 downwards.
ATTATTATGTAATTGAATTTACATGAGTACTTTTCCTCATTTATACCGTTGGTATATAGGAAAAGTATTGTTTTTGCAGAAAAATCCGAAACCGAAATATCACCGGAATTATCCGTTTCAGGTGTTTTTAAGGCCTCCTGAGTGGTTTTCGCAAAGTTGTCTGTCTGTATGTGTGTGAGTTGAAACTTTGAACAAAAATCAGTCTACCGCTGTAGTTGTGCTATTAAAAAAATAATTTGCTTAAGATGCTATTAACCCGTAATAATGACAGCAAAATTTTGAAAAATCATAAAACGCGGAAAATGATGCAATCCAATTAAAATTTGGCTTGTATAAAATTACTATATGTGCCAAGTTTCATTTTATTATCAGCATTAGTTGAAGGTTTATCGAATGACTTGTATACGTTTTTTGGTAAATAGTGAAAATCGGAAAATATTCCAATTGACTTGAAATTTGGTTTAAGTACATCTTTACGTAATAAATAAATACACCAAGTTTAGTTTTAACATCACAAGTATATCCATGATTTTGGTGGATCAAAAAGGTTTAACAGCATCGGGCGTGGTCAGTGCCTGAATGGGTTACCGCTGTGAATGAAACGAATCTATTTACTATCTGAGGACGAGCGAAGCGAGTCTGAAGGCGTTTTGCAGTATAAATTGAACGACTTGTATGTTCTGAGGAGGAGTGAAGCGAGGCCGAAGCTGGGAGTATGAGCGTAGCGAAGCTGGGAGGATGAGCGTAGCGAAGCTGGGGATGAGCGTAGCGAAGCTGGGAGGATGAGCGTAGCGAAGCTGGGAGGATGAGCTAGCGAATCCGATGCTATGAGGAAAAGTTCCGAGGTACCCCGTACCCGATTTTTTTAGTTTTAATTGCACTAAGTAAAGTCATTTAAATATGAATGTATCTTATAATAAATGAAATTTGTTAAACAGTTGAAATTCAAATACTTAGTTATAAAACTCGAGTTAAGAGTTTGTTATCTATTATTTTAAGCTTTTTTAACTCACCTTTGAATGCTTACATTGTTAATATTTAATTTTTATATTTTTTTTTTGTCTTATTCTTTTTAAAAGTTAATATTCATTACTAACAAAGTATATTTAACTTGAATCAATTATTTTAATGTTTGTAATTATAATATTTGCTAGCATTTGTATTTTTGTATAAAGCTATACCTTTAGTCAAATAATATAAATGTATATATGCTACAATCTCATAAGCTCATTTTTACTTTGAAAAATCGCTATAAAATTGCACTTTTAATTCTAAAAGACAATTTTTGTATAAGCTTTGCGAACAACTTGTGTGAAATTAAACATAATTTCATATTTGTATTTCTTTTTCATTCACTATACTATTAGTGACCAGTATCATTCTACCAACCAATACCGAACCTATACTCAATACAGTCAACAATCTTTATTTTACTCTAGTTCTATATATACTCCATGATTTTCTTTGTAATCATAGAGACATATACTAGAGGGGGCATAGTCTATATCAATTCATTGAGAGGTCTGAAACATTTTTTTGGGGCTCTGTGTAACCTCATTGAACCCTCCTTAAAAAGTAAGATTAGCTTATAATAAATCAATTGATTTTGGCTTCCCGCACATTGTTTGTGTTTTGATTTGTATTTTTAACATTGTCCTATATAAGTTACTGTAATTTTGTACTGATTATTTGATTGTATTTATAATCGAAGGTGGTCAGGTTACTTTTTTGATTTTGCACAATTTAACCTATAGGGCACATCTAGTAATAATATCCCTATGTTTGTACTTATATAAAGTTATAACGTCTAAGAAAGACCACATAACTGATTTTTTCAATTCATGTGGCAGGAGATTATGTGGCAAAATTATGTGGCAGGAGATTATGGTTAAGGTTGGTAAAATGAAACCTGTAAGCAATGCGTTTACATTTAAAACAAAATATTTTGACGTCATCTCACCTGTTATACATAAGAATGTCAGGTCTCCATATCTTGTTTGGAGTGATTCTTAAATCTTTCAGACCACCATACTCCGATTCGTTCCACCTTAAATTGTAATCTACCCATTCCTGAAAAACATAAATATTGCGTTATTATGAAAGAGGGATTAGGCAGTGTGGAATTGAATGAGCAAGTAAATCCGTTTCCATCTCGTGCTTGAAGAATCGAGTTAGTTTTCATGAAAATTATTTGTTTAGGACATATATTAATATTAGGATTCACCAATTCAAATCAGTGCGATAAAATGTTTTTCACAGCACATGTGCGGTACAATGTGATAAAATTAATAAACTTCTGTTTTGAAACCCATTTAGTGTTGATGAGATTTTTAAATTAATAATTCTTGTTAAGTTAGAAATATTCATAAAATATTTATAATAAGTATGTATAAACAAAATACCTTGTGAAAGGCTTAATGAACAGTTGAAAACATGGTAAATTTATATTTTATTCTCTATAGACCAGTTTCACCTAAAACTCAAGTTTCTTTTGTTTTATTTTAGATTCAAATATTTTGACTGTGATATTACTTTTAAGTATACGACTAATTCTTTTTAGTATAAAACTTATTCTTTTGAGTATAAGACTAATTCTTTTTAGTATAAGACTAATTCTTTCAGTACTAATTCTTTTCAGGTATAAGACTAATTCTTTTCAGTATAAAACTAATTCTTTTCAGTATAAGACTAATCTTTTCAGTATAAGACTATTCTGACTAAGTATAATTCTTTTGGTATAAGATAATTCTTTACAGTATAAGACTAATTCTTTTCAGTATAAGACTAATTCTTTTCAGTATAAGACTAATTCTTTACAGTATAGACTAATTCTTTTCAGTATAAGGACCTAATTCTTTTCAGTATAAGACTAATTCTTTTCAGTATAAGACTAATTCATTTTGGTATAAGACTAATATAAGTATGATTTTGTATGACGAATGTATATAATTAAATAAGCTTACTATAAATAAAATATCTATTTATTTATTACATTTTTTACTACAAAGGAAATCCTAATAAAATATTATTGGTTTAAATCCAGTTTAAGTAAAAGACAAAAGTTGTTTAATGCATACAAAATGTTTTCGATTATTTAGGATTGGTTCCCCTAAATTTTATACGGGGCTTCCAACATAAGTTATGTGAGTAGCTGCAATAGTGGATAACATTTAATGCGCAAAGTACTTCTGCAGTCAAATTATCTTAACTAGCAAAGGCCCGGGAGTAAAAATACAGGGATCGCTCTTTGCAAGCTTTAGGGCGATGATGCCTTAAGGCGATACAGTAAGACGATACGCACTGAGTGTTGATAAGATACCTTATCAACACCACATTGAATTAGAAGTACATATATTGTTATTACTTGTGTCTCTCGATAATATTCGGTGCCCTACACTGATTTTCATATAGTAAATATATTATCTTCCTTTTAGTTTTTAGTTAATAAGCATACCCCTCCTGATACTCTACTTATGCTCTATGGTGGAACATATCCATTCATTAAAAATAACATATTGCCTTGGCACACTCTTCGTTTAGCCATCGAGTGTTCCTTGAAGAAGAAAATTATGCAAACATATTTAAGAAAAATAGGCTGCCTTCGTGCTCGAGGTCGTTAAAGCATCAATAGCTATACTGATCTTTGACACCAAGGTGGTCTGGGGTTCGCATCCTAGGTTACGCTCACTGTTTATACAAGATTATTTTTTAAATAAATTATCGCCAACTTTAGATTACACTTTGAGCCTAACGGTTGCTACTAACATCTAAGATTGTTTCCGCAGGGGTTGTCCCTGATGGGCCGCAAGGCTCTAAACGGGTATTATTATTATTATTATTATTATTTAGAAAAATAACATTTTCAAGAAAATAAATGCATTTATACTTTTCCTCACCTAGTACGGTAAGTATAAGAAAAAATATTGTGTTCACCCAAAAAATCCGAAACCCAGGTATCACCATAATTATCCGTTTCAGGCACGGAGTGGTTCTCACAATAATGTCTGAGTGTCACGTCTCCTTTGCTACTCATCAGGTCTCCTGATTACCAGTTCATCTTAACCCTACATATTTTTTGTTAATTAATGTAATTTTCAAAAGAAAATTATTATGACACAAAGCTTCAATATTTATTTCAGAATAAGTACGAATGTCGATTGGAGCACACACACAAAGAGGTCCGAAGTGTCGGGTGCTCCTATCGAAATTTATTATTAACTATTAATATTATATTGAACTTATTAGTTTTAAAATGAAAATAATTATTTATTCTTTTTTTTAATTTTATATTATTGTTACTGCTAGTGCAGTCTTGTTTAATTTATTTATTGTAATAATAAAATAAATAATGTCATGTATAATACAGACATTTTCTCATTTCAGAACTTGTTAATACTACCTGTCCAGTGTGTTTGTTATCAGTTTATGAGAATTTTATTTATTTTAAGGCTATGGATAAAATTATTGTTATGAAATTTTATATCCTAGTAGATTATTTATTAAATAAACGTATTATTATTAGTATTATTTATAATTGAGCATCTTCGGCAAAGTCTCTGAAGCAATGGAACGTTTTAGCTTCGGCATTCATTCTCAGGCAAAACCTTGTTCTCTAGCAGGTTGCTTGTTTGTTTGCTTGTTGCAAGATTGCTTTGCGCTCTAGATGGGAAAATAACTGTTGTACAAGAGGTTAGTTGTAAAAGGACTTATAACATGATTACAGTTTAATCATGTTTGTCAGAGAGTTAAGTAAAGTCTACAGTATAATATTTTCCTAACGCGTTTTTCTTTTACGCTAGATTCATAGTGCATGGATTATTAATTAAAAAAATTACAATCTGTTTATTTCAAGAAGACAAAGTATAGGAAGCTACAGAACTCTAAGAAGACTAAAACTGTTGTTTCCTCCTCAACCGCTGAAAAGAAGGTGAAGTGCTCAATAAAACGTATCTCTAGATCTAATCGCCTTTTAGACTCAGAAGCTTAAAATCTTGCTTTATCAAAGGAACGTCTTAACTTATAAGGACCCGCAAATGAGGCGTCAAAGCAGTGGATAGATTGAGACCGAGGATATTCAATTATAAGGGTTTAATCTCTACTATCAAATATTAATAAATATTTAATAATACCAAGGTATCTATCTATCTACGGATTTAACCGTTTAATAACAAGGTCAAAAAGTCCCTCGATAAAGCGAAATAGCAAAAAGCCGTGAGGGCTGACTAGATCAGATCATGTCCCGCCGCTGTAACCCTTCTTACGGTCAGGTTAACGAGGGATCTTAGTTCTTTATTCTGGCGTAGTAGTTAGTTTAAAGTTTTTGATTTTATTCTTTCCTTTCTTACATAAGGCATTTAAAAATAAAAGAATGAAGTATAACTCTATTCAGATGAATAGGGTATGTCGGCATTATACACTTGAAAAAACAAAATAAGTGGTTTTCGGCCCCTTACCCAATAGATCAATTTTTTAAGGTAAAAAGCTGAAAACAAGAATCAAAAGCTATTCACAAGAATATCTAGTAAGTAATGACTAGAAGAATAAATTTAGTGACCAAAATAAACAAATTTTTACTCCTAAATCGTTTTTCCTACTCTTATCATTTTTCTAAAAAATTAGAGGTATTGGTAGGTGCATATCTTCTTCCAGCATCTACATTATTGATTTATGTTATTTTGTTACTTTTGCTGCAAAACCTGAACTACCGGAAATAATTAAAAACTAAAGATAGTTTTGAAAGTTGGACTCACATCCACATCACTATTGATTTTGTTTATGGTGATTTTACGTTTACCCATAATTTGTTTGTTCTAGGGAAACTAGAAAAAAATATGGGTTCATTAAAACTTTGAGATTAATTTTTATCTAACTTCATGAATAATGGTCCAATTTGGATCGGGTTTTCACCAAGACTTGTTATTCGATAACCTCTTTAATATGCAACCTTAAATAACTATATAGCTATTTACTTTTTGAGCCTTACTTGAGTGACTATTTTTAATCACCAGGATTTACTGATCTTAGCCAACGTTAAAGGGTTGCAAATCGAATCTTAATTGTAAGATATAATATTATTTTAATAAGTTAGCAACATATATAAACACAAGTTGCATTCAACTTTTTAGTTCCCCATCAACTTTATGCAAATTGAAGTGATGGAGATGAAATTCAGAAACTCCGTTTTATGGTTATAAGTCTGGGGAAGAATTCCGACTTTGAGGCAGTTTCAACATTTCTCTTTATTTTAAGATTTTGCAAGTATAAAAAACTTCCTTATACTTACAATTCCCTAACTCTAAAATCAAAAACGTACAGCCTTTACTTGTAGGCAAAGGAATCCAAAAACAGATTTTTCCTATTAAGTGTTTTGTAATCAGAAACCATCCCCAAAGACTGCATCTTGATTTCTTTTTTAACGATTAGAGACACGATTTGACCTTGCATATGAATTCATTTTTTTATTGAAGTACAAAAATAGAGCAAGAGGTGAAAATGGTTTCCTATTTTTGCTTTCTATTTTGTAAACAATAAAAACTTTGACATTTTACCTAAATATTAATACTCTATTTAAACACACCTGAATTCTCCGTATTAGGAGGGGTTTTCACAAATCTGTCTGTTATTATCGTAGCTTCCTCTGTGTTTATGCAAGAGAGTTAAACTTAGTACAAAAACCAATCTTTAGCTTTGCTTTCTGTCATATTTTTTTATGACAACATGATCTGTCTGTCTGGTCAGGATCACAAAGAACTGAAAGACATTGATAACGAGATGTTGAGTTAGGAGTGTGTACCAATTACCTATTACCAATGATAAAGGGATCATAAAGGAGGGGAGATGTATTTTTGAAAAGGGGAACTCACTGATCAAGAATAATTACCTCTGAAGCGGACTTTGGGCACACTTCCGTCTTAACGCCTATCTCATTAAACGAATATTTTCTAAAAGAAATTCGCTAAAATTAGGGATTGAAGAGATTTGAAAGGTTTTATTAGAAAATGAAGAGTTTAAAACTCTGACCAAGTGTGGCATTGTATCATCCTAAAACTTTGTACAAACATTAACTTTCTGCCCAATAAAAAGTCGACAGAGCTTTTTGTTTTCCCTGCCGCTGTTAAATGTAACACTGTATTTATTGTTTGCATTTTGAAAAACTCGAGGGGAACATTTATTTGTCTTTACTCTGGTTTAACATTGTAGAACATACAATACAGGTTTAGCATACACGTGTAAAACATGCAAACATGTTCACTCTGATACATCTTTTGTAACAAACTTTATAAATATTACCAATTAAAATAATAACGGATTAAAAACTTTACTCAGATAACATTAGCTTTGAGATATTCTCTTATTACAATACAATTTAAATATTTCAGAGTCATATAAAGGAATTCTTTTTTATTATAAACGATCGGGTACGGGGAACCTCGGTACTTTTCCTCGAAACTTCGGATTAGCTTCGCTCGTTCTCAAAGGGCCATGATTACTTATATAAATAAAACTTCTGGTCTAAAACCAGTAAGAAAATTAAAGGTTATGAAGTATGGGCCGTTAAAGTTTGAATGTTTAAATGTCTATAGTTCTAAATGGCAAGCAGTATCAAGCTAAAACTTTGTGAACCGAGAAAGTTATTAGGCTGGAGTTGTGCTGTCGCAAATTCAGTTGTTTATGGGGTTCAGCACTTTGAAGCGTATTTGTATGGCCACTTACATTGGGTTTGTTTGCGAAATGATTCAATTTTTCTTCATTATAGTTTGAAGTTACTCGTTGACCCCGCAAGTTACATGCCAATGTTGACGGTATCCATAAGGATGTGACAGGATAAAATCATTATTAGTCTGCAGAAAGGCTAGGACAAATTTTAAGTAGATAAGGGCATAATTAGGCCAACAGTATTGGCGGCAACAGAGGGTTGATGAAAATTTAAATGGAAAAAATGATAGAGGCAAGGATAAGATCAGAATACCAATATTTACGAAGTGAAGTAATCATAATCAGTAATCATAAGGTTATGAGCCAAGATGCTGCGCCAAAGGAAAGGCGATAAAGTTTTGCTACATTAATTGAGGCAAAAATAAAAGATAATCCTAAAAGATTGATATGTCGAAAGGTTGCTTTGTCATACCTTTCGCCGTTAAGTTGATCCGGAGACGAAAGAGTTACCTGGGGAAGCAGTAGAAGATGATTTAGTAATCAGTAAAAGTAAGAAAGAATAGTTGACACAATATAATTGTGCGAGAGACACCTAGGAAATGTAACAAGCAAAATGCAATGCTACATCTGGGAACTGTTCCATCATTCGACATTCGTCATCATTGATGGCTCGACATAATGTCATGTCCCACTCTGTTTCGTTACGTCTAACTCATCAGGGCGCCGACAGAGCCTGAACTCACTCTGACCTTCAATTAATTCCGAAGAATATAATGTGAAGTACTTACCAGAGACGCGGTGCTCTCTTACCGCCATCATGCATGGCAAGCAAAACATATATCATTTGACACTACCGAGTTTTGCAAAACATGAATAGTTGACACAATATAATTGTGCGAGAGACACCTAGGAAATGTAACAAGCAAATGCAATGCTACATCTGGGAACTGTTCCATCATTCGACATTCGTCATCATTGATGGCTCGACATAATGTCATGTCCCACTCTGTTTCGTTACGTCTAACTCATCAGGGCGCCGACAGAGCCTGAACTCACTCTGACCTTCAATTAATTCCGAAGAATATAATGTGAAGTACTTACCAGAGACGAGCGGTGCTCTCTTACCGCCATCATGCATGGCAAGCAAAACATATATAATTTGACACAATATAATTGTGCGAGAGACACCTAGGAAATGTAACAAGCAAAATGCAATGCTACATCTGGGAACTGTTCCATCATTCGACATTCGTCATCATTGATGACGAAACAGAGTGGGACATGACATTATGTCGAGCCATCAATGATGACGAATGTCGAATGATGGAACAGTTCCCAGATGTAGCATTGCATTTGCTTGTTACATTTCCTAGGTGTCTCTCGCACAATTATATTGTGTCAACTATTCATGTTTTGCAAAACTCGGTAGTGTCAAATGATATAAGAAAGAATAACTGTAAACTATAATTGACCTGGGCAGTTGAATTAGGTATAATAATTAGAACTTCAAGGTAAGAGAAAATGTGCTAGTGTTAGAATACAGATAAAAATCGTACTAACTGGCCTTCCATGGCTAAGGTTGACCTCGGGTGTTTTATTTAGACCATTGCCAGAGACATACGCAACTCCTAGTTAAAGCTTTTTTACGCTTAAATCCGTAGGGTAATATTAGCGTTCTCCTCTCACTCAACTAATTCACCCCAGAGTTTGTAAACATATAATCATCTAGGAAGCATACTCTCCGTGACTAGTCCGCAGTTAGCTCAGTTTATCTTTCCAAACCAGACTCTGTCTGAACTCACAGCTCTGGCTAGTGTCCGCAACTATTCATCTAGACTCTAGCTAGCGCAGAATACTAGGTCACAGTGCGCTTGGTTCATCTAGTCTTACTAGCTCCTCTGATCACATTATTCTTACTTGGCTCGCCCTCGTTTAACCAGTCTCACCAATCTCATCAGCACTTCTAGCATCAAGAGACTCTAGCTAGGCTCACCGCTCTGGCTAGTCCAGCGCCGCCTAACAGAGAACTCAAGGAACCCCAACCTCAGTGTGCACACACTCATTCTTTAGCCCTGACCTGGAAGTCAAGGTTCTGCAGTGCAACTATAGGAGACGACTGTCTTCAAGAACCGAGCACTTCGTTCCTAGTCACTAACGTCATTCGTGTCACCGCCTTCACTTTCACTAAGTTTTCGGATATACGAAGGCTCAGTATATCTTTCCAACCTGCATCTCCATCAGCCCGCAGAACCTTAACTTGAGCTGAAGACAACGGAACGTGTATCCACACTTGTATCAAATAATACAGGAACCAACCCCGCATTTGCGTATTAGCAACTAAAGAAACCACGTAAAACCAAGGTTGGGTTGGCCAGCCTTGAATTTACGGTACAAAAGATAACCTCATATTAAAGTCCTCCTCTGGCTGGATTTGAACCCTCGACCTGCAGGTCGATAGGCAAGTGCTCAACCACTGAGCTACCGGACTCGGTCTCTAGCTTATTGTTTCATAAAATGGGTTGATACTTTGCGCTACTAAATATTGATTTGATAAAGGTTACTAATAAAGTTTTTTCCACCCTAGGATAGAGTTTTGGTCAATTATTAATCTCAGGTGACAATTAAGGTACAATGGTCGTGCAAAGATCTCTTCTGATAAGCAGGATTTCATAACCAGCTAATAGGATAACTTCTTAGAAAACCGTAAATCTTAAAATATTAGGTGTGTCTATGTTCATGGTTATATTTTAATCTCATGTTTTATTTGTCTCAAGTTTCAAATGTCATGAGTTTAAACGGGACGCAAAACTTTCCTAGAAAAAACATCAAAGTTTTTCATTTTTTCATTTCTGTAGCTACAAAAAATTCACGTATTTGAAAGGTCTTTTTTCTGATGTGAATTGAAATATGTATTTCTTTTAAAAAACAATTTTAAGAGCATATGCGATCCATCTTTCAGTGTCTCAGCTAACTAATACTATTAGTCAGCATGTTTTCAAGTAACTTTTAACACCAGTTTCTAAAAAAAAAGTTTGCAATTGGATTTCTTTCTTGATCTGGTTTTCTTGGATTTTCTTTTTTTAAATTAAAAGTTACTTTAACGTCTGACATTAGTTATTCTTGTTCTTAAATCGTGCATTGTTTCACTTTTAACTTTTAATCCCATTCCTTTTGTCTTTTCTTTATTGGCTTGTTAAAACTTTTTTTGAAACTTCCTAGTTTCGTTTTTAATATACATTCTTATGAAGTTTCTCTTTGTTAGTAGAAATATATTAAATCGTATCCTTGTTTAAGGAATGAATTTTTAGAAATTTTCCTCATGTATAATACGTTCGTGTCATTACAAAAAAGTAGCTGCTAAGATGAAACACCCAACATATGTACTTCCAATACTCTTTGTATGTTATCTTCTTACTAAAATGGGATTTTAATAAAGCTATGTCTGCTATCTGACAGTGTAACTCTATTTGTTGCTTAGTGGATTATAATTGTGTGTTTAATTTTTTTAAAGGACTATTGGGATTTTTATGTTTAGTTCGTTCCTTTTATCCCCTGGCCATTGATTTAAAACGGTATTAAAGATCATCCCATTATCTCAAATTATGAAATTATCTTTGCTGATACCTCCATTTTGTGCATAACATTCTTAATCTTCGACAAGAGCAAAAACCACAGTTTGCACTGTCTTAACCAACAAATAAATCTAATGTCCAAATACATGCAATAAGTTCAAAACTCCCTGCTTGTGTTAATCCCTACGCTTGTACTATCCACATAATTTTTAACATGAAAAATCACAATAGAGACAAAATAAATGCATATTTACTTAGTTTAATCGTTTAAAAATAAAAATATATACTAAAATTCAGTCTTGACCGTTTGTTGCAAAAATAAACCCTGATTTATAGTCTCAAATAATGTGGTATTAGCGACCAATTCCTATATTTAAATACGAAATTTAACTTTTGGATTCGCTGAGTCCTATATATTTTAACAGAGAGAGTCAGCTAAGCTCCATCCGAGATATTTTCTTTATGAACTATTTTACCAAATGAAGTAAAGACAACTTTGCTTGCCAAATTTCAAGAGGGGAAAGGCTTTGGAAGTATGAACAAATAGTTTAGGTTTAACTTTCGAATTATTATACATGGAGCAATTAGAAAGAATTCAGTAGCCAAGTAATAATAGTTGAGACGTTGTTTTGACCCAAATCGGACACTATTGATTTTATTAAAAAATTGAGATTTAGGAGATGAATTAACATATGTTAGCTGAGTTGTGACGAACAACTCAAAAGTCAACTCAGAATTTAGATGAAAAAAGTGAAATGTTACTATATGAGATCAGTCAAATCTCATATAGTACTTCTATTGGACCTCTTCCAATCAAATGGAAATCGACAAGCAAGGGGCAAAAACTTAAGGAAAAGTTAAAAGAAAATGCAGTCGGCGAAAAAGATAAGTTTTGGACTTGATCAATTCAAAAGAATCTGATAAAAACAATGCATGAAAGAGCGTAGGTTTTGCAAGTCTATCTTTCAAACTTAGACATGTGCCAAGAATTTGAGGAGAAAAAATGGGATGACTCAAAATCATTTATAGAGAGAGAAGGGTTATCTCCTAACCGGGGGGAGAGGGAACCCGAGGGACCTTTCCCTTTGCCGGGAAGGGAAAGGTCCCCTTCCCGGGACCTTGCTAAGGTCCGTTTTATATTTCTAAAAATTGCCGAAATAAAGTTATGTGTAGTATACCGAGATGTCAAAGTCCACTTCCAACCTCTCTTCATTGCCCTTCGCTTTCAAAAGATAGTTAAGTCGCAGTTGCAGATTGTTTGATTTTTACTTTTTCTTTATACCCTAGTTATAAAGGAAAAGTACAGTGTTAGTAAAAAAATCCAAAACTCGGATGAAGCCGGAATTATCCGTTTCAGGTCTTATCCGTCTAAGTTGTCAGTCTGTATGTGTGTCTGTTATCTTCGTAGCTCCTAGTGTATTGAAACTTTGTGCAATAATCAGTCTATAGCTGTAGTTATGCTCTTCGCAAATGATTTTTTACGGTATCATTAACCTGGTATAATGACTAAGCAAAAATTGTTGAAAAATCATAGAACGCTGAAACATGATGGGATGGGATTGAGATTTTAGCTCGCATGTAGCCATGTATATGACTAACTCATGTGGTATGTTTCATCTCATTATCGGCATTATTTATTTTTTATCAAATGACTTGTGTGCGTTTTTAAAAAAATTGTGAAAAATCGAAAAATAATTTAATTGAGAGGAAATTCGGTACAAGAGTATACCTTTACGTAATAAATAAGTACACTAAGTTTCTTTTCATTGCGACAAGTATATCCATGATTTTTGTTAGATGATAAAAGTTAAGCAGTATCGTGCATGTTCAGAGCCCGGATGGGTGACCGCTGAGAAGGAAACAGATGTATTTACGATCTGAGGAAGAGTGAAGCGAGTCCGAAGTAGGGAGGTTGAGCGTAGCGAATCTGATTTAATGAGGAAAATATCCGTACCCCGTACCTAATTTTTATTATAGAAGTTGTGCTATTTCTTACGAATTGTTAATAAATTTAGTACTAACGCGGTATTATAATTAAATAGAATTATATTATATTATTTAGTATTTGTGAGCAAAATTACTGTGAAATACACTCAATGCTGAAATATATTATTTTTTCAAAATTAATTTGCCTAAAAGACAAATGATAAAGAAAAATAACCAAAATAAGAGGAGACATTAGGAATGAAGGTACCGACCAGGTAGACTAAAAAGAAACGGGAAAACTAACCTGCGTTATCAAAATGTTTACTCGTGAATTGAACTTGAAAACTACATAAGGACCCCATCAACGGTGAACTCATCAGTACCAGAAGAAAGGCCCTGGGGAAAAGTTAGTTGGCAAATCCATGAGAGACATACATTTTATTTATTATAATTTTATTGTAAAAAAATAATAATAATTGTCTTTATTAATTGTAATGAAAAATAAATATTCTTTTACCATAAGGTAAAATAGAGCATTTTACGCAACAAAAGTGTAACATTACATGTGAAACATTAACATTTAAGGTGGGAATACTAAGTTATCAGCAAAAAACTCGATAACATTATAGTATGCTTTCTCAAGCAACAATGTTTTAATGCTTTTTTTTTGAAAGTTTTGACGTTTTTTTGATGTTTTTTTTTTGAAAGAGAAGACGTTTGTGGCTAAACTAATGGAGGTAAACACTACAAGCCCTCTAAAAATCCTTTTTTTGGTCCAGTCAGTATATAAACATACTCAATTTTATTAAATATACTAAATATGTGTAATATTAGGTTATTAGTCGTTTAATTTCCTTAATTTATAATATTAACAAAAGCAATTAAATAATGTATTTGGTATACAAAGATAATTAGCAGGTAATTTGGATACTGGTTGATCACCTTATAAGATAGGGGGGCGATGATACACGCAAGGTACTTAAAAGGGGGCAATGATTAATAAAGGTTGAGAACCACTGATCTTAACTGAACACTGCGTCTACTTAAAACTGGTTAAAAGAAGACTTACCAATGATAGCCAGATATTTGTTATGAGCAACTGGTTCTTCTCATCCTACAACAAACAAACAATCGTACGTGAAATGAAAAAATGCTTTAAAATTTTGAACAGTTGGAAACATGTTATTCGTGGGCTTATGGTTTGCACATACATGGTATACATGGTATGGTATGCGTATGCGTAGTATGATATACATAAACATAGTATTATGCATGGTATGGATTGCATATGCATGGTATAGTATGCATATATATGGTATGGTTTGCATATGCATGGTGTGGTATGAATATGCATGGTACAGTATGTATATGCATAATATGGTATTGTATGAATATGCATGGTATTGCATGCATATGCATACAATACATCCTGAATGTTTTCTACAGTTGTCTGTCTGCATGTGAGTGCCTAATATTACCGTTGCTTCCAGTGTGTTTATGAGAGAGAGTTGAAACTTACAAAAATAAATTTAAAGGTCTTGTTGTGCTATTTGGAAAATAAGTTTTTTATGATGCCATGTTTATATCGCGGATTCAGTTGATATTGATGTTCATTTCTATCGATTTAAAATTTGACACGCACGTAGTCATATACGTATGAGCCAAGTTTCATTTCTTTATCAGCATTAGTTCAATTTTCATCAAATGACTTGTTACGTTTAGTCCAAAGACGTGCTGCAGCTGCAGTCTACATTTGGTTATTTCTTTCATTTTAAAGATGAGCGAAGTAAGTATGAGCATAGCAAATCCTATATGATGAGCAATAGTTCCGACCAATCCCTTTCTCGAATGTTATAAATAATATTTAGTAACTGTGTGCTGTGATTTTAAAGTCTGCATTTTCTTAAGATTCGGCGATTCTTATAGATTCCTTGCCATAAATACTTATTTTAATAAAAACATGTTAGATAACCCAAGAACGAAAGCCTTTAAAAGTAACATTTCTTTTTTACAGTAAAATTGAGGAATTAAAAAAAAAAACTACAGAGACGGGCGGTGCTCTCTTAGCGCTATAGATATGTCGAGCCTTCAATAATTTAGAATGATGGAACAGTTCCCATCATTCTAGCATTTTGCTTACTTTATTCTCTAGGTGTCTCTCGCAATATTATATTGTGTTAAATATCAATAGGCAAAACTCGAAAGTATCAAATGATATATATACACGCTGTAACCAGAGTGCTTTATATCTTATAACTAGAACGATTTTAACATTCTAAAAAACTTGAAACAAAATGAGAAACTCTGTCTTTGCTCTAAAATAGTGATATGTTGTGCTTTTGAGAAACCTGCTCAGACCCTAAAATTCAACATGCATGTTTTTTTCTTCTTTTAATCTTCATAAACAGTTGCATTCTTAGATGCAAGACGTTCAAACAGGAGGGTAGAACTAATGGAGGTCTAATGAATATATATATATATATTCAAATACAAATACAAAAAACTTTATTTTTGCTATAAACAATTTAATAGTAAAATAGCTAATAATTTTTTAATGGTTAAATGGATAATAAATTAAGCAAAAAAAGGTCCCGACTCAATCTTTGATCGATTGATCTTACGTTGGGCCTTATACAGATTAAGGTGCTTACGTCTGGATAGACGTAAGCATAATAAAAGTATTCATGTATCTTTGCCAGTTTTTAATTTAGGTATGACAAAAACTTTGGAGCTATTTTTAAAGAAAGCAAATAATAATTATAACAATAATGAAACATTTTTCCTTAAATGGTGTTTTTTTTAAATCGTCTCTGTAGTCTTTTTCAATTCCCCAAATTTATTGTAATTTTCCAAAAGAAATGTTACTGTTAAGGGCTTTCGTTCTTGGGTCACCTAACATGTTTTTATTGAAATTAGTATTAATGGCAAGGAATCGACAAGAATCGCTGAATCTTAAGAAAATTCAGAATTTAAAATCACAGTTCATAGTTACTAAATATGAAAATCCAGACTTATACATAATCTAGGCTAATGGCGAATTTGGAATGATGGAACAGTCCCCAACTGTGGCAATGCACTTTGCTTCTTACACTTTCTGGGTGTATCTCGTAAAATTATATTGTTCCGACTATTCATGTTTTGCAAAACTCGGTAGTGTCAAGCAATATTAAACCAATGTGTCTGAATTTATATCAATGTTTTCACATTGATATAAATTTGGACATGTCCTTATTTAAGGGAATGCGTTTTTGAAGCGTCACGGTAGAAAGAAGAATAACATTAGACTTATTTGACATACAAAAATACGATTTGCCTACAACAATTATCATGTATTGTTAATATTTCATTTTTATCTCAATTCTATCAATTGAGCTTTGAGTTCTATTCAAGAATAAAAATCATCAAAGAAGATTATGACAAAAGGAAAAGAGATAGAAATCCTTTATACAACCTTTACAAAACATTTTATAGAGATACAATATCCTCTCAAGCGGTTGTATTGCAGCTCTATATCATCCGATCCCATAATTATTTGACATATAAATATATCTTTTCATATTCTTCAATTTTTGTACTTTATGTTTACGTATACCCGAGGCATATAGTTATAACATAATTATAATAAAGTTGAATGCATATAGATGTGATAAGGTACTAAAGCCAAGAACCAAATATGCTATAAACTTATTCGGATTAAACCATAATAGTAAGGTATGTGTATTGAAGTACATTGATATTTATACCTTTTATCCCAGGATCTTTCAAATACAAGAAATATAATTGTAAAAGAAGACTTAAAGGGTTTATAAAGGCAAGGATTTATTTCTATAAAAAGGATTAGTAGATAGAGAATTCTATAAAAGTCATGTTACAGAATATTATGATTTTATATAATTGGCAATCTATGATTACATGTGTAACCAATCGAATTAATATTATCAAGTTGTTACACTATATACATTGTTATCAAAGATTTAAATTACTTGTAGGGTGATCGACTTGATCGCCAAAGGACAAACAAAGGGCAACTCTTATTCTTGCCGTTAGCCATACTTCACCTATGTTTAAAAAATCGGGCCCTCGAATAGTTTGGATGATAACAGCTAAACTAGATAATATCATCACTAGTAACTTAGTGATAAAGAGCTCGCCTTACTACTTAGAGGACGTTGGTTCAAATCAAGCCGGAAGAGGACCTTATTATACAAGGTTATCCCTCGTATCGTTCTCTTGGGAGCTCTTGAATTCATATCCAGTAACCCAGCCTAGGTTTCCTTAGGGTATTGCGCAAATGCGAGGTTGGATTTCCATCCACGTTTTCTTAGTCTTCAGGTCATGTAAAGACTAAATCCTGCGGACAAAAGGAGAGTCTGAAAAATACTGAACCTTTGGCAGTGTGAAAGGGGATATGCGTAAGTGATTAGAATGCTGTAATCAGTTCTGGAAGACGTCTCCTAGTTATCACTGTGACTCTGGTTTTTAGGCCAGGGCTATTGGAATGGGTTTATGCCCACTAACTTTGGTGTTACTAACGGCTTCTCTTCCCGCCGTGCAGTATTGGACCGAACAGAGCAGTGAGTATAACGAGTATTTGGTGAAACTACAGGAACTGATGAAATTGGTAAAAACTTGTAGTTGGCGGGCTGGATGTGACTAATGAGATCAGAGAGACTGGAGAAAATACACTAGACAAACTGTGAACTGGTCACAGGTACAGTGCCATAAAGGGGAGGGTAGAGGTACCGAGATCTTCCTTGGTGCAATGTGTGCATGGGTTCTAGGGGTTCTCAGTAGAGTGGCCCACATAAATATATACACATAACTTACTAAGCACTAACTAGGTAAAAACATTCAGGTAAATTCACTTTGAGCCTAAAATTGTAATATAACTAATCTTATTCTGTCGTTTGTAATAGAAAAAATATAAAATAATACTTGATATCGAATATAACAGAACTTGACTGTGGTCTAGAACTCCGTTTAACAGTTATTGTAAATCAACTATAACTTTCGTATCAGCATAAGCGGCTCACGGCCCGCTCAAAAAATACTGTTGTGTATTGATTATTGATTTGTGATACATTATACATGGCAGTTTGCCATGTATTTTGCAATTTTGTTTATCAAGTAAGCTATTTCGCGTTTTGTAGTCACGTTCTGCTACGCGGAACGCGACTAAGAGGATGATCGTGACCTCTTTAGGGATATCCTGACTTATCCTCCTGATATCCTCCTAAATTCTTCTACTAGTGCATCCAATTAGATTCACTTAAATCCAGTGTTTTAACACACGTCAAACTTTGTCTATATTAATTAATCTTGTCTTCTGAGATCTTCAAGAGTTAACCATTACAGACTTTCAATCTTCGCAGCTGTAAGTCTCTGGCGAGGTGAGTGTTGCGGCACCACTCGACAGCAAGGATCTTTTACAACCATGCTAAAAGGATACTTTAACCCTTCAAGCAAGGTCCAAGTCCGTTGGTCAGAGCCAAGCATTCATCACCTAATTTATTTTTCAGCTTCAGTTTTCATAGCCTTTAACTTCTCTGTTTTCAAGTACTTATTGGTAGCTGATCATCGTATAATACCAATTCTTTATTTTGTACACACACATATAAATATATATATATATATATATTATATATATATATATATATATATATATATATATATAAATATAAATATATATATATATATATATATATATATATATATATATATATATATATAATATATATATATATATATATATATATATATATATATATATATATATATATATATATTATATATATATATATATATATATATATGATGAAAATTCCCTAAAATGCCTGGGATCACCCCTTCTTTCAAAAAAGTCACTCTCTATCGTTTCTTTGCGAATTCGTAAATATAGTAATAAAAAGTAAAATTAGTAATAAAATATAACTATTTTTACTTTAAGAATAGAACAGTATGTATATATGTAATTTAATTTTTTTCAGGCTGTGGAGTGCTCTTACAGACGGTATTTTCCTTGAATAAATACATCCAAACAGAGAGTACTGGCTTGACGTTGCATTGATTGTCTAGGAAAGAGCCCCATATGGTCACTGAAAACTTAATGTTGTCCCAGTCTTTCATTTATCTTGGTCGGGACAGCTTTATAAACTAGACTGAAACCTATTTTATTTAACATTAGAGCGATATCAATTTTTTTCTTTTACTTATAACTTAAAATCTTTGCAATCAAATAGAGAACTGTGAAGATAAGAAAAAGATTTGAAAAAAAATAATATTATTATTAATAAATAATATTATTATTAATTTCCTTCTTCAAGTTATTATGATGTGCGTTTGGCTTATTACTTTGTTGCCTAATATTACCCCATATGTATCTAAAAACGTTTTAAATTTTTTTTTAGGTCTTGTAAGGGAAAATGAAAAGAATATATATGGGCAAGTTATTATAGAGTCCAGGAGCAGTAAAAGCACTGTGACTACACGCAGCTGATGTTCTGCAGCTAAGCACAACTATCTTCTCATCATCTTGGGTTTTTAGTCTGATATTTATGTCTGAATAATGCAAAATTAAAAATATTTTCTTAATAATGTAAGAGAATATTGTGTCCCATAGGGTAGTAATAAAAACGACGATTAGTGTAACGTTTCGGCTATAAAGCCATTATCAAACATTTAAGAAAAGTAGACATCTTAAAGAAAGTCATAGTCAAAAGGAAAATACTAATAAAAAGTACTGAAAACATCTCCATCTCCTCTTTATAGCACAGATCTGTGTAAAAATTAAAATGAGTCTTGTGAAAGCAAAAAGAGCAGTAGAAAAACGTAGTAAGGAGCAAGAAATTAATAATAAGAAAAAAGAAAATAATAAAAACGACTGATCCAGGAGAAAGAGAAATAAATTATTTAATTAATAAAATCTGTACGAATTGGTACAAGTCATTTGCATATGGCACATTAAGCCTTAAAACTTGAGAGCAATTTTTTAACAGATTTTAATAATTCTTTTCTGTGTTATTTCTAAAATTCAAACTAGACGGCACCAAGTCCATCCCATATTGATGAAATTCGAACTCGTCCTTTTTTTATTCTTATTCCGGAAGAAAAAATTTAGATGCACCACATTAAAAATTTAATAAAAGCATGGTCCTAGACTTTCGAAAATCGTGTCTAACCCCCGGTAGTACTAATATTGGTAAACGTTATTGGTAGTACCAATAACGTTTAGGTTATCATCACCCGAATATGGTAATATATTACTTGTCTTAAAAACAATAAAAGTTAAATTGGAGCGTACCGTAGTATTGACCGTTTTGAAACCTCTTTAAACTTGATACCGACATTTGATATTGTCACCATATATCGGTGATTTTTTACCGAGCTACAGTTAGACATCCGAATTTTGTTTAAAACTTTAACAAACAAGTATTATTAATGCAAATTTGTGACTGTGACATATGTCTAACAAAACATGTCTACCGATAAGCTGGGGATTAATAATAATAATGCCCGTTTAGAGCCTTGCTGCTCATCAGGGATAACCCCTGCGGGAACCACTTCGGGTGGTAGTAGCAACCGTTACGCTCAAAGTGTATTCTAAAGATGGCGATAATTTATCTAAACAATAATATTCTATAAACTAAGGGCGTAACATGGGATGCGAACTCCAGACCTCCGTGGGTGTCATAGGTCAGTGTTTAGACTAACGACCTCGGCCACGGAGGCAGTCTAATCTAGGTAATCATACAGTAATAACCTGGTGATTACCGTAATATAATGAGAGGAAAAAAGGTGGGCCTGAAACCAGAAGAACACATAATGTATATAGCGACTTAGCATTAAATTCTAGGAAGGATGCCTCTGCCCAGAAATAAACCTGATACACATAGAATTACGATTGACAACTAAATAAACTGCAAACAAATGAAAATCTTACATATAGAACTGAAATCAATAATTTTACAAAATGAATAATCATATTCATTAATTTCTATTGTTCACACGTTGTGTATGAGTTCAACCTCGCATTCAATCCTTGCAATTCGAGTAAACGGGATTGAACACTGAGTTCAACTCTCATACTCAGCACCCTTTTATATCAGGGTCGAGTCTAAACTAAAGTTTAAATTCACTTGTTAAGTGCAATAAAAGGAATTAAATTTCTTAAGGTCAAAAGAGAATCTTTGTGAAATTTGAATTTCCTGCTTTTAGTTCCCAAGTTTCATTGCTTTTGTAATGTGCAACTTAAGCCCATCACCTGAGACAGGAATTTATATTACTATACAACCACATAATGCTTATATAGAAACCACACTATACAGTTGATATTGGTTTCTTAATGATAGGACAGTAAAACTTTATATAACTACTTCATTATGTGATTTATAACATTACTACTTTGATGTCAAATATAAATATTTCTCATTTTATTTATTAATAAAGTGAATACCTTTTAGCCTATGAATACGTCCATCACATTTTCATGGATGTTACACATTGGAAAAAGTGGCCTTCGGCCTCTGGGCCGCTCTGCGACCTCAGCGTTTGGCTCCTAGGCCGCTACACGGGGTGACCCCAACCTTAATAATAATAACCATTTATTATTATTTAAAAATAATATATTATATATTATTATAATTGATGGTTATTATCATAGGTAAAAAAATACTTTTTTCTAAAATTTCAACTTTCAAAATCAAGGAAAATTATAAAAAAATATATTTCTACTATAAATTGGCCTGAGCCGTAGTCACATACCCCCTAGTATGTGACTACGGCTCAGGCCAATTATAATATTAGCCTATATTATAATATCATATCAACTACTCCTATATTATAATATCATATTACCCCAACGGGGGTATGAGCTCATTTTTCCTTTGGAAATTCTCTAAAAATAATTATATAATCATTTAATAATGGATGATGTTCGTTCTCCACTAGAAAATAAGACTAACTTCAAAATGTTTATTGACTGTTGTTGGAGAAGGAAAAATTATCTTAATGCTTGAGTACAGGACTTGGAAAGTAAAGGTTGCAGGTTTCAGTTTCACTAGAGGAACATTGCCTTTGACCTCAAAAAACCTGATTTTTAAACATATTTTCTTTTGGAGATCGAATTTTGTGAGTACCATGAAAGTAACTCGCTCTTTTACGCTCGCAATTATTTCCCTCAGTTACGCCTCGGCACCTAATAAATATTATCCCTTGGTTTCATCTCGGAAATAAAATTCATTTGGCTCCTCGATTTATAATAGTTTGGTTTTTACTAAATACACGTGATGGTAGCCTCCCCCCCCCTCCAAGGTGCATAACTATATTACCTGTACAGAACGAACCTTACTCTCGACACCTACATCTTATATTGGGTCAATATTCTAGTGGCAATGAATATTTAAAGTCAAAATATTTCAATATTTAGTTTTGGCCTAAAATCTATTTGCAAAAATATAGACGAGACAAAAATATTAAATTAATATTCCAGTTACACAATAAAAAAAAAACTTACTTTCCAGGAATTATTTTAAACGGCAAACGGCTGGGGAGGAGGAGCTTTTCAAAATTTAAGAGGGGGCGATATTTAGGGTTCCCTGAATACATTAAAAAATAATAAAACTAATAAATATTCAACTATTAATGAATTAATTAAAATGTATCTTTTCATAAATAGAAGGAATTTAAATGAATGAATTCAAATAAGGGTTAAAAAAGAGTAAAATGTATTCTAATCAAATAAAATCAAATTATCTAAATCTGTTTTTAGAAAACTGTCGTTTTAAGAGTTTTCTAAGATAATAATAAGTTTACTGGTTCTATAGTTTACTGACCGCCATAGAGGGAACATAGCCTATCTCAACACATTAAGAGGCCTTAATCATCATTTTGGGGCTCTCAGGGGCTCTGTGTAACCTCATTGAAACCTCACTTCCAAGAGTGAGTTAAGGTTATAATAAAAAAATTGTTTTCGGCTTCTTGCACATTTTTTGTGTTTTGATTTGTATTTTAAACGTTATACTATATAATTTACTGTAATTTTGTTCTGTTCATTTGTTCATATAAGTAGTCGAAGGTAGACAGGTTTATTTTTTAGATGTTTCAAAATTCAACCAATAGGGCCCCTTTAGGAATATATCTCTATGCTGACCGCAGGAACGGATCCAAGAGGGAACTCTTTATTCCTAGTGTCTCGCTAAATAATTCAAAATGTAAAATTAAATAAATCTTTTCAATACAGCAGGAACGTCAGAACAAGCAGAGCGAATTCCCCTTGCAATGTGTTCGTTCTTGCTCATCGGTTTGAAATTCGCCCGACATGCGGACCACCGTACCAGAATTATTTTGCAGTTATATACTTAGATAATGAAAAAAGACGATAATAAATTATCGCCCCGAAAAACAGCGGTCGTATACACACTAAGAGATTGAAAAGAGGAAAAAACTATAAAAAAATTATCAGAAACCAAAATTACGGTCGTATAAAATTGAATTTCGAGAAGGGTGTCGTTTTCTTTGTATTTTGGGCGCTGAATCGTGTAACTATTTTGATCATAACATCCAAACATTCAATAATTGGGGTCTAATTTGAAATGACTAAGTCAAGTGTTGAAGGGCGCCATTAAAACACTGATCTCTAATGGTCAATGGAAAACAGTAAACTTGGCTATACTATAGAGATATCTATGGCTGGATAACTTGGCTAGAGATATCTATGAAGATCTCTAAGCTTCAAAGATTTATCCTATGCGGTGAGAAAATTAAGGGGAAGTCTTTTAGACTACCCAGTTTAGTAATAAAAGTCTTATATAACAAGTTTATATCATTTGTTAATATTATATAAATTTGTTTATAAAAATAAACTTATACATGTCATTCGATACATTAAAAATTAAACTTAATGCTTATAATGAGATAACGCTTGGCAAATTCATTGTTCTTACTTATCAGACTACATGCCTGCCAAGTTACAAGTTGGTCCACATATTTTTGCGTAAATAATGAATTTATGAAACGACAATAATGAGTGAATGTAAAAAAAGAAAAATTGTGAACTCAATTTGTTATATAAATGAAAAAACATGCGAGCCCTTCTTTTACAACTTCTATTTTCATCAAAATTAAGGTAAAATAGTTCATTTTCAAAGAGAAGTAAAAAAACTTTTTGATTATATATTTTTTTTTTTAAAAAAGACTAAACAAGTAAGCCTTTCAAGCCTTTATCTTAAAATACAAGATTAAAAAGTAAAATACGGGATTAAAAGCAAAATTGAAGGAAGAAAAGATGGTGTAGCTTAGGGGTTGAGAGGTAGAATTAGAGACCCATAAAAAACTTTTTCGTACTAATTTTTTTAACTCATAAGGCGGGATTTGTGAAAATAAGACAATTTGATCGATAAAAAATGTCTTTACGCATAAGAACGAACCACTGCAGACCACGCACCACAAATAAAGTGACATCAAACCAATTCTTTCAACATGGCACCCATTGAAATCAGATAGTGTTGTAATAAGTCTTATCACAACGTTCTCTCTGAAGAGCCTGTATTAATCCAGTGTCGGAAGCAAGTCACTTATAGGGAACAAATGATGACAGATGGTCAGAGAATTATTAAATGACATCCTGGAGGTATAAAAGGAAATAGAGAAGGTCTAAAAATAAGCAGAATAGTGGTAGGATATCAAGTTGACTTGAACTGGAAGCCCCCTCAACCAACATCTCGATGCTTTAATATGACGTCTGAAAGGACTTGTTATTGCTTTGAATGCATTTTTCTTTCTTTGCTCGCTAGAAAATAGAAGTAAAAGGTAAGCAGAGGTATTTTAAATGAAGTTTCTGCAAAGTCTTAAACATTGACAGTAAATCTAAGTAAATGTGTAAGATAAGACTGCTACTTTTGTTTTAATCCAGCAAATAGCATCTAACGTAAAGTTCGAAATAATACGAACTACACAGAGAGCGAGTAAATAAAAAAATGTATATTTAAATAATGACACACATACATCATTATAATTATTTTACAATAAGTGCAAAAATGTATATTTAAATAATGACACACATACATCATTATAATTATTTTATAATAAATGTATATTTAAATAATGACACACATACATCATTATAATTATTTTATAATAAGTGAAAAAATGTATATTTAAATAATGACACACATACATCATTATAATTATTTTATAATAAGTGCAAAAATGAAACAACTTAATACTTTTTCTCATTTATAATGTAGGTATATATAAAAATTATTGTGTTTACAAAAAACAGAACCGGGATGTCACTGGAATTGAATTGAATTATCCGTTTTACGCGTTTTAAGGCCTCGTGAATGGTTTTCTCAAAGTTGTCAGTCTACCGCTGTAGTTGTGCTATTCGGGAAATATTTTTATGACGTCATTAACCCGCAATAATGACAGCAAAAAATTAAACAAAAAATCATAAAACGATTATGCGAAAATGGAAAAATGATGGGATCGGATTGAGATTTGGCACGCATGTAGACAGCATGCATAAGACTAACATATGTGTTCAGTTTCATCTTATTATCAGCATTAGTTTAATTTTTATTAAATAACTTGAGTACATTTTTAAAAAAATGTAAATATCCAGAAATAATTTAATTGAGTTAAAACTTGGTACAAGTATATATCATTACGCAATAAATAAACACACTAAGTTTCGTTTCAATACGACAAGTATATCCATGATTTTTGTTGGATCATAAAAGTCAAGCCGCATCGAGCGTAATCAGTGCCTGGATGGGTGACTGCTGGAATGAAACGAATGTATGTAACACCTGAGTACGAGCGAAGCGAGTCTGAAGACGTGTTGCAGTATAAATTTAACGACTAGTATATTCTGAGGACGAGTGAAGCGAATCCGATGTGATGAGGAAAAGTTCCGAGGTACCCCGTACCCGATTTTAAGATTTTTGCCCCCGCGAGTGATCCCGGAGAAAAAGTAAAGGTTGGCTTACGAACTAGCGGTCAGGAGGTCTCTAGGAATTTAATTTTATACGAATGTAAGATAAGGAAATCAATTTATTAATCGTATTTGACGTAATACCTGCTTTTACAACCCAGTGTGAAGTCAAGTTTTTCATGTAAATGATCCTGAACCCAAATAAACTCCCAATTAGGCAAAATTTAAGGGCTTTAATAGAAAATTCTTAGTATACGTCAATTAATAGTATATGTTTTTAGTGTAGAGTTTCAAATGTAAATGTCGGATGATACAATGACACAATTATCGTAGCTTTGAGTGGCATTTAAAATTACAGCCTCAGTCCTCTGTAGAACAACCATTCCGATAACGACCAAAAACAAAATAACCGAATAAGAAGTAACCACAGTGTAAGCCGAGACTGTAAACAATGTTAGCGCAAAGTCAGCAAGGCAAGAGAATTTCCTTTAGACTGCATGTTTTAGCTCAACAACCCATTTCTCGCGTTTTAAATTTATGGATTATAGCCTAATCAGTATATTTCTATTTGCATTTGAATTTCAAATACATTTATTTTTTCCTGAATGTTTCAAAGGAATGTCCTTTGCGTATTAGTCATCATAATAAACCATGCATTTAGATTTATACACTACATGACTATTGCGAAAAACATAAGCTCGGTGCTCATTCAATCCACGCCAGAATTATTTAATAGTCATAAACGAATACAGATAAATAAAACGGATTATAATCTGGACTCGGGGGGGGGGGGGCATTATTTATTTTACGGAATTTTCTAAGAAAAAAATGAGCATATAAGGTTGGGGTCATGGATGAGAAGGTGGTTTATTATGAAAGGGGGAAACTCATTCGAAACGTATTTAAGCCACGATATGAATGAAATGAAACGGTTATGAATGAAGCCGGGTGCGTACCAAACCACGTTGTTCAAGAAATGTGAATTATACCAGTAATGTACAATAATGACTCAGCGAAAATTTATTAAACCTCGAATTACTTTAAAAAAATCACAAAGGAAAAGGATCAGAAATATTACCTTTATGTTTAGAACATGTTCTGAATAAAATAAAACAATACCCGAATGAATATATGTATATATATGAAGGTGTTCATATATTATAATATAATTGGGGGAGGCCAATGGTCAACCCAGCCCCTTGCAACACTTGGACAATGTTGCAAGTCAAAGAATCCTCGCAATCCAATTTAGATCTTTTAACTTTACTTCGATACGAAGTAGAATTCATTACTAGAAGATAGACGACATTCAGCCCTTATGACAGTTGCCAACCTGGCATTCACACGTCTAATACGCTTACCTCTTAATTCCGACAGGTTATTTTAAGATCTAGAACGCACATTGTAGTAAATTATCCTTTTAAATTTTAATAAGTTCGTCTAAGCTACTACCGAGAAACTTTAAAATTGGTTTACTTTTTCAACAAATTTTAGACATTAATCATAAAATGAAACTTACCACATCGATAATTTGTTGAAGCGTAAGGCCAAAAGTGACTTTAAGTGGTTCAGACTCGTTAGCGACAGGTCTCTCTAAAGTATTATAATTTTCGTAGCTAAGTAAGTTATTGAGCAATCGTTTTTCATGAGGTCCTTGGGAACTATCTGAAACATAGAAAGAATACATTTTGGGTAAAATCATGTAGTATATTTGTTCAGCTCCGAATTAATAATTTAAAGCCTTTAACTTAATTTTGTTTTCAAAAAGATTAATTTCAAGAAGTATTTAATTATCTCAACGTTTATCTTGGCTATATATTAATGAACAGTTTATTTTACTTTCAAGGATCAAATTCCTTTTTTACGCATAAACCCGTAGGGTCATATTAGCGTTTTCCCCTCGCTTAACTAATCCACCTCAGAGTTTGTACAAACACAATGACTAGGAAGTACACCATGTAAGGAGATAGATGGTGGCACATATGACAAGTATACAGTGTGTCAAGTTCATCTAGCCCAACCAGACTCTATCCGAATTCATTGCTCTGGCTAGTGTCTGCGACTAGTTCACGGTGTGCCTAGTTTATCTAGACCAGCTTGACTCTGGCTAGGCTCGCCGCTCTGGCTAGCGCCGACTACAAGTTCACTGTATGCTTGGTTCATCTAGTCAACTAGCTCCTCTGATCACATTAGTCTCACTTGGCCCCCTCATTCAACCAGTCTCACCAATCTCATCAGCTCCTCTGACAGCACCAGACTCTATTTAGGCTCGCCGATCTGGCCAGTCCAGTGCCCCAACAGAGAACTCTAGCACCCAGATGTAAGCGTGCTCAAACTCATTTTTTAGCCCTGACCGGAAAGTCAAAGCTCAGCAGTGCTATTAGGAGACGTTTGTCTTCAAGAACCAAGCACTTCGTTCCTAGTCATTTCTTGCGTTATTCGTGTCATCGCCTTCACTTTCACTGACTAAGTTTTCGGACATATAAAGGCTCAGTATGTCTTTCCGATCTTCATCTCTATCAGTCCGACTGAAACCTTGACTTTTCGTGAGCTGGAGACAACGGAAACGTGGATCCAGACTTCTCTCATATGAAATAGGACCCAACCTCGCTTCTGCGTATTAGTAGCCAAGGAAACCACGTAAAACCCTGGCTGGGTTGGCCTGCCTTTAATTCAAGACCTCCTGAGTATACGGTAAAAGGGATAACCTCATATTGAGGTCCTCCCCCGGCTGGATTTAAACCCTTGACCTCCAGGTCAAATTCCTTTGTTTTGATTATCAAAATCATTTGTTTAACCCTTGTTTTTATTGGTTTTTATTCTAATGAGTTTAGACATGTTTTACACTGGCTGTAGTACAGAGCCCTTGGCATTTGTATGAATATGGTTTTAGAACCTTTGGCTTTAATAGAATCAGCTAAACCCTTTGACATTACATTAAGAGTATTGTGGTGAACTATTGTTAACATAAGTAGTCAATAGAGCATTGTCTAAATACTTGCTATGGATGTTAACTACTTCGTTATGGATATAATTTCTTAAAGATAAGTGATTTCTTCTATTCGGCTAAATGAAACTTATAATTTAAATCATATTATTTTTGAAATAATCATTTTACACAATTTGCTACTAAATATATTTGGATAAAGTTCAATCTTATAAAATAATACAAGATACAGCCTATTGTATACTGCATAAAAATGTTGCAAATTTAACCTAAATTTAAAGGACTATTTTTCATTTAGATTGATTAATTCTGAAGTTATATATTAATATAACTTTAGAATTAATCAATCTTTTTTTTTAATTTCGAGTGATGAGGTCAAATATAATTTGATAAAAGTTTAGGTTTTCTAAATCAAAGATATTAAAAGAATTGTCTGCTTTTGTTCTGAATCTGCCATAATTTATAAATTTAGTTTGATTTATGATGGATATAGAACCGGCACCAGGTGACACAATGAATCAAGTGAGGTGCCAGTTGCTATTTCAATGGCCCATGTGTACCAGGTATTTTTTTATGAAGTCACTCACCGGGATTAATGATTCCACAAAAATTTATAAAATTCATTAATTAGAGACAAATGATTTAATTGATTTGAGTTAATAACTACGCTTGGCACTATATAATAGCAGCATATGTGCCAAGTTTTTTATGATCAGCTTTCATAAAAAATTGATAAAAACCAAAAAATTATTCAATTAAGTTGAAATTTGGTACAAGCGCTTTCAGTTATGCAATAAGTGGACTGTTTCATTTTAATACGCCTAGAACTAAATTCTATCACCCTGTACGAGCGAGGTCGAACCTGGATGGGTGATCGCTGGGCATAAAACATGTTTTTTAATGTCTTAGAGCGAACGAAGCGAGTCCAAACTGTAATATAAATCAGGTGATTTCTATATTTTACGAATCAAGTCTGAAGTAGAAAGGATGTGCGTAGTGAATCCAATATGGAGAGGAAATGTTTCGATGTACATGTACATTATATATATATATATATATATATATTATATATATATAATATATATATATATATATATATATATATATATATATATATATATTATATATATATATATATATCAATCTCTCGTCTTGCCTCAAGTAATCTTAAAAGCATATTGTTTTATTGAAAATTTGCTAAAAGACGTAAACTGTGAGATATCATCGTAAACTCATACTGGTGTTATGACATGGTTTCTTGGCAAGTAGTAACTCTATACCATGTTTTACTTGGCCGTAAATGATCAAAGGATAAAAACGTAGTAAAAGTTTGAGGGAACAGGAAAAATGGTTTTACTACTCCATGTAAAGGCCAAATCACATTGTAGACATTTTTAAAAAGGATATCCTTCCATAGGAGCAGAAAGATATAAATCTACCTTTTTCTAGTCTGAAACATCAAAATTTTTAACAAGAAATGGTCTTGAAACAACATACTGGTCACTTTTATGACCTCATTATCACAGAAAAGCTAAAAACTTTACTTAAGAAAACTTGGGTTTAACTAAAGAAACCCATCGGCGTGAAAATATTAAACACAGGATTTTTGTACGGTTATAAGATTTTTTTACATATTTTGTCTTAATTCTGTAAAGTTTGTAGACTCCTGTATTCATTACATTATTGTATGTAATGTTAAGCACATCTATCTCGACTTTATGCTCTTCAGGACCTCATTAATTTTAACTCAATAAAAAAAGAATTGATTAAAGGATATAAGGAATTTATGAAAACACCTATAGATAGGGCGTCCCGATCAAACTCAGGATATTTTGTCCGAATTGATCTTTTATATCTCCTATTGAGTCTTTTTTAGAAGCGAAAATACCCAAACCTATTGTCCTATAGGGTATTTTCGCTTCTGATTAGCTAATCAGATGATTACCTTATCGCTTACGATTGTCACAATGCTCCATTAGCAAACCATTAATTTCTTAACCTAAGGATGAAGATAGGCCTTTAAAACTACCAAAAATGGCAAAAGAACCCTCCCCCAAATGTCAGACAGCTATAAAATGTGAATTCGTTAAAGTTTTACTTTACGTACGGTAAGGAAAAAGTTGTCTCTTTTAATGCTCTTTTAAAACTGGATGTATAAAAAATATTAACTTTGTCGGTGCATTAAATACAAAATGTAGGAAACAATCAAATATACTCCATTTTCGCCATAATATTTGTCTGACATTCACCGTTGCGAAGAGGTCTATTTACATCGGTCAGAAAAAATATTTTAATAACTGCATTCTTATGTTAGGTCTCGAAATTCCGCGACGACGCTGTCAGATACTAAGATATCTTATACCTCATTTCTCAAATGGATAATAGAATAACAAATAGTTCATGCCGTGCCGGTAGAATTAATTCATCGAATTTTCTGAAAAGGTGAACATTTTTGTTCTATAATACAATATAAAACTTTTCAAAAGGTAAAGTATTTTTAGAACTAAAACAGCTTAAAATTTTTAAATGCTTCATAATCTACTACGAAATGAATCATACTTCATTTTATATAAGATTGTTCTGAAGAAGTTAACGAGAAAAATACACTCATACATTGTGTTTACAAATACATTTCAGGCAACCTGAACTAATATGTTGATCACTTATCAATCAAAATTTCAGATACTGGGCACCTTAGAACATTTCCTCAGTGTTGCTTGAGAAAATATCGAGTAGCTTCGCTCGTTCTGAGATTATTTAATTCTTATCCTACATAACACTATTCCCACAAATACCCTGGATATACAATCCATTAAAGAATAAAACTTTGTATATTTGTTTGTTAAAATGAATAATAAACTCTCGCCAAATTTCAACTTAGAGATAAAATTTCGATCTATATCCAATAAGTATAAAAAGTATACATGTTATTCGATAAAACGTAAATTAATGTTGACGATAAGACCTAAAGGTTGATTTCCTAACTAAGTTTCAACTCTTTTGCACAAACACACTTAAAAGCTAACGATGATAACAGACACACACACACTTAAAGACTGACAAACAACACCTAGTATCACCTCAAAAAGATATTCAGATGGTGGTTAGAGGATGGATAGGAGATGGATTCTCGATTTATAACTTTTAGTGAAAACGTAATACTTCCCTATAAACTAACGGTTCATACGAGGTTTAAAGTAAAATATCATTCTCTTTATATATATCTATTTTTTTAATTGTTTTATTTCCAACTTTTACAAATAATACACATTTTATAAATAATTAATTTCTTATATATGTATTAAACATATATAATATAACATATATACTCAACAATGTTACGTATATGCTAAGCCAGCGAACCTCGGTAAAAATAAAATTCCAAGACTGCTTATTTATCCCTAACAAATTATTTAAAGACCAAATTTAACATCTATAATAAGAATTTGCAAGCAGCGCCGCAGTAATTCTGTTTGGTGGCATTCTATTTTAACTTCTGTGTTTCTAGAAAACAAAAACCTTCTCTTCTTTACATTTCCATTTACGTATATTTGCTTCTAGTTGCCTCCTATTTGCTTCTACTTTCCTTATATTTTCATATTTTACTTTTTGCTTTCCTCACATTTTTTTGTATATTTACTCCTCACAGAAAGTGGAACATAAAACATAAGGTAAAATCCTTTTAGTTTAATTTACTAATTCCACTAAAAATACTAAAAGATGTACCTTTTATTATTTTTTTTCATAATTGGTCACTCCTCTAGATTGTAGGTCGATCACGAGGTAAATCTGAATTGATTTACATTTAAATTTTATAGATTTACAACTGTTTTACAATACATTTACAAAGCAAATCATTCTATCTCAATCCATTACTAAGGCTAAGTTCATGTCTGGTTTTAAAAAACGTTTTTTTAAAAGAACCTCAGCAAAGATATTTCCATGAAACATAAATAAATTGTGTAATTGTAAGGTTTATTATTACTGTTCAATAATAATAATTCATTATTATTAATTAGGTTTATTATTAAGTCGTTCATTAATACATTGTTTAATGTAAGGTTGTACTTTAACTATAGAATTTGTTCATTGATACAATTTTAGATGTAAGATTTACTTTTACTGTAGAAGTCGTTCATTAATGCATTGTTTAATGTAAGATAGTACTTTTACTATTGAATTCGTTCATTGATACCTTTTTAAATATAAGATTTACTTTTAAAGTAAAAGTCGTTCATTAATTCATTTTTAATGTAAGGTTGTACGTTTACTGTAGAAAAGTGAATATAATTGTATTGAAATAATTTGAATATGATGTATTTAGGTAAAGTATTTACTTAAGGTGTTTATTCATTGAAATTTACTGATACGGAAAGTTGTATTTCCCGCAGTGGAACTCTACTCAACCCTCACTGTATTAATCTCACCTGCAATGCTAATTGCTACAAAACTATTATGCAAACTCCGACGTAAAATCCCACATATCTATGCTAAATCATTATTTACTGTTTATTTACTATTTAAGTTTATTGGTTATAGGTATCGTAAATAAGTACTACTTAGTAGAACCCTCCTCCTTTCTTTACCCCTATTAAGAATGTTATAACATAACATTATGGAATGAAAACATAGTAGGAAGATCTTTTGACACAAGTTTTTGAAAAGTTAAAGTTTAAATTAAATTCACATCTCTTCATATCGATGTAACAAAAACTTATTAACAACAATTAAACAACATCATCGTTACAGAACTCAGCAAGAAAATCGCTAAGCTATTTTGATAAAATAATTCTTTCTTTTTAACAAAATATAAATTATCAGGTAAAATACAAAACGCAGTAAGAACCGATGCAATGCTGGTAGCTAACTCCCCAATAATAGAGGTTTCGGGATTTCGTGACGTACTACACTTTTCACTTCTTGTATCTGAAAGGTGCTTGAGATAACATGATCACCTATAACCCTTAACATGTCAAATCACTCTACCCTACCAAATAACGGATTCCTCTCACGACCGAGAGTAATTATTATTTTTTCTCAAAAACATCCAAAGGATGACAACCCGACCCGGAGATAGAAAAAAAAACATTTTATCATTTACAGGTCAGGTGAAGCCAAACAAGATTATACAATTTTTATTGACCCAAAATTTCCTTCAGATTTTTTATCGTCTTACTCTATCTTTTAACCTACATGTGTAGCGTTCGTTATTAAGCATTGAATGGCTTTAATAATAAAAGCTATTGCCAATCAAAGTAACATAGAAACTCAATAGAAAAAATTGAATATACCACTCAAGATGTCTTAAAACTCAATTAAGGTGACATCTCGGTTACGAAATTGAGTACAAAGACACACAATGTTATTTTCAAAATTTAGGGTGAAACATCTGGGGTTTAATCTAGGTTATACTCAATTTTTTTAGCGTCAAAACGTAGACTGTACCTATTCTTTACACATATACCTATAGTAGTAGGCAAGGAGAAGTACAACCTTCTCGGCAGTTAACCTTAAATTATTCCTTGTTTTGATTAATAGCAATGCTATTTTAGTTTTGGCACATAAAAAAGCTATAAAAGAATCCAGAAACTTAGTTATATAAAATGTAATAGTATAGTCAAAAATTAACTTTTAGAAATGCCATTTATAATATTCAAACATCTTTTGAATTGTGATTTTAAACTCTTTTAATTATATTTTGACTATTTAAAGACAGGTTATAGATCTCCTATTGAATAGGCCACGTCGTTTGGTTCTTCTTTATAACTCTCTTAGAAAGACTGTAGCATACTACCTTATAAGTCCTAGCGAAGGCATTTTAAGTAAAATTCACTGAACCAATGACTTTACTATAAGTTTCTATCGCTTATACTAGAAAAAACTTGGGTCTCGCTGGAAAACTAAGCCTTCCATCTCTTGAAAACTTAAGGCAGAAAAATATATTTTCTATACACAACCCACTCTTTAGGGTCCTAAATTTTGAATGAACCCAAGTTCATTTAGGAATAGGGATCTTATAAAGCTGCTGACATCGCACAGGCTCGTCACCACCGGCATATGATCTTTTTTAAGGTCGGCACATGTAAAGATTTTCATAGCTTGAGGCCCCGACTGGGATTGAACCTTACTGTCTGGGAGGTAACACACGTGCTAACCATTAAAGCGCCAATAAATTCCTCTCCTACGCCTCAGAAATTAAAATTTTAATTACCTCAGTTTGGTTAACAATAGTATAGTTAATTTTAATTAACAATACTTCCTTGATGGGTATATAAACATTTAATTTTAATTAACACATCAGTCAAAACTATAAAAAAATAAATTGTAACTTCGGCAATGCCAAGAGTTACAGCAGCACAAAGCTTGTGTCCAATTTCTCGGTCATCCCCAGTTTGTTAAACCATTTTGCATTTAAAAACAGCGTTACCTCAAATTTTGCTACGGCCAAATAAGTGGTCTACCACTACATGCATGAGAATGTTAATTTTAAAACTTTTCCTACCACATCGGATTCGCTGCGATCATCCTCCACACTTTAGATAGCTTTGCCCATCCTCAGAATATACAATTCGCAAAACTTATACTGAAACACGTCTTCGGACTTACTTCACTCGTTATTACATAGCAATTACATTAGTTTTACTCCCAGCGATCACCTATCCAGACACTGACCTCGCTCTATGCTGCTTAACTTTTATGATCCAACAAAAACCATAGATATACAATAGAAACAAAACTTAGTATGCTTATTTATTTGGCAAAGGGATACACTTAGTACCAAATTTCAGCTCAATTAGATTATTTTCTATTCTTTTTCGGATTTTTTTACAATTGTTAATAAAACGTATTAAGTCTTTTGATAAAATTTAAACGAATGCTGATAATGTAATGAAACTTGGCACATATCTTAGTCTTATATAAGACTACATGCGTACCAAATCTCGAACCTACCTAAGATTGTTGAAAACTATGCTCACCTTTCCTTAATCTGTTCTGCACATATTAGGTCATACCAAGCTCAGTTTATGCTAAACTCTAATTAATTTTAGGGAATTTTTTTCCCTTATACCCTTAGCAGGGTCACTTTGCAGCATATGAAATCGACTTAGCATAATGAAATCTCTTTTATTAAAAATCCACAACAATTAATATATATCTTTCGTTCTAGAAGAAATGTATAATCTCGGGCACGACAAATATGAGGAAGTACACCTGGCCGCTACTTTAAATTTTACTAATGTTACTAATTTTTAACAACTTTGGCAACCCCAAGCCAAATTCTCGCGACCCCATTCGGATCTCAAGAGAATGGATGGCAACCCTTGGGTTGGAAAGGCCTGGTGTATAAACACTCAATAAACGTAACATTACATTTTAACGGTAGATGGGAAGACACGGTGGGCATGCTTACCGACTTCAGTCACGTCCAAAATCGTTTTATTTTCACCTCACTAAGGTTTTATTTCAACGGCAGATAAATTTGTATTAACAGCGATAACCTGACAGGTACACCAATGATATTTTTTCTCGCGTTATTTTTCTATTGATGTTATACCACGTTTAAATTACAAGATATTATATGGTATTATCGTGTATTCTTCACAAGATTTACAGCGATTAAAGAACAATAAAAGATATTTACGTAACAAGGCAGGAGTGTGAAATTTTTCTGCCAAAGTATAAATTTAGCCCCCAGCGTTTTTAAAAACGTATTAGTGGTCAGGGCCAAGGTTTGACTCCCGCCAAGATGCCTATTTCATGAGCGATTTTTTCAAAGGAAATCCGCTAAAATTAGGCTTGCTTTGTTCGCTAAATTGGCGATGACCGAGGGTCTTTTCTATAACATAGTTCTATAACATGAACGGTGTAATATAATATAATTCCTACAGGTATGAATAATGCAATTGTCTTACAATTTTAGAGGGATACAAGCAAAGAGAAAAATTACATTTTAATAATAACACACACACACACACATACAGACAGACAACTTTGTGAAAACCATTTAGCTGGTCTTAAAAACTTTTAAAACATGAAACAGATAATTGAGATGATCCCAGTATTGGATTTTTCGCAAACACAATACTTTTCTTTTATACCTACGATAAAGATGTGGAAAAGCAAAGAAACTTAAATAAGCATTTTGCCCCCCTGTTGCGGAAACGTAAGATTATTGTTTATTATATTTTGATTTAATGTCAAATTATAATCAATTGTTAAACAGGCTTTGCCTCGGCAGTAAAATTCTAGATTTCCTGAATCAAAAGAAGATGCAGATGCATTCCTATTATAAAGGATTTTTTAAATAGTCCTTAAAATTAATGGTTCTTCACAAATTTCTATAAAAGAAGGGTCTTACTGAAAAATAAATCACATTTTTTATTTTATTGATGCAAGCGAATTTATTATTCCTAATTCGTAAAATGCACTTTAATAGCAATTTATAGCGATTTATGATATCGATGAGGAATGGGATGGTAGAGCCCATTCTACGCTTTTTACATAACGGAGCTTTATGTAAATTAAAAAGAAATGGCATAAGGAAAAAATAAGGACAAAACAAAGCTATTCGGAGGGCCCAAAGAAAAAAATTTAAGTGCTGTTTTATGACCTTAATTTCCTTTCAATTTTATTTTCTTTCGTTTCTCCTCACTGTAAAAGTGACACTTCTTCTCCTCTTTTTCTTTCTCTTTTTCACTTATTACTTTTTTTCTTCGAATCACCCCCACCCCGTAATACCGCTAACGGTGTCAATGGTTAACTAACATAACCTGGGTTATGTTTGTTTACGTGATAATTGTTTTTTTAGAAGAATATATTCAGTCTTAGATTGTGTTCGTATTGCTAATAATTGAGTAGAATTAGTTCTAATTAACATGTTGTAGGATATTGATGAAGACTGGAAGTTTTCCGTGAGTTATTTTATCTACCTTCTAAAGAAATCAAAACAAAGAATAAAGTCTGTGACAAATGAATAAGTTTTTAAGGCAGTGTTAGTAATAACTTCAAGCTATGGATTCAACGATACAAAATTTACCTTATTGCCCATCGATTGGACGCGGCGTCCGAAGAGGGACTGGTTAATATTTTGTTCAATTACATTGGGACAAATGCCTTGAAATTTACATTTATTTTAATCTATAAGGAAGAAGGAAAGGCCAAATCCTGTCATTAACAAATTTGAAACTCATTTTCCTCCAAAAAATATCTAACTGTTTTGCGTCGATTTCTTCTCGAGAAAACAGAACTCTGATTAATCTTTTGAGGGTAAATACGATGACGCAATGAATCGTTGTCCTGCTTACAGGAAGGCAACTTCGGGGTGTAATGAAATAAATAATTTTCCTGCCTCCAAAATTTGTCCAAATAATCCCGGTTATATCAACAGAAATAAATGTATGCCTACGATTTCGAATAAAATAAACAAAAAAGGCAAACAAAAGAAAGTTTATTACATTAGTGAATCTTCTGATAGCGTTTCTGATTGTGTCTGTTCGTCTGTTGACGACGCTAATAAATATGATAAATGTTTTAATGTGGACGGTAGTAGCATAGATATTAATTGCAATGGCCGCGAAATTTGGAAAAAATATTACGTCAATAATTATAAATTTACATTCAAAATTGATACGGGATCAATGTGTAACGTCCTGGGACTTATAGATTTCAAACTGTTAGGGCTAGATACAACAGATAATTAACCCTGCTCCAGGAAAGTAACTAAATTAGATCGTTCTCGAGTTCCTGTCATTGGTGCTAATCAAATTAATTTGTATCCGAAGTCAAGGTCGAGATCTCGTGCCAGTAGACTTTGTTAGATAATGAATGTTACCCTTTAATTGTCCTTGAATCATGTATGGCTCTAGGTATAATTGAAGTAACAACTAATAATGTTATGTGAAATGATGTCAAAATTAATGAAGCAGTTTTAGATATCGATTCGAATAAACTAATTCACAATGTTAAATCACAATACAACGATTTACGAGACGGTACCCTAGGTTCATTCCCAGGTGAGGTTAGTATTAAATTAACTAAAGATGCTTAACCCGTGGTTCAAGCTGCTCGAAGAATACCGCAAGCTACTCAATTGGCTGTGAAGAATGAGCTTCAACGAATGGTTGAGATGGGTGTGCTGAAACAATTAACTGAACCAACTAGTTGGGTATATAATATAGTGGTTGCAAAAATGAAAAATAATAAAATCGGGGTTTGTATTGATCCCCAGGCGTTGAATAAATATATTATTGCTCCAAAATACTAGATACCAATCTTTGCTAAAATTAAATCAAGAATGCATGGAGCGCAGTTTTTCGCATCTTGCATGCTTTTAATTGGACTTTGTTGGATCGCAAATCTTAAGCTGCATTGAGCGAGGTCTTGGGTGGTTGACCAATGAGAATGAAACGGATAACGTCTTTAGACGAACGGTTATGTCCGAAGACATACTACAATATAAATTATAAGATTTCCATTTTTTCTTCTAATCATGGTTTGCCAGCAAAATTCACAAATATGAGTACTATTAGGGGTTTAAAATTTTCGGTGGGAAAAAATAGATAATTTATTACGACCATTCTAAGCAACCCAACGCACAAAAATAGACAAATCAAACCAAGAATTCTGATGCGGATGTCCGAATTTTCTTTTTAATGCACTTTATTCTGATCAGTTACACATTGATTAGTAAGTATTTTTTCTGGATTTTTCAAAGGAAATGCGCATGTTTATTACGCAGGCTGTTTTTAAATGATAAAATCTTCTTAAATCACTATTTATCAGTCATTTAGAGCTTAGTTAATGCTAAACTTAGTTTTTTTTTTAAATTTTATTTCAATGATAAAGTATATTTAGAATTTACTTTAAATTTTGTTCTTTTTTTAATTTGGTTTTTTTTTACTTAGTTTTAATTTTTTTTTATTTTAATATTTCAATATTTTTTTGAGAACACAATTATTCTGTAACTTTGTAAAAGGACATTAGTCCGTAAATTTTATAAATAAATAAATAAAATTTGAAAAATCTAAAAAAAATACTTACGAATTGATGTGGATATCAGAATATAATGTATTAACTAAGCAAGAAATGTATTAATGAGCAAGAAATCAAGCATTCCAAAGGGAATTCGCTAGACTTGCGGACCTTCACGCCAGAAATTTAAATAGTTGGAATCATTAATTTATTATTTATAGTTTAGTTTTAAGAATGTTGCTGATATGACACGTGAGGGAAGATTTTATTTGATAATGACATTCTTTTGCGCATTATATTTAATATAAAGAGATATTATATCATTCTACCGTCCTATCTATACAAAATATATCCAGCATAAAGAAAAAAATAAATAAATATAGTTTATATTTGTTTGTTAAGTATAAGGTTGGAAGATAATTAAAACCCACCTAATTATACAAAAAGGTGAATTTAATTATCAATTATTCATTTATTTATTACGTTACATTAATTTAAATATTTAAAATGTTTTAATAATTATTTAAAAAATTAGGTAAATTATTTATGTTAGTTTATATTTTAACGAAAAGAGAAGCTTATTAATGCTAAGCCTTGTCACGAGGGCTCGCGACCATTTCTTTAAAAACTATTAATTATTTTGATTTTAACTATTTTTGACAAACTATTTCAAGTTTATAGATTCACAATCATCTAGTGTAGAACACTATAATTTTATTTATAACTTCACTACCTCTCTGTGATATATTATTAAGTATTTTCTACAAATACTTCATACACATACTTCTATTATGATGATACTTTTAAATGGTCCCTAATTTAAAATTATAAATTTTTAATTTACACTAAATTGTAACTAAATTTTGTTTTCTTTTGTGTCAAATTATGTTAAAACTCTAAAATAATGTAATGTTATAAATTGTAGATAACATATGTAATGACTATAGGAAGGCATCGATAAAATAAACGGCTTTAAAAGAGGTTATGTTAGAAAAGAAGAAAAACAAATAAAATGCATCACAAGGAAAACAATAATATTTTATAATACTACCGAGAAGTCCTCACTGAACCAGCTATACGTAGATATAGTTAAAAGAACAAGGTATACGTAAATATAGGTAAAAGAACAAGGTATACGTAGATATAGTTAAAAGAACAAGGTATACGTAGATAAAGTTAAAACAACAAGCTACGTAGATATAGTTAAATGATAGCTTATAGCTATAGAAGCTATTAGTTAAAAAAAATATCAAAATATGATATGATGCTAACAATACATTTTCTGTTAACAATTAAGAACATCCTTCTAATAAATCTTTAATATATCTTAAGGATACAATGTTCATTGCATTCATGAACGATACAAGCAAAACCTACCTAGTGCACATATTTAAAACATCGCTCCAATCTCATTAGCTCATATTTTCTTTGGGAATTGGGTATTAAAATAAAATTTGATACAACTGAGTTTTGCCATTTAAGCTTACGAACATCAAAATAATAAAATACTTAAATTAAATTGAAAGTCAGTCTGCCAGTCAGCCCAAAATACCAAAGAACAAATCATGAAGATATGCTGTAAATAAAGCCAGAATATCTAGTTAACTAAGATTTTGTAAAACATTTGCCAGTGATGCCTAAAGATGTTAGGTAAAATATATATCAAAACAATTAGTTATTTGTTGTTATTATAGAACTTAAAAGCTGTAGTGTTTAAATTTTTTATCAACGTGAGGGAGTTCAATAAAATAAATAGCTACAAAAGAGAAATTACTGAATTTTCTAATGTACCACAGTACGAGTTCGATACAAAACAGGCCGATTACTACACATAGATGAAATAACTCGGTCTGTATTTTTTCACTTCTTTTTATCTTTTTATACAAAAAAGAGCAGCTTTGCTTGAAAATAAATTTTATTTAAAAACAATTACAACCATCCACAAAGCATTTTCCTGCAGAGAGCTTGAAAAGAGATAAAAAAAATTAAAGCCTATAACGCAGGTTTTAACATCCTTTGATCTTGGAAACTGTTTTTGCCCTATTGGTAAAATAAACGTAAAAATACATTTTTGTTATTTCAGAAAACTATAAATAGTAAAACAACCACTTTTATACTTTAATAGGTTAGTGAACAGATTTAAATTAAAATGGCTCTTTCGTTTCTTCCGGGACATTTTCTTCCATATGAAGGCTGCGCCAGCTGTAACAATAACCTAGGTGGGACATTTCGAATG
Organism: Microvelia longipes; assembly: GCA_018340805.1. Classification (NCBI taxonomy): domain Eukaryota; kingdom Metazoa; phylum Arthropoda; class Insecta; order Hemiptera; family Veliidae; genus Microvelia; species Microvelia longipes. The sequence goes on along the minus strand of JACMZG010001893.1, from coordinate 6,930,875 downwards.
ACCTATCATTCGATAAATGCACCGCCCTAAAATTCTAATAGAGCCATTGCACTAAATTTTGCATGTAGCCTGAGCAAATATCGAAATCTTTTTTGGCAAAATCTGTTAAGTTTGCTAATCAGATGTCTAAGAACATTTGGTACCAAAATCACATAATTTCGGTATCACACAGTTAGTTATATATATATATATATATATATATATATATATATATATATATATATATATATTATATATATAATATATATATATATATATATATATATAATATATATATATATATATATAATATATATATATATATATATATATATATATTATATATATATATATATATATATATATATATATATATATATATTCAATAATGTGATATTTGCTAAAAGACGTTGTATTTTTTGATGACGTTTATTTTTGTTTGTAAAAATACAAGCTATATGTAGCGTTGGACCATCAATGTTTTTACTGAAAAAACTTCAGGAAGCTTCCTATACAGTGCGCATACACGAAACAAACTTACCAAATCAAATTTGGGTTAGGAAATTGTAGGAGAGCGGCTCATTAGAGAAACCATTGCGGGTAAGAGAAGGCATGACTTTGCAAACTCTCGAGTCAGATTTAACCAATTTTATTTTTTTTTACATAACATTTGAAGTTATTACTCTATCACGTTACGAGACAACTGTAAACAAGTATAAAAAACATATATGAAATTCCCTTTTAAAGGTTTGTAACTTATAGGTATTCAAAATATATACTTGAGCCTGCCACGTATAAGAGTGTTTCATAAGCCATAGCCTAGCAACGACATTCAGTATGCCATAGCCTAGCGACTTATTAAGGTATTCAATATGCCATAGCCTAGCGACTTACTAAGGCATTTAATATGTCATAGCCTAGCGACTTATTAAGGCATTTAATATGTCATAGCCTAGCGACTTATTAAGGCATTTAATACGCCATAGCCTAGCGACTTATTAAGGCATTCAATATGCCATAGCTTAACGACGACATCTTATATGCTACACCCTAGCAACTTATAAGTCATTCAATATTCCATAGTTAATTCTCATCAAAAAATAATTCTATGCAACAGGTGGTACTATTTATAACCTGATCACAATAGAAACCCAAATTAGGAAAACAATTATTATGAACAAACAACTGCCCGACATATTTAATTTAATACATAATTAATAGAGAAGAAAGGGTGGTGAAAACGGGCGGCAATAGGATTTATTTTAAATTTAGGAGGATTCCACTGTAGTATTCATTAAGGTCTAAGGCATCTGTTTTAAAATTTATGTTGTTTTCCTCTTGAGATATATGTAGAGCTTGTAATAGCTTTCTTTTCTGATTATTTATTTCAAAACCAATAGTTTCATTGAAATTTAATTTATGTTAAAGAATTTTTGAAGGGCTAAGTTATATACATGTATAACTTATATAAAATATATATTATATTATATATAATATATATATATATATATATATATATATATATATATATATATATATATATGTGTGTGTGTGTGTGTGTGTGTGAAAGAGAGAGTGTGTGTATCAAGTCTCGCCTCGCAAAACCTATTTTCTGACATCAACGAAAAAAGGATTTTGCAATTTGCTACAATGAAATGCTCTTTTAGAGTATTATGGCTCATCACAGCTAATAAATTGTTAAATGATTTAGCTCATATAATTTTAAACAAATTTTTGAATAGTTTATTTTATAGTAGTTTATAGTTTATTTTAATAGTTTATTGAATAAATTTATTTGATTTCATTTGATCAGGAATACCCCTGCGGGAAAAGCGTATGGTGATAGCAAATCGTTGTACTCAACCTATAGGTGATAGTAGTGGCAACCTCAAAGATGTCAGGAAATAGAAGATACAGTATAATTGCGCCGAATTACCATGTTAAGGTTGGTTAAAGTACGAGTTGAAATCAGTTATGCCTATAAAAATGCTAAGACACTGTATGAAGTTTGGTTGCTGTGGCAACACGCCAAAAGACAAATATCCTTAGAAAAAAATGGTTTAAGTTAATGAGATTGAGTAAGTTTTATATTAAATGCAATGCAGAAGCCTTTATAAGCTTTTTAACAATGGCTTTTATTCTTCTAAGTCTTGGAGAGCTGAAAACAATATAACTTTTAAATTTTTCCTTCGCCTTTTTTCAGTTATTAATTTATTAAAAATGGTTATGAATTTCTAAGGCAACGGAGAACAATAGTCATAATATTGAAAGGAAACGCAGTGCTTCAGCACAGACTCTAACTCAGTTATTTTGTATTAAATGTTTTATTAAAACTTCAAAACGAAAATTCTTACAATAGCATTACACTTAATTGCTTGCCGCCTTTTTTTAAATTTAAATTAATAAATCTAGCACAGTGTCGCCTAAAACCAGATATCTATTAACAAAGCACCTTTTCTTTTAGCTTATAATAAACTTGAAAAATATGATGGGTGAAAAAAGTCTTTATTAAAATTTATCTGGCTCAACCTGAAAGTTTGCATTTTAGATCAATCGCAGTGGTCGGTTCTAATACAGAACAAACTTATTTAGTGAGATTAAGCCATGCACTTACATGGGTCTAGAACACAGTTGAACTATGGAAGAAAATAATATAAACTTACATCTGTCAAAACGAGAATTGAACTAGTGTAGAAAAAGTTATTAAATTATATCTGTTAAGAAAAGTGTATGTTTATATGTGCCTGGACTTTAAACTTTTTTTGTTGTCCCGTTACTGGCCAATTCATTTTGTACAATCCCAAAAAATATTTAGAAAAAAAAATCTGCTATGGTTGGAACAACCAATACTATTTTTGAAAAATAAAACTAAAATGGAGCCTTAAATAGCAAACATTTTGAATTAAAAGCAATTCCATAAATGATTGAAAAAAAGTTTTTGTTATTAAAAATTATTTCTAATGATGAATGATGGTGATTTTGGTTAAAGAAGACATCAACTACAACTGTGGCTTGAATAGTTAAAATAAATGGCTTGAAAATAAATATTTAACTTAAAATACAAAATTTATTTACATTTTTTTTTAAAGTCTGACATTCAGAAATGAGGCAAAAAGGGAATCCTTTTCCTAACCTACAATTGCAACTCAGTCCTTAGAACAACCCACTTCCCGACCCAATGGTAATTCGCTACAGTCATAATGATCCCAAAACCTTCCAAACCTGCTCATTTAGCCTCATCCTACCGACCAATTAGCCTCCTAACTGTCATGGGTAAAGTTCTAAAAAAACTCCTTCACCGTAGACTGCTCCCTTTAATCAACTAATACCTTCCTAATCACCAGTTTGGATTTAGGTCCCATCATTCCACAATCCAACAATGTCATCGGCTTGTTGATGTCATTGCCTCTTCTCTTGAGAGGAAAAAGTATTGCTCAGCGGTCTTTCTTGATGAGGCTCAGGCTTTTGATAGAGTTTGGCACTTTTTAAACTCAAGAGTGTCCTTCCCTTCACCTACTATCTTATCCTTAAGTCCTTCCTCTCAGATAGATACTTTCGAGTCAGCTTAGGATCATCATTCTCTTTAATTTATCCTGTTAGCGCAGGAGTCCCTCAAGGCAGTATTTTAGGTCCAACATTGTACTCCTTTTACACACACACAACCCTGAACATCCTTCCACGATCCTAGGAACCTTTGCAGACGATAAAGCCATTCTTTCTAAGAATCAAACCAAGATCATATAACAGCCTCTGATCATACTCAAAATCACCTATATCTTCTAGAACCTTGGTTAAGGAAATGGAGGATAAAAATAAACGAACAGAAAAATGTTCATGTCACTTTTGCTCTTCGCATTGATTCCTGTCCTCCAGTCACCCTTAACCAAGTTCTTATTCCTAAATCCTCCTCTGTCCGATACCTAGGCCTTAACCTTGACAGACGATTAAACTGGCAACTACACACAAAAATTAAACGTACTGACATTTCAAGACGATACAAGTTCCTGCTGCGTCATCTAGATCATAGTCGAAATTATCACTGAGCAGTAAGCTTCGAATTTATAACGTAGTCTTAAAACCCACGTGGGCCTATGGCCTAGAAGTTTGGGGTAGCACCAAACCTTCCAACTCCCAACGTCTACAAATCCTACAGTCAAAAATCCTCAGAAAATCCACTAATGCTCCTTTTTATGTTTCTAACCTTACCCTACATAACGACCTCAAAGTCCCATTTGTTAGAGACCTCTCCAAATCCCGCTACCAAAAGTTCCATGAATCCCTAGTAAACAATTCAAATCCATTAGTAAAGCTCCTCTCATCTAAACCCCTTCCAGATAATCCTACCAGGCGCCTGAGACGACAGTGGCCCAGAGACCAGCTAAACCAGCCATAAATTAATTCCCCTCTATTTAAGTTTTGCAGCTTCCAACATCGGGGGAGACTAGGAAGCATCATATGCTTCTTTGTGAACCCTTGGTGTCGGGGGCTGCAGGATCTTAAAACTTATTACCTATCTAACTAATATATTTTATCCGAATTAACTCTTATATAAATCTATCATATTATGTATCTATGTCCAATATATCTCTTCCAATATAATTATCACTATAATATTCCATATACTAAATAATTCATCAATCAACTCCCGCCAGAGTGCAATCAGTGGATTGTTTCTCTTACCAGACTTCTCAAGCCACGAAACTATATTAACTCTAAAACTTGTAACAATAATTGATGTCGTATTACTCAATATAAAATGTCAAAAAAAAAATGAGGCAACAGATTGTTCATAAAACTTTTAAACAGTTTTGAAAATGTTGTTTTCCAAGTTCTTTACCATCCCATAAATCTACAACGATAGATGTAAGAGAAGGACCATTAGTCCAGATCTCGCGGAGCTAAAGTAGGCAATGAAATAAATGATCGGCTGAACTGAGTTTAGGCCTAATCTGTTTATCAATAGCAGAGTCCATTATCTTCATAATTTCTAGATGTAGTTGGTGCTGAGACTTCCACCCTTTGATCTTGTTGCAAAAAGTGAGACTAAGCTGCCGCCTAACAGACTACAGAACAGTGGTAACTTAATTAAAGTGGTTCAGAGTCCCATGCTCTAAATGAACTCTGATCACAAGACTATCCATTACTCCTGAGAAAAACCTTTCACACTCAGTTGTGCGAGGTTTAATGGAGACTCACCTTAATCCTCTGGTGACACTGTATGAACACAAATGAATCTTAAAATTTCATTTCTTTTAGAAAAGTATGCCAGTGATTCTTATTAGAAAATTAAGTAGTATATTACTTAATTCTGCTTAATAGAAAATATTAAAAATAGCCCTAACACCTTCTGACCCTGTCACTCAACAATGATATTTATTATGGTGTGAGAAATTACATGGGTGCCTGGCCATAAGGATATTCAAGGTAATGTTCAAGCAAGCACCGTTGCGAAAAATGGATCTGAGATTACTTCTGTAGGGCCTGAACTCATAGTAATCATAACTAAAACTATAGCTCAAACCGTTGTTAAAAATCGGTTCTTAACTGATCTCCTGCACAAGTGGGAAATCCTCTGGCAAAGGTCTTAATTCCAAGCAGAGAGGATTTCGAAACAGTAACTAGACTCCTAATTGGTCACTCTCAGCTTCACAAACACCAAAACTATCAGTCTCTTGAAAAATAATTTAGAATTAGAATTTGTGAATTAAATACTCAAACTGCCACTCACATACTTTTAAGACGTAAGGCCCTAGTCTTTGAAAGGTTTTCTAACTTTAGTAGCAGCACTCTTACCAAGATTCACTCTACACCAATGGATCAATAGTTAAAAAGATCTTGAACTTTGTCCGGGGAAATGGATTAGTTTGACCTGAACTAATTCAAGGGACTGTACAATAGACCTCTGGCAGCAGAGCAAATGGGGTCTATCCAACACTCTAACTTTTACTCAAGAGTAATGATAATAATATCATTAAAATGGCGATTTCGTCACTAATTTTTTCAACTTTTAAATGGGACTATAGACTGTTAAAAAAATTGAATATCACTATACTCGGATAATTTTTGACCAAGCACGAGCTATTCCTATAAATCACAGATTTTTTAAAAATTACTTTTCCTTGTGGTTTTAAACAAACATCTATGATGCCTGATATGTTTTACAAAAGGTTAGCAAACATTACTGAAATATTCAGACATGGGTTTCGAATTCCTAGGGATCTATTATAGGTTACAAAGTAGTCTTTATCATGGTATATTGCATATTGCAGTTTAAATTTTCAATGTTTCTGAAAGCGCTTACTAGCTGAGGAGAGAGGTTAATAGCAATGTTACATGATTAATAGCTGAGGAATTTGAATGAGTAATTGTAGTTGTTTTATTATTATTACTACTAATAATATTACAATAAATCAAGGACTAATTATCAACATTTATTACAATACAACTCAAAGACCAGATTCAATATAAAAACATAATACTTATGTCGAGTGACAATTGTAATAGGAACTATAATTAAAAATGACTTATCAACAGTTGTAAAATTCATTAAAAATATTAGTGATTTTCAAATTTCTAAAAGAAGTAAATATACTGAGAGGTGGTGAAAAGGACTATAGTCATGTTTTACCTCTTTTAGAAGGATGTAATGCTGGCGCATCTATAAGGTTTCCAGGTACAGCAATACTTTTGCGATAAAATCATTCTCTTCTCACGATTCTCCGACTCTCATGTCGAAATTAAATTAAATTCCAGGGTACAATTTTGTCGGGGTTGTCCTAAGAGTATAAATGCAGTGTTGTCGTTTAGGTCAGGTCCTCATCCCCTATATGTGTCTCGAATCAGAGCAGGATAAGTCTGGTAACTTGATACATAGATTTTCTCATTCCTACACACTAGTAAACATTGATTTAGCCCAAGAAATTATTCTTATCTTGCAGCAAGACAGCCACTTTTAAACATGAAACCCCCATTGGAAAATAAACTTTATCTAAGTTCCACTCTAGTTCCACTCTGTCTTACTAGCTCTTTTATACTGTTACTAATCAGTTAATATAGTCAGCTATTATTTTCTTGTTACTTTTCCTCATTTATACCGCAGGTGTTTAGAAAACCGAAATTTTATTTTTATTTTATAGTCATGTCAATTTTTCCATTTTGATATATTATATTAATTTATAGTGTAACTTATTTTTTATCTTAATTTTGTAAAGCTTTGTTTCTTGATTTTTGTATATTGGCTCACTCCATAAAAAAGAAAAAAAACTATCTCCCAGTTTATTTATGCTAGAAAGTTCAAAATTGGTTCAAATTATCCGGAAAGTAATTTTTTTTATAACGTCATTAACCAACAGTAATGACTCGGAAAAAATTTCGGAAATTCATAAATCGCGGAAAAAATTGTCGATCGGTTTGCGATTTGGCACGCCTGTAGTCATATATAATTCTAACATTGGTGCCAAGTTTTATTACATTATTAGCATTACTTTAATTTTTACTTTATGCTTTTATTTTTTAAAAAACTCCCTAATATCAGGAAATAATCTAATTGAGCTGAAATTTGGTACAAGTGTATACCTTTATTTTGTAAATAAGTATACTAAATTCAGTTTTAGTTTTCATTTTAATTTGATTTTATTTTAGATACCTTAAACCTTTTTATGTGCGTTTTAAGTAGTAACAGTTTTCTGTAAAGTTAGGTGATTATTTTAACATTTTTATTGTATTTAGTCAATTTGATTTTAAATCTAGTCTTATGAATCTTTTCATTGGTGGTAATTTTTTTACTAATTTAATTTTTCAGATATTGGTCTGAAGATGTAGGCTGAATAATCAAAACAAAATCAATTTTGAAACAGACAGATTTAAAGCCTAGTTTTCAGTCAGCTATCCTAGTATAATTTTTTATGAATTATAACAACAGAAAACATTATCTTTTATGAAAGAGAGATTTTGATGATGTTTAGATAAACAATGCAGTTTGTTATCACAGTACCAGGGGGGCTGATGATTGTCCAGAGAGGGACGTCGATAACGCGCTGAAGGCAGTGCTACTTAAACAAATTCTGGTACACGCAGGTTGGGAACCACTGCACCTGACTTCATAAAAATTATGTAGTTATGAGGATAAGAGCCCAGGTCCTAAACATATTCGCTATTCAACTGCGTAGCAGCGCCACCGTCACTGATAAGAAATTGATAAACAAAAGTAAGATCAACGTAATATTATGTAAATGGGTTTCTTAATATTTCTAATTCTTGACGATTTACCTCTAAATTTGTTTGAAGTGATTTATTTTACTTATGTTTAAACTCACTACAGTACCTCCTTCGAAAGATAAGAAGGTGAAAATTAAAATGAAGTTTTTATTTTATTTATTATTAATTCATATTATTATTTTGTATTTTAGTAATTTGTGAGTTTGTACAAACTCACAAAATTACTCTTTTTTTGCATTAACAGACGAAAAAGAAGTAAAACAATATTTTGCTTATAAATAAAATTTCTTCATGACTTTTAAAAGCGCCGTGGAGTAGTGCAGAATAAAATATTTATTGTATAATTTTTTTCATAAATAACGTTTAGTGGAGATACGTGGTTGGTGGTGTATTTAAAATTTATTTACTTTTCCATAATATAATTTCTTAAAAGAAATAATATTTTTGTTGAGAACTCCTCTTCCTATATAAAACATGTCGGACAGTTTAGGAACTGTTCTATTGTCTGTACTTAGGTTTTTTAGGTAATCTAGCAAAACCTGCATCCAATTATACACATTCACACTAATTTACACTGATCTGGCAAAATTGCCTCCTTCAAATCTATTTTATTTGTGTTTTGGCCGCTTCATAGATATATTATTAGAGAAGCCCTATATGTTTCATTTTAAAACATTGAAAAAGTAACCTGACCACCTTCGATTATAAATACAATCAAATAATCAGTACAAAATTTCAATAACTTATACAGTAGAGCGTTAAAAAATACAAATCAAAATACAAGGAATGTGCGGGAAGCCGAAAACAATTGATTTATTATAACCTTAACTCACTCTTAAAGAAGGTTTCAACTAGGTTACACAGGCCCCTGAGAGCCCCAAAATGATGTTTCAGGCCTCGAAATGTATTGAGATAGGATATGTCCCCTCTAGAATATATATATATAATATATATATATATATATATATATATATATTATATATATATATATATATATATATATATATATATATATATATATATACATATATATATTATATATATATATATATATATATATATATATATATATATATATATATATATATATATATATATATATATATATATATATATAATATATATATATATATATATATATATATATATATAGCCCACTTATACATTTAGGCCCTTAGCGGCAACTCACCATTCATCCAGGTTCTATAGTTCAGGTGTGCTCACCACCAACTAACCCTGTTAAAGACACTTCCTTTAATTAAAAACAACAGTTCCATACTAAATTGTTTACTTCACTATTTCATTATATTGTTTTAATTAATTTGTTTGTGTAAATATTTATTTTCGGATTATTTCACCATTAATCCTAATCATTACGCGTTCTGTATCCTGGTGAGGCGTGATACCAGGCCGCAGTTATTATAAGTATTTAGTATTATTATTATTACTTAATATTCTCAAATGATAACAATAATATAATATTTTTTTAATATTACTTAAGAATCGATAATAATAAAAATATTATTACCATAAAAATACCCTTAATTTTGTTGATAAACAAAATTGATAAATTTTAAGAACAAACCCTATTTATTAACCTCTTTGTTATTATATTCTAATTATGTTATTATTTTACTTATATTACTGATTAATTGCAATGATAAATTAATTTTTAGAACTTACGTACAAACATACTTAAACCCACACACACACACACACAAATATATATATATATATATATATATATATATATATATAATATATATATATATATATATATATAAATATTATATATCATAATTTAAGCCATAAAATGAGTAACCTTAGCTCCATTTCAGGTAACAGCCTCATCAGGTTATTTACCTACCACTAGGTAGGTAAATAACCTGAAAGTAACTAAAGTCAAATTAATTACTTTAGCAAAAAGTTATACAGAGAAAACTTATCCACTCATTCAGACTGTCAGTATGTCCAATGACACAGAGCAAAAAATGATTAAATTCTATCATTGTGTAAGTCTCATTATTTTTAATCTTTTTTGCGACAAATCGACCGACGGGCAAAACTTGTTAGACAACCAAATTAAATGACACTTAGTAAGAAAATCATGTCCTATTATAAAACGAATCGATCAGATTTTGAGAACAATTCAAACGGCTTACAGAAAATTAAAAAATTGAGACAGGGTACCTCGGAAATTATCATAACCATATCGGATTACTTGCGGTCATTCTCACCTCTTCGGACTCGATTCGCTCGCTCTCAATATAGATTTCACTTATATTGCAGTACGTCTTCGGATTCGCTCGCTGGTCCTCAGACTTTCAAACATTCGTTTTATTCCCAGTGGTCACTCATCCAAGTATAGCATCAACTTCGATCTATGCTTCTTGTTAAGACTTTTTGTAACATTTGTTCGTATTTGTTTATCTTTATTTCTTTAAGTTAATTTCGCTTATAATATGGATTTCACGGGACCCTACTAAAAAATTTTACTAACTCCATTTTTGTTCCCCTAACATTAACGGTTTAGGCTTTCTCCCGCAACACACTCATGCCTTGCAGAATGCTCGTCAGAATTTATTAGGCAACTTTGACTCAGCAATTTATAAATTTAGAGTAAACTGTAGCTGTCAAGCTTATAAGCTGTGATTAAGCAACCTGTGGTGATTTCCGTCACAAATAAAATTTGGTACCAAAGCGATATTTTGGGAATCTGAGATCATCTCTTAATTTCCTAGCTAAACCATTTCTGATTCTACTTGTGAGTTTTGACACCATATCTTTGTAAGTTGTATGGTCGTGAGAGTGTTTTCATGACCATTTCTTGGACATTGCTACTTCTCTAGCACAGTATCAACCTCACCAAACTACTGAATAACCATAGTGATTTATATAGGGTGTTCTCTATTATCCAGTTATACAATTTATCATTCATTTAATGCTAAACCAGCTTAAGGTGAATCGTGGTTCGGCCAATTCCCCCCAATCCTTTTTAACATTAGTGATGTAACAAAAACCATAGATATACCAGCCGTGTTTTTTTACACTTAAACCTGCAGAGTCATATTAGCATTTCCCTTCACTCAAATCTGGAATCCACCCTCCGAACGTGGCGGCACATATGACTCGTTCACAGTTTGCCAAGATCATCCAGCCCAATCAGAGTCAATCCAAACTCACCGCTCTGGCTAGTGTCAGCGACTAGTCCATATCACTGCTCTAGCTAGCACCGACTACTACTTTACAGTATGCTTAGTTTATCTAGTGTTACAAGCTCCTCTGAGCTTGGTCTGCCCTCGTTCAACCAGTCTCACCAATCTTAATTGAAATGAAACTAGGTATACGTATTTAATACATAAAGGAATACAGTTGTATCCAATTTCAACTCAATTATGTTATTGTTCAATTTTTAACTTTAATAAAAACTGAATTCATTCGGATAATAAAATGGGAGCCGCATTTCAAATTGATCCGAAATTTTTTTTTTTTTGAATTTTTGCTGAGTCATTAATGACGGTTAATAATTTCATATAAAAATTATTTTCCCGAAAGCAAACTAGAACTAAACATTGATTTTTAACTCTCTTTGAATTTTCAATACTCTAGCACAAACACACTAGGAGCTACGATGACAACACACACAGACAAGAACAAACCACTTAAGAGGTCAAAAAAGCACCTAAAACATAAAATCCAGAAAAACTCCGATTTTCGGTTTCTTGGTGCATACACATAACTTTGCCTGTATACGCACGGTAAAAATGAGGAAAAGTAAAACCACATTTTTGTCTGAAATGATTTCTAGTGCTAGTTTGAAGTGTTTTGCATGCAACAAGACCTCAACCACATCTGTGGCTGATATGACGCAGATACAAAGCAAGTCGCAAACTAGCCCTTGATTTTTCTATTTTATAAATGTGATAAGAAAATTAAGTCCAATACTTAGCACTTTGTCTTATTTTTAATATTTACAATCCTGTTACTTAGCCTCTTATAAGTCGTTTACGTGAAATAGGAAGACACAGCGGGGGGCGAGAACGGCGCGACACTTTTGTTTTTACCACAATTTTGTCTTTTTGACTCACTCAGAGACTCGCATTGTTTCTTTTTCATGAAATACTATTATAATTTCTCTTTATAACCTTATTTCAATAAAGTTTTAGATAGCGTTTGTAATCATAGTATATTTTTTTGTAAAATTAACAGTAGTATGATATAAATACCAAACTATATCATATAATGACTTGTCTAAAAATAGAATTTTATGGGTATAATTTTAAAGGGAAAATAATGCATGCAATACATTACAATACAAGCAAGCTCAGTTGTTGCAGTATAATTAGTTGTAGATACAATTCAATACATAAAACGGAGAAAAGATTTGAGTTCTTGATTTATATAGGCATTCTCCCTCGGTAAAGCTCGGGAGGTAGCTATTTCAAATCCCTGACATTAAGCGTGTAAGAATGAAATGTAGTGTTTTATTACACAGAATAGCCTCAATTGTCAATAATAAAAAAAAATTAAAATGGAGTGAATTTTTGTCTTCTCAATATTGTCTCAGGCTAACCTGGTTTATTATTTTTTGTTAATGCAATGAGCAGAAGTTTTCATTTATCAGAATAGTCATCTTTCTCGAAAATCTAAAGTACTTTGTTTTCAATGTATTAAGAGGATGTTGCAATTTATTTATTTTTTATTTTATTATACTATTTTGAAATTTTTTTTATAATTATTTTTAATGCATTTCATGCGACGAATATACAACCAAAATAAATTATTTTGATTATTTACAAGGAGAATCTTGACGTCGAGTGAGAAAACTTTCTTTCCTCTTACGTTGTGTGAATAATTTTCAAAACATCAGTTTTACCTCAGCTTGTATGAGTGCACAAAAATATAGTTTTCTTAATTGCATACAATATAAATACAATATTTGGAAATTTTTGATAAAGGACTAACATTTTACATGTTAGTAACTTAGTTACAACTGTAACTTTTAATTTTACTCATTTATGCTGTAGGTATTTATTTTACATGTACACATAGGTATATATACTTATAGAATCAAGATTTCACCTGTATTATCCGTTTCAGATTTTTTTTAATTCCTTCTAAGTGGTTTAACAAAGTTGGTTGTACATATATGTAGGTGTCTGTTTGGGTGTCTGTTATTATCGTAGCTCCCACGTTAAAAGTCGGTACAAAGATTGCATTAGGTCTGAATGCTACCTTTCTATCCGGAAAGGTATTTTATTAAATTATTCATTAACCCGAAAATGATGACAGCAAAATTTCGAAAATTCATAAAACGCGAAAAAAATTGTCGATTAATTTGTGATCATAAACGTTAAGCAGCATCAAGGGAGATCAGTGCCTGGGTGGCTGATCGCTAAGCATTAAACAAAAGTTATGTTTCTTATACATAGATATTATATTCATAAGAATGTAATATTAAGTCAACGCCTATTCAGCCCAGGCCTAGGGGGATCATGAACAGGCTAATGTTTAATCTGTAGCTTCTTAACTATCTTAGTTCTATCTTACTACAGTAAATAATCTGGACGACCCATTTATATAATCTGAACGATATACCCATTTGCAGCGAAAAGTTTACGAGAGTCTTCCGAACGTGCTTGTTGGCCAGGCTTAGGAGGAAACACTGATAGATCTGCTCCAGTATCAAACAGAAACCTGATATTATTTGCCTTAATAATGATAAATAATTCTGGCGCGGTGGTCCGCATGTTCATTCGATTCAGCGCCCAAAAATACATAGAAAACGAAACCCTACTCGAAATTTATATTTTATCGACCTAAATTTTGGTTTTTGGTAAGTTACAATGGTTTTTTCGACTTTTTGGTCACTTAAAGTGGTCGTATCGACTTCGGACCGGTTTCATACGATTCAGCGTCTCAAGTATTAACCTTTTTCGCGGCAAAAAAATTTAACCCTGAGTTTTGCCGTTTTTTTGAAAATATCGCTGACTCAGCAAACCGGCTTAATGACGTCACAAAAACCTGGTCAATAGTGTTCGTGTCCTCTTGAAGGTTGATTTTTGTACCAAGTTTGGTTAAAAAATATTAATCCGTTCGAAAGATAGAGTGTTTACAAGAAAGTGTCTAGAAATAACACACACGCACACACACACACACACACACACACACACACACATATATATAATATATATATATATATTATATATATATATATATATATATATATATATATATATATATATATATATATAGTCTCGCGAAACGTATGTTTTCGTTATTAGGGACTTCTGGAACGGATTTGTGTCGTGGTCCGAGGTTCGACTTCTGCCATTACGCCTATCCCATTAGCGAATTTTATTCCCAAAGGAAATTCGATAAAAGGCGACGGCTTGTGTTGGTGACCCTATCACTTGCCGCTAGAAGTGTAGGGTCGTACGAATCAAAATTACGTTTGCAAGGTTGTCTACACGTCTTGGTATTACTGCCTAATGTTTTGTGTTAACAACGGTTGCTGGATTATGAGTTTTTTTTAAAATTAAATTTAATATATGAAGATTTATGGTTTTTGACAGTTTTGTCATTTTTAATTGTATTTCAAGAATTTGAGATGAATTCTAAGGACAATGGAGGTACTTAAGTGCTCTGATTGTTTAGCAGTGTTGATTTGATAGAATTTTCCAAAGGTTAATTCTATTCATAATTGCTTGAATCTAATTAATTTTATCTAGAATTTGAATAATGTCTATCAATTTTAAGTTAAAATTTCAAATAAATGTCAAAATAAAACAATAATTTGTATCAATCTAATTTCATTTCACAAGTCGGTGGTCATCAGTTCGGAGCTATCTTAGCGCTATCTTACTACAGTAAATAATCTGGACAACTTCTAAGCTCAGACTGATTATATTTTAAGAATTATTAATATTTACAAGTTGTAGTGTCATGACATAGAGATATATTACTAGAGGAGCCCTATTGGTTGAATTTTGAAACATCGAAAAAGTAACCTGACCACATTCGATTCTCATTTTCATCAATTAAACAGAACAAAAAAACAGTAAATTATATAGTAGAATGTTTAAAATACAAATCACAACACAAACAATCTGCGGGAAGCCGAAAAAATTGATTAATTATAACCTTAAGTCCCTCTTGGAGGATGTTTCAATGAGGTTACACAGAGCCCCTGAGATCCCTACTATAAATGTTTCAGGCCTCTCAATGTATTAAGATAGGCTATGCCCCCTCTAGTATATATCTCTATGTGTCATAACGTTATAAGATGTAGACATGCCAAAAATCTATATAGTTTGTAATTGTAATACATTTATTCAATAAAGATATTTTAATGTTTATTGCGAAGCAAGTCGTGAGGACGAGCGTAGCGAATCCAATGAGGCGAGAAAATGTTCCAGAGGAACTATAATTTTGCATTACTACCTTCAAAAGTATTTAATTATAAAAAATAAATCAAGATTTCAAGCAAGAAATAGATTATTAAGCATTGGTAAAGAATAGAAAGGAAAATTCGTCCCGGTTTGTTAACCTCCGCCCCACGATTTCTAAATATTTTTCCTTATCTTTTTACATTGTAGTACAACAAATGTTGGAAATAATTTTCCTTAAAAATGCCTTTATATTGCCTCGCTCACCCTACAAATCTTAATAATAAAAGGTTGCCTAAAGGTGAAGAGAATCCTGAGGTTGAAAAGGTGGCAAGGAAACCGAAAATCGAAGGAAAAAGTAATAAGGGTTATGCAGGGAAAGAGTCTTGCTCTTAGCTTATTCTAACTAATTGAAAATAATAAAAAAAATATTGTAAAAGAAGAAGGCTAATGTAGAATAAAGTTTTCCTATCTAATACGGGTGATAGAGAACAGATAAGTTAGGGTCAGTTGTTATGAGGTGTAAGTATTAAAACTTTATATCTCTCTCACCTTAATACCATCACTAAATTATTTCTGTAATATGCCTGATTAAGTTACAAAATTTAACTCTAGTTTTTGTTCTATTATTAAAAATAAATAAATACCTGTTTTAGGGCCTTTCGGTCTGTCACGGTATTCATATTGGGGAATCAAACTTGGTTTTTTTTCCAAAATCCTGTAAGTATCAATTAAAGTTGGCTAAATCTGTATACTACAAGTACTATTTGTATTAACTAAGAGTATAGCCGCACATCCGGGTTGCGACACCCAAATATACGGCTATACGGCGGGTATACGGCTATAATCTTAGTTCATACAAATAGTAGTTTTAGTATATGGATTTAGCCAACTTTGATTGATTGAAACAGGAATTTGGATAAAAACCATGTTTGATTTCGTCAAAGTAGAAAAACAGGTAATCATGACTTTAGTTCTACCTAATATTTCAATTTCTGCCTGTATTTTAAGTTTGACTTTTGACTTGCATTAATTAAGCATTATTCCTGTATTCCAAGACCAAGATATACTTATAGAATTACCTCCGAACATTAGATTGATTCTTCTGTTTTCTCGAAGAAAGGATAATTTAAACGCAATAGAGTAGTTGCTCTATTTTTTGCATCAAAGTATGACATACAGTAAAATATTGTAAAGAAAAAATATATTCCTGAATAAATAGGGAATAAAACAAAAAATAAATTTAAAAACATCCTTTGGACGGTAGCTTAAAAGGCTAGGCTGTGCCGTATACGGGTTTCAAGGCAGGATTGCATACACAAGCCTTGTGTAAGTCATAGAACTAAAACTTGTGTATGGAGTCCACGTGCATAGATATTTAAGCCAAGTTTTATCCACCCTTCCTCTCTTTCCATCTTTATTAAATTGATTCTGCAATTTTAAAATGGATCAAAAAATTTATATTCAGCTTTATATATTTATACTTATATAAATATACTTACATATTTTAACTATATAAGTTATATTATTTATAAATTTATTATTTTACACATTTTTTTTCTTTTTAACCGAACTAAAACTGTCCTTTTGCTGAACTAAAAATGTTTAAAAAAAATAGAATTCTTAACTCTTATTTCTTTGCCAGCAAACAAAAACACAAATCTGTGATTGGTTAATTGAAACGTCAGTAAACTTTGAAACAAACTAATTAGAGTGTGTTTATTTACGAGGTATAGTTTGATTTCCTCTCGCTTCAAACCCCAAAATACAGGAGTGAAAGTAAGCAACCCAGACGAATTGTTTGGCAATGCTTGTTTTGTCGGAAAACACTCCATTCCAAGTTATGCTTAAGTGATCGGTGTCACTTCTATACATGTCAGGAGATTTGCCTAAATTTAAATAGGAAATGAGCATGTTCATTTGATTTGTCATATGCCTTCCGTTTCATAGCGTTTTCGGTATACATTTCGACTTCGATATTACTGTGTTTTACCGCCGGATCGTGATTTTTTAAGACGTAAATATACCAGTAGCAACACCGTATGCTTTTTCAAATACATTTTTTGACAGTAATACATTATTTTTAAAAGCAGCAATATTGTAATAAACTTGACTACCAAACAATTTTGATTTGTTCTGAAGAGTGCGTTAAAAGTTATTTAGGTTTTCGTAATCATCAAAATTATAATTAAATGTAGTAGGACGCCATATTGTATGTATCCTTTCCAAAGGTTTAACCTTTTAAACTTATCCCAGCTACATTATAATTGTTTACGTATATATATTCACGATTCAAGATAAAAATTCAACTATTTTTTAATACCAAGGTATCGTTTGATATCCTCTCGCTTCAAACCCCAAAATACAGGCGTGTAAGTTTGCAAACAAGACGAATTTTATTTCGAATGCTTATTTTGTCGGAAAACACTCAATTTATTGCTACTTGTCAAGTAATGGTTTATAAAGTGACACAGATGATCGGTGAATGCTTTTATTTCCCTGAGAAGTTAGTTAGTTCCTAAGGCGTAAGCTGGGGGAACCAAAGTATTTAACTCCCGAGGCGAGGCCGAGGAATTTATATATTTAACTCCCGAGGCGAAGCCAAGGTTTTATATACTTAACTCCCGAAGCGAAGCCAAGGTTTTATATACTTAACTCCCGAGGCGAAGCCAAGGTTTTATATACTTAACTCCCGAGGCGAAGCCGAGGATTGTAATTGCGAGGAGAACAACTTAGGGAGTATAAAGCATTTACCAGCTTTCCATGCCATAAGGTGTCACAGGCCTCATTGCATCAGTAAAGTCTGCTAAGATTTTATACCTTGGTCCAAGCCGTTTACAATGATTCTGTTTACTTGTATACAGCGTCAGCAGCAAATTGGTTAATTGACATTATTATGTTTTTATTTCCTTAGTTATACCGTAGGGTATAAATAAAATACCCTATTTATTATTGAAAAATTATTGTGTTAGCACGAAAATCCGAAACCGAGTTATCTAAATTAACCGTTTTAGGTGTTTGTAAAATCCTTACAAGCATGCGCACGCGCATGCGCGAGTGTTTATGGGTATGTGAGTGTATTGTTATCGTAGTTCCTAGTTTTTTATGCTAAAGAGTTCAAACTCTGTGCGAAAATTAATTTTAAGGTCTAATTGTGCTATCCATAAAATAATGTTATTATGATGTCATAAACCGTCATCAATAACTTAAAAAAGAAAATTTAAAAACTCATGAAACACGGAAAAAGGTTTTAATCGATTTGAGATTTCGCAAACTTCTAGTCACATAATAACAACAAAAAATATAAAACGTTGCCCCTTGGACCTAATTTTTAAACGAAGTTTTTCTTTTGGAATTCGTTAAGAATGAGAAGTGTTTGACATCATCAGTTTATTCAATAAACATAATCACTTTAAAGAAAGATAAGATAAGCGGCTTGGTGATATGAGTTCAACGGTGAAGAGAAATACTATTCATACTTGGAAATAAAAATGTTAAATTTTGTATTTCATCTTTTTGTGACAGTTCAGTCCTAACGTCATTAAATTTCAATATTTTTTGTCAGTAAAAGTTCCAGAAGGATTTTTCAATATCCGGCATGTGAATTTTAATTTAACTTTTAAATAAACATTCAAATCTTTAATATCCATTCGATCGAGAAATTAATAATTAAAAATAAATACTGTTTGATCAAGCAAAACTCGTATGACAGCTTTAAATAATAGTAATAAATTGTATATCGGATGAAAATGGATTATAAAATTTTAACCAGACTTGTTTAATTATTTTTGGTGTTATTTTATTTATAAAATTTAGCACGTGTCTCAATTGAAACCCTTCAGGCTATTCAATGTATTTACATAGAGTTAACTGATTGCAACACAAACAGTTTAAAACGTCACTATCGATCGAGATCCGGGATGGTGTACAGGATGGTCACCATCCCAATTCAAATCAAAAGCGTTTCACGAGAACACATATACAGGAAGGATAGGGCCTATCAACTTAAGACGTGCAACTTACTATTAAAATTTTAACAAACTATTTTCTTTAAAAACAAAAGTCACACTCATAGGCCTATACAAATTCTGGCACGGAGGAAAATTGTGTGTTTGTGCAAACTAAAATTAATAAAAAGTAATATTATTTAACAATAACTAAAAAAAAGGAGATTTTCACCTTCTTATCTCTAAATTTAAATATTCGTGACAACCCATTAAAACATAATTTTTCAATGAAATAGTGATTTTACTGACTTTATACGCCCTAAAATTAGTTAAATTAAAACACTTTGAGGAAAAAAATTAAATAACTAATCGTCACAAATAAGAAAAACCAAAAAACCCCATGAGGACTTTAACAACGATCACTCTTTCGTTATCAATTTCTTACCAGCGACGGTGGCGCTGCTACGGACATTGAATCGCGAATATATTTTATAATCTGAGCAGTAGCGTCACAAGTTATCAAAGAAAATGCGCATATTCATCCCATAGATTATACATTTCACAGCACAGTATTGTTTGCACTCATTTGAAGCTCAGTTTATGCTACTTTTTAGCACAATTTCTTTGAAAAATTCGAACAATTAAATAACAAGTTGTGAGGCTATTGCTGAGGTTATTAAATAAATAAATAAATAAATAAATAAATCTTTATTTGCATAAATACTAATACAAGTACAATGGCAAATCGTCAAATATACAAAAATTAGAAGTAACATAAATTACTCAAACATAATTTTATTAGAGAAGTACTCATTAATACTATAAAAAGGCTGCTCTGTCAAGGCTTTTTTTACGGCTTTTTTGAAATTATCTATTGGCAACTCTTGAATTTTTACATCTAAATGATTAAAAAGTTTAACCCCAATACACTATGACCCACTTCTGACTTCTTAAGTCTATGAGTTGGTATTGTAAGTACATTTTTATTCTTTGTATTAATCTATGATAATCACTATTGGTTTTAAATTTATTTAAGTTCTTTTTAATAAAGAGCACAGAATTAAAAAAAAAATTTATGACAGTCATTATTGCCAGTCTCTTAAATGAAGATTGACAGTGTGAACCAGGTTTGGCTCCCGTTATTCTTCTAATTATCTTTTTTTGATAAATAAGCAATGGATCTAAATTGACGTGTCCCCAGGCAATAATAGCATAATTTAACCTGCTCTGAACAAGAGATTTGTAGACGAGCACAAGAGTTTCTTCTGGTAACGAGTCTTTTAACTTTCTAAAAACAAATAAGTACCTAGCAATACTTTTAGTCATTGTTGTGACATGGTCTTTCCAATTTAATTTACCGTCAATAGTGACTCCCAGAAATTTTACTGGTTGTTGTTTGTAATCAAGTCGGAGACTTATGATTAATGACTGTGTTTTATCTTTATTTAGTATAAAGTCATTGCTACTAAACCAATATTCCATTTTACTTAATCTTTGATCTCCTATTTTTTTCAGCTTAGTTTCGTCAGAATGGCGGTGAGTCAGGTTGGAATCATCTGCAAAGGTAGGTAAGTCTCTATTATCTTTTCTGTATTAGTTAGGTCCATGAACATTGGCATATCATTCGTGCTTAGAAGGTAAAGAATAGGGCCTAAAATGGATCCCTGTGGAACCCCTTTATTAATTAATTTATGTTCTGAACATACATTGTTGTGTTCTACGTATTGCACCTATGTGAAAGGAATTCTTTGAGTAAACGAAAGCGTTTCCTTTGATGTTTAGAAGTTCACATTTTTTAAGTAGAGTTGAAATACATACTCTATCAAAGCTTTTGATAAATCACAGCAAGTAAGCAGAGTATGTTCACCACTCTCTAATCCTTCAAGCGCTGATTCTACTACTTTAAGTATAGCTTCAATAGTAGACCTTCCTCTCCTGTATCCATACTGTGTAGGTACTAATAATTTATTTGTTTCCAGGTATTGAACTAACTGGATCTTCACAGCTGCTTCTAGAATCTTCCCAAGTATAGGAGTAATGCTGAGAGGACGGTAACTATCAGGTAAGTCTTCATTTCCTTTTTTAAACATGGGGGTTACTTTAGTTACTTTTAAACAGTTAGGGAATATTCCCTCTTTTAAGCAACTATTTATTAAAGCCGTCAGTGGTGTTTTGATATAAATAAGATTTTCTTTTACTAGACTATTAGTTAAGCCATAACAGTCTTTCGCCAGTGACTTTTTCATGTCTAAAACAATCTTAATTATGTTGCTTTCTGTTACAGGTTGAAGGAAAAATATATTGTCTTGTATTGCTGGTTTTGAAGAATAGCATTGCTGAGCAATTTCCACAGCTTTACGATTGTCAAACGTCTTGTCAGATGATGCTATATTTATAAAATAATCATTAAACTCTTTTGATGTTACTTTATCACTTCTATATTTATAACCATTTTGACCACATTCATCCTTGATTACCTGCCACGTAGCTTTACTAATGTTATCTGCTTTCTTAATTTTATTTTCATTAAAGTCTTGCTTTATTCTCTTTAAATGCTTTCTATATACTTTTTGCTCCCATTTATAACGTCTCCACTCTTTACTAGATTTATCTATTTTGCCCATATCATACCAATTTTGAAGTGATTTTTTCATTTCCACCTCCAAGTCAGTAATCCATGGACTGTAACGTTTCTTAGAATTATTACATTTAAGCTTTTTCAAAGGAAATGCTTGTTGATATAGATAGCTTATTTTGTCTATAAACAATTTAAATTTATCACTAGTTGCACACACACTGTCCAGGTAGTTCCAATCAGCTTGAGATAAAAGATAAGTAAAATAATATCTTCCTCTTTCTGTTAATGGTTTATTAAATTTTTAATTAAATACCATGGTATTTTACCATGGTATTTTATTAAATACCATAAATTGAGAAAAACTTGGATTCATAAGGAAGAAAGCGCGCATTTCAAAGAAAATTCGTCCGGCTTGCGGACAAATTTATTATTTGCGGACGCTATAATTATTTTGAAGTTATAAACTTAAATACGGTACCAAGATTCGAACCTGGGAACCCTAGCTTTAAGTAGTCATCGATTTCAGATCGGTTTTATTGAATTCAGCACCCCAAAAAACGACACCCTAATTAAAAATTATCTTTATATTGACCATTATTTTTACGTTTTATTAACTTTGGTTAGTAAGAGAAGTCGTATCAACTTTGGAACGGTTTTATTCGATTAAGCACCCCAAAAATATTTAAGGACCTTTTTCGCAGCAAAAATAGTACCCTGAACTTTAATTTTCTATTTACCTAGGTAATATAAAGAATGAAAGAAGAAAAGAAAAGAAACAATAAATCTGGAAGAAAAGGATTGTTTTGCAACTAGTCCAGCATTAAAGGGAAATTTTCCAAGCTGCGGAACTTCGCACCACAATAATTTTGCTGAATAATTGTCATAAAGGCTGTTAATTGTCGAAATCCGGTTTTGTAAGTATAGTTTACGAAAACGTTATGACTAATGTTTTATCGTTACTATCATTTATCATTACTACCGAGTTTTGCAAAACATAAATAGTTGATACAATATAATTGTGCGAGAGACACCTAGAAAATGTAACAAGCAAAAAGCAATTCTGCATCTGGGAACTGTTCCATCATTTGACATTCGGCATCATCGATGGCTCGACATAATGTCATGTCCCACTCTGTTTCGTTACGTCTAACTCATCAGGGCGCTGACAGAGCCTGAACTCCATCTGACCTTCAATTAAAATTCTGAAGAATATAATGTGAAGTATTTACCAGAGGCGAAGGGTGTTCTCTTACCGTCATCATGCTTGGCAAGCTATACATATATCATTTTATGCCACCGAGTTTTACAAAACAACGAGAGACACATAGGAAATGTAACAAGCAAAATGCAATGCTACATCTGGGAACTGTTCCACACATGTAACATTGCATTTTGCTTGTTACATTTCCTAGGTGTACCTCGCACAATTATAATGTGTCAACTATTGTTTGTATTTATTCACTCTATAGTTTAACAAGAATATTAAGTTCCAGCTTTATGTTGGAAATACTACATTTGTCAGGAACAAGTAGATTAGAAGTATTCAAGTACTTAAAACATTTGCTTAAAAAACTATATAATAAATTTTGAACTAGTTTTAAAACAAATTTAACTAGTATAGGATTTTGTTGCAACTAGTTGGAACCACATACCTCAGAATCTTTAGTGGTCTAGAAGCCGAATGTATAAAATAAAACACTATTAAACAGTAACTCAGACGTTCTTACTAAAAGTATTAACGTGTACTCCAAGTTACAACTAAATAATTAAGATAAATTTTAATTCTGCAATTATAAGACGTGCTTTCACTTTGCAGGTTCTTAGATATACCTACTTTTTAAGACCAGCGTCTGAACGTTCAAAACTAGGTTTTAAAAGAGTTTAATAGGTCAAAACTATTTTTTTTACATTAATCGGACATTTTGTCTGAAAATAGGGTCTAAAGATCTGAATTTGATGAAATAGAGTCAAAATGCATGTGCTAAATGAGATAATAGTGTGCTAAATGAGATATAAGTTGCTAAATAAGATATAAGTGTGCTAAATAAGATATTAGTGATCTAAATGAGATATTAGTATGCTAAATGATATATTAGTGTGCTAAATGAGATAATAGTATGCTAAATGAGATATAAGTAAGCTAAATAAGAAATAAGATATAGTGAGGTAAATGAGATATTAGTATGCTAAATGATATATTAGTGTGCTAAATGAGATAATAGTATGCTAAATGAGATATAAGTAAGCTAAATAAGATATAAGTGGGCTAAATAAGATATTAGTGAGCTAAATAAGATATTAGTATGCTAAATGATATATTAGTGTGCTAAATGAGATAATAGTATGCTAAATGATATATTAGTGTGCTAAAGCGACAGATAGTGATTTCGCAAGATGTAAACGTAGAGGATAGAATATTAGTTTTTACATTAAATAGAGGATTTGTTTTTTCTTTATTAGTAAATGTATGTATGGAATAATGTTACTAGGATGTCTTAGCTGCCATTGCTCAGATATCGAAAACTCGGAAAAATCTTACACAATCCGGTTAAGTATGATCGATATTGAGTGAAACGAAATTGTATGTTTTCATGAATTTATCTGCATAAAGTAGGTACGGGCTACCTCGGAACTATTCCTCATCAAATCGAATTCGCGATGCTCATCCTCTTTACTTCGGGCTCGCTTGGCTCGTCCTCAAAATATACAATTCGCCAAATTTATACTGCAACACGTCGCTTCGCTCGTCCTTAGATAGTAATAACATCCGCTTCATTCTCACCGGTCACCCGTATAGTACTGACCACGCTCAATGCTGCTTAAATTTTATGATGATCCAACAAAAATAGATATACTTTTACTAAAACGAAACTTAGTGTACTTATTTATTACGTAAATGTAAACACTTCTGAGTTTCAACTCAATTAGATTATTTTATGATATTTTAAAATTATTTAAAAAACTTACACAAGTCATTTGATGAAATTTGAACTAACGCATGTAATGAGATGAAATATATGACTCTTATACATGTCTATGTCTACATGCGTGCCAAATATCAATCTAATCAAATATTTTTTCCACGTTTTATAATTTTTCGAAATTTTCGCTGAGTCATTATTGCGGCTCAGTGACGTCATAAAAATAATTTCTGAATAGCACAAATACATCTATAGACTGATTTTTGTACAAAGTTTCAACTCTTTAGCTCAAAAATAAGGAAACTACGATAATAACTGACACACACACACACACACACACAGGCAACTCTGAGAAAACTACCCAGGCGATCTTAAAAAGACCTGAAACGGATCATTCCGCTTTTTGCAGCGATTGGCCAGCGTTTCTTAAACCAAAAGCCAACCTTAAAATCTCGAAAAGACATGCCAAAATCTCTAACATGCTAAATACGCTAAAATAAATTGAAAACGTTTCGGAAATTGACCAGATTTTAAATAATTAATGCAATTATGTTAATTACTGATATTAAGAATGTAGACGCCACGCAGAATCAATATCGCACACTCTTTTCTACGCCGCTTTTATACCAATGACCTCAATAGTGCAATTCTCTTTGATAATTCGCTAAAAAAATGATATTAATAACATTTGAATGATATATGAAATCATAAATTAAAACCCTGCGCAAGAACTAGTCAATCTATGTATGTCTGAAGAAGAACTATACCAGTTTGAAGCGTTAGTGCTTCTATAGAATACTCTATAATTAGAGAATGAATTATAGAGTATTCTATAGAATTTTTCAATAAATTTTATACACACACACACACATATATATATATGTATATATATATATATATATATATATATATATATATATATATATATATATATATATATATATATATTATATATATTGTATATATATTCATTCTTAATTTTGTGTCACGATAACTTTAAATCATTAACTTTATCTGTCACCTCGGAATGGAATTTGGTACTAAAATCAGTCATATAAAAGTACAGAACTCTATTGTTAATAAAATAATATTTATGACGTCATAAACCCACAATAATGATTTAGCAAAAATTTCACCACCAAAAATCGAAAACACTTGGTGCTTAAACTTGATACGTATATATTACTATATACAGCAAACAGAAAGACATTATATTATAATAATTATTTGATTATAATAATCAAATTAACATTTATATTACTGTTAACAGATATAATGTTATGAAAACAAATCACAGCTGATAACACAGTGAGGAATGCACTAATATTGAGACAACATGCTACATACAAAAACTAATAATATGAAAAACTGATAGAGGACAAGAGCAATGTAGCCGCAAAGCGGCCCTCAGCGTTGACGTTTTTTATAATATACGTCTCTTATTACTTGCCCTGCTGCCCTCTGGCGATGCTTGTTTTAAATCCGGCCACCTATCGATAAAATATAATGTTCAATCTTTCCTGGAAGAAATCATATGGGTTTTTGACGGAGATTTTGTGGTATAGACCCACCATGATGTTTAATAAAAAAAACACTAGACTAAAAACAATTAATTGTTGGACGAGAAAACATCCTGTATTTTGCTACACATTGAAAAAAGAAAAATCTTGATGAATTTTAAATTACTACATTTTGGTTCCAATAATAGATCCCTAAATGGTAATAACTGAATTAATAATAACTTAAGTCATATCAGACAGGTAGTTCTCAAGTGGTTTCCTCCAGGGGAATATATACTAGACTATGCTATATCCATTATACCTACAGAGTGTCAAAATCAATCTTAAATCTTTTGACACTTAATTTCTATGTTTTCATATAATATTGAATCCGAACTGTATTCGGTTACAATCTCTACAACGGCATGAGAACACTTAGTCTTCCATTAATTATGTCAAGGTTATGAAGCCTTTCTCAAGGATCGTAAAATTGATATAAAAATGAAAAATTATGAGAAAATTGAAAGATTGAGTTTCTGCTGGTTATTATAAAAACATTTCCCTCCATTTTTCTTAACATGTGATGTGGTTGATCTTCAAAAGTTTTTCTTTGATTTTTGTACTTCTTTTTATTTTACTTATAAAAAAGTTTCAGTTAATTAAAGGATCGAAATATCAAAAGATTTAATTTCCCATGAGAACCCGTGACGTCATAATGGATTCCTACTGGATTCAATATTGCATGATAACGTATATTAATTATTTTGTTATGGCTTCAATTTAAGTTAATTTAAAATACATGTATCTACTTACGGCAGCAAAACTAGGCATTACTAAACTTTTTTTATACCGCGAAATGTCATTTTACCAACACTGTCAACATAATGTTTAATAACAGTAAGAAAACGTTTTTGGTTGTACTCTACCTCCTAAGGAGTTATGATACATTCAAATTTAATGGTAAAAAATTCAAAACTCTCTAGGAGGAGAAATTATCGAGCGTAGGTTATATTGTTGTATTATTGTTGCAATTGTTTATTTATACTTGCATATTACCATGGTAACAATGTTTTGATTTTGTTTGTTACATAAATAAAAGATTGATTCCTTGTTGTGTGCTCAAACAAATTTGTTTCTTTTAATTTAAGATAAGTTTAATCATATGACTAAACATGAAACAAGTAAATTTCGGGATTTTTCGACGAACGAATTAAAATGATTTTTCAGCTTATTAGAAATAATATTACTCAAAAATACGATGCAATATTAAGTATTAAACATTTTTATAAACTACCTAATTCATATATTTTTGAGGAAAATATTAGCAACACTCCTGTTTAAGCTGTTTATGCAATTTTTATCGTTTCTTTCATTAGTTGTTTCATTTTGTTTAAATGAAGTTACATATCTTAAACGCAGTAAAGAATTAATACAACCATAAACAAAGTAAACTAATTTTGCTCAAGAAATATAATAAATGAGAATAACAGTGAATAGAGAAGACGCTGGGATTGACGAGTTACTAGACTCTACCTGACATAGTGAGTGTTTCAGAAACTTCAAAGGAGTATACGAGAATCCATACTGCCTTCAATATTTTGTAGAATAGATTTAAAAACCCTTTTCTCTCCGTTTATTTATTTAACTCATAGTTTCTTTTCTTAATTTAAATATTTATTATAATCTTACTTCTTTACTGTCGTCGATAAAAATTAAGCATCACATTTAAAATAATTATAATCGTTTGTATATTTTTCTGCGGTAAGTAGATAAAATAGTTTATGCTACCATCGAGTAAAGGAAACATAGCAGACTCATGCTCGGCTCCACCTCTGCAGACAATACGCCATCTGCCTGACACGACTTCACCAGGCCAGTCAAATAACTTTATTACCAGACTCGGCTTGCACCTCGGAAAATAATTCCCATAGCCTGCTTTTGCCTCGGGAGGTAATTTATAAAACTCGTCTGCGAAATTCCATTTCACTAAAAACTAGCATAATGTAGAACATAATGAAGTTACTTTAACTTATAAGGAAAACTTCTTCGATTCTGCTGTATACCCCTGTCCTGATAAGTTTTTGTAATGTAAGAAATGGTAAAATTGCTATGGGCGGTACAAAAATTCAAAGCCAGGCGACTAGATTTACCATGCAACCACTAACATGTAAACCCAGTTCATGGAACCATATTAGTCACTCTGAGTAATCTAATCAAGACAACTTTTTTGGGGATCTTTTTTGCAAAGGACTCTAAATAGCCTAAAAAATCCGGTTAATGGGGACCTCAGAAGTTCTCCTTGCCTTTTTGGAGTCACTACGCTCATCCTCACACATAAATCACTAGTCCTCAAAATATAAAAGTTACCTAATTTACATTGCAGTACGTCTTGCGGACTTCTTTCGCTGGACTTCTAACATTAAAAACGTCTATATTATCAACAACAGTCACCCATTCAGTTTATAACCAACAGTAGTAATCCAACCAAAACCTGAGCTACACTAGCCACATTGAAGTTAAACTTAGTATTGTTATTTATTGCATAAAGCGATAAACGTGTACCAAATTTCGACTCATATAGATTATTTTCTGATTTGTAATAACTTTTTAAAAACGCAATACCATATATATTTAAATGATTCTAATAATTATATGAAGTTTAGCATAATTTTTGTATTACTACAATACGACTAAGTGCGCGCCAAATTTTATCATGATCCGGTCATTATTTCGTGTTTTATGAATTTTCGACAATTTTCGCTAAATCATCGATGACGTCGTAAAAAAATTTCGGATTGGGCAACCAGACCCAAAAATTGCTATTTTTATTTATTTATTTATAATTATTCTTAGTTTTAACTATCTAGTAGAAACACACTGGAAGCTAAGATACACATACAGACACACATACAGATAGATACCATTGTAATAATCGTTCAGGTCTTGAAACGCCTGAAACGGATGATTCAAGAGGAATATCGGTTTCAGATTTTTATTAATCAACACAATACTTTTCCTATTTACCTACGGTATAAATAAGTAAAAAGCAACTTCCCCGATAATTGTTTTTCTGGGTCCAACTCCCGCTACGCGTCTAGATTTTTCACAGGAAATTCGCTATAATATATTAGTAATAGCGGCTTTTAATTTGCATTGAAAAAAAAAAACAAATATATGTTGCTCTTCCAACATAGGTTTTATACTCTGGTATTGTTAAGAACCCTGTATTATGTCTACTTATATACTCTCAAACCATAAAGCGTAAGACGGAGCAACTTCGTTGAGCAAATGTAAGTAAACGACAGCAATGCAGTTGTATGTAAAATATAGTTATTAAAATGCTCCCAATCGGAGAGGTTCAATTTTAACCCAATACCCTTTTGACCCTTCAAGTTCAAGGGGAAACAATTTGGCCCAGTTTAATAAAGCCCCACCTAGAACCCATACATTGTTCTTATCAAGTTAACCTAACAAAGTTTTCATTACAGGGCCTCTTCATAAAGTTTTTAAAAGTTAATTTTTTTGTTTAGAGAATTTTTATTCAATAATAAGCTAATCAATTTTCCGGGGGATTGTCAAAAATATGCAACCGAAATCCTAAAAACTAGGTAGATATGACGTCATAAACCCGGTTCGCCGAGTGGTTTAAATTTCCATAATTCTTGCACATATTCATCCCACAGGTTAAATAAAACTATGATCATAATTTAAAAATCGACACTGGACAGTATTATTCGCGCTTATGTATTGCTCAGGTTTTGGTCATTTTAAAAATGTGAGCGCCTTTGAAAAGACCGGCAAACTTGGGTAACAATTAGTAATGCTACTTCCCAGGTTATAGGGTTATTCCAGGTCATGTACCGAAAACTTTAGCAAAAACGAATTGTTCAGCAAGAAACCAGGAATTTCTCAAGCCGGGCAAAGAAAATTGGCACGGCTTGTGGAGCTCTACACCAGAATTATTTTGTAGTTATATACTTGTTTTTGGTAAATACATCATTAAAAATGGTCGACCCTACTAAAATTCGAACATGGGAATCCTGGCTCAGAAAACTTTAGGGTGGTCATATCAACTCCAGACCGATTTTATACGGTACAGAGTCAACGAGGTTGATTTTGTTAGGATGTCCGGAGTAGGGTTTTATTAAGCCCCCCCCCCCAGCATAAATAAGGAGAATTCTTATTTAATAAATTAGGATTATTCTAATTATTATAAGGAGGGTTCAAAAATAAATTTTTCGACCCTAAAAGTTACCGTTTTTTTAAATTTTGCAAACTCAGTAAACCGGGTTGATAACGTTCCAACTACTTGGTTTTTAATTATGGCATTTAAATACGGGGTTGTGAAAAAACTTCATTAGCTATTTTTATAAAGCACATCCATTTGTTTAGATGATCTGACAGGGTGATTGGCTCGTGAATTTTATTGTTGGTTTTTTTTCAACAGAACGATTAAACGATCAGTTTTCGCTTCGTTTTAAGTATCTCATCCATTAAATCTGACGGATCAATCCGAGAAGCTAAAATACATTAATTGCAAATTGAATCATATTTTTAATGTTAATGTAGTAAGCAATTTAATTTTAATGCAAGTTAAGTTTATCCGACTGGAAGCAAACAGATCCGCAACATTTCAACTCATTATTTTTAATCCACCAAGAGATAACATGCTTCAATCATTCATGCATAGAAAATAGTCGAGTGAAAATGAGTTTTATCTTTAATTTTTTATCAATCATAATGATTGCAGGAGAAGAGCTAAATAAATATTAAAAGCTTACCACTTGAATAGAGACTTTGTCAATAAGATCTGGTACTACTAGTAGTGTGATTACAGGTTCTTCATTCCTCTCCAGTAACCACCTTTATACTAGTCCCTATACTTTGTCAACTTTATCCTATGATTTTTCTATCAAACATTTTATCTTTAAATTCCTAAAATTTCAAGAATTCAGCTGCGGAGTAGTAGAGTGAATTGATCAAATATAATAAGTAAATTATGGTTTTAATGGTGTACTGAGGGCAGATTTGTCGAGTTGTCATGCCGGCTCCTTCTTTTGGCTTGACATTTGTAAAGGTACTTGATAAATTATTTATAAGAAATTTTTTCTTCTTCAGATTTTCAATTGAAACCTTACCAACCCCTTTAGTACGTGTATATTTCTGTACTCTATGTATACATCACATACGAACCTCCTACCTATTTTACTACGCTATCAACCTAATTTCACTTCGCTTTCGATGTATGATAACGTGTAAACCAAATATCATCTATCGAAACCCTAAGGGTTTAAGTTCTGCTTCAGCAAAAGCTCTTCTGCTACAGTAGTTAGTTCCCCCTTAATTATATTATTATTAATAATAATATTATTATTACAGCCATGCCAAGAAAAATGAGAGCACTTCTTTCACTTTGTACACACAGTTTATAAGACAAAATTAATCTGAGAGAGAGATTCGTCACATATCGCTGGCAGTGCTTCTTTAGATTTGAGTAATTAATTATGAAACCCTTAATTAACCAATGATATTTCTTTGTTTTAGTATGGAGCGACTTTCGTCGATACTCTTTGGCTAAAAGTGACTAAAAGTAATAACCAGCAACTAAAAATGCTTAAATAAGGTAAGAGATCTTGAATCAATTCTGGGGCTGAGATTCACAAACCGGACGAAATTTCAGTAGGCTTCTTTCTTCGTAGCTCTTATTTCTATCGGTTTATACTTTATAGAATGGGTTGTAGAACACTCATTCACCCTCAAGCATTTTTCTAAGCTGCTTCTCCTTATTTGAGTTAGAGACTTGGAATATTGTGCCGGTTCTTAATAAATGATTTTGTTAAATTGCTATTTGGTTTTAAGACTTCCCAATTGTTCCTAAAATTACGCAAAAGGCTAAATGCAAACGATAAAATGTTAAATTTATATTCTGCATTTAATTTCAGCGAATATTTAACAAAAAAATACGTTTACTTTAAGATTTCAATTTCTATTCAAAGGAAACTTCCATAACTGTAAGTTATTAGAAATAATTAACTATCTTACCAAAAACTACTTACGAGGTAAAAAAAACTACGCCTTGTCATTAATCCAAAAAGTAGAAATAAACTTTATTGTCCCACCAAGTCATGTCTGTTTTGGTTGGAGACGGTCATTGGTGTTTCAAAGTAATGTTGCTAGGTTGGCAAGACTAAAGAGCCTTACATTGAGAGGCAATTATCAGCTTCTTGTCCTAGGCGGCGTGCCAGGAGTGTGAATGAGGTGTTTAGCTTCTTTTGCTATATTTTGAGACATCAAACAATTCAGGTGCTCGTAGAGATTAATCGTAAAAGATTTTAGAACTTGTCATAATTGCAGCAGAAATACTTATCTCTATGGATCTAGGAGTATACAAAAAATGAATAATATAGTCAGGAACTACACCCTATATACCTTTGCTAACTCTACCTGAAAAGTTGATTCACTTTTCTGGCACCAAGCCACCAAGAAGAAGAAGCTGATGGTTGCCTCTCAGTGTAAATAAGGCCATTTAGTATTAACAACCTAGCAACTTCACTTTGAAACGTCATCTTCAACTAAAACGGACATTAGATGGACAAAAAAGTTAATTTCCCCACATTTTTGGATTAAAGACTTGGCGGGAAGTTTTTTACGACGCAAGTGGTTTTTGGTAATTTTGTACGGCTCCTGTTTAATTTTAACTACAACAGTAAACAAGATATGTGTCGTAGATAATACTAGAAAGGGTGTCCAGGTATTGTATACATCAACCTCAAGCTCAGTTTTCTGCGGCGCGTACTACATTATGAAATTCTGTATTTATTAATACAAAAAGTTAAAAGGGATCAGACAAAACTAAATGTCCACAAAAACCAAAATCCATTCAGTAGTAAAGAGTGAAAATGGGGTCTATGAATATAAAATTAGCGTTCACTAGATTAGTTTCTAGCTCTGTGTATAAGACAAACCCAAAAAGCCCCAATACATCTAAATCCATTTAGTAGTTTAGGTTGTAGTTGCGTCAAAATATAAAGCTATCTTTTGCGTTCAGCGTAAGAATGTCGAATTTGAGACTTTATTAGGTAGGAATACACACAAGCATAAGGCAAATCCAAAATGTCCTCATACGTCAAAATCAAATCAGTAGTTTAGGCTGTAGGTGCGTCAACAAAAAGTGTAGGAAAAATAACAATAAGAATAAGAAATCGTCAAAAATGCCATTTTTAAACCTCTTTTTCTCCACTTCTACTGGGCCAATTTGAATAACGTACATGCACACCCTTTTAAAGATATTATAATATTATTTACGGACCTATAGCCGTTTACATGCTACAGACCCTCAAAACCCCTACTTCGTTGCGTCCAGTAAGTACGCAACAAAGTACAAGTAAGTACTGCTGCGTTCCTAAATCTGGCTATGAAGATTTAGGTGGCGACCGTGTCAGTGTAGGTGAAGAATCCGACGTTTCGCTTTCACTGTGGGAGGAATCTTCTGGGATATAAGACAATACGGATGTATACACAATGCTCTTCTCAACAGTAACAGATTTTAAGTTTCGTACAGCACTGATTTTCCATCAGTCCGGTTTATAAATACCAAAACTTTGAAGAACATAAAGCCCTTGCAGTTGGTTACAGTTTGTCTGTAGATTAATTAATTGGAAAATTGTATAAAATAGAAAGGGAGATCAGCGCTTTTTTCTTGCCCGTGTTGCTTTGCACTGGATCGTAGCGAGGGGTGTAATATAAGTCCAGCATTGCATTTTCTAATACGTTTTTCTAACTTGTTGCGTATCATTCTATATCTATATTTTCTTATCAGTAAGTAAAATTTAAAGCCTCTGTTTATTATATGTCTCGGTTATCTCTCTCCCCAATTAAGTCAGGCAATGCTATTTAAACAAAAGCTTTTTGCCAGTCGTCAGTCAAGTCTTTTAATCAGGTTTCCAAATTATAGAAACTTTAAAAATCGAAATGTCAGCATAAAATAATATCGATTTTCCAGAAATCACTTAAAAACAATATTTAAGACCTATTAAATTTCTATTCAAAGGAAACTTCCTGAAATGTGAGAGTTATTAGTAGTAATCAACTAACTATCTTACCAAAAACCAATTTCGTGGTAAAAAAAAATTCCCCGCCAAGTCTTTAATCCAAAAAGTAGGAAAATGAACTAATCTGTCCCGCCAAATCATGTCCTTTTTGGTTGGAGACGGTCGTTGTGGTTTCAAATTGAAGATGCTAGGTTTCCAATACTAAAGGCCTTATATACATTGAGAGGCAATCATCAGCTTTTCCTTAGGAGAAAAAGCGGCAGGCGTGCGAGGCGTACAAACACGAGTAGTATTTTTCCCACATCCGGTGAGAAACGTGTGAAAGTATTCTAAGCCCCTTGAATTACAAAAATTAGTGGTATTGGTCCCATATTGCCTTGGTTATGACGCAATTTTTGAATCAATCCATATCATTGAACACTAAACATGGAATATCTAAATTTATCGAAAACAAACGGAATTTTGCAACCTAATTACCATATAAAGCATATTTCTCCGGAATATCAACTTGAATGTTTATGTATATTAAAATCCTTTTAGTAAAAAAAGAGAAAAAATGGTTTAGTAATTCTAAAGAAACACTATCTTCACACCTGTCGAGCCTTACTCATAAAAACGCTCAAATATTAAAATATAGAGCACATGGAGTTTATCTAATAGAAGAACTAGATTTTAAGGTGGGCCCCAAATTTGTGAAAACCCAGGTGTATTTTGGGGAAGAGATATTTAAATATTCAATACTCCCTATACCTAAGAGGGCTATAGCACCTCAGTATCACCCGGTATTTTATGATTGGCAAATAAGATTTTTCATGATGAAATAAAAACGTTTGGACCAAAAACCGCAAAATAGGCCGTTTAAGCCGGTTGGCGTCTTTCTGCAGCCACAAATTTGCAATGTACATTTTATTTGTGCCATGTTAATGAAGTCTTATGACTCAAAGTAGCCCATACTCCATAGGTTGGTTGAATTGTTTCGACGTAGCTACCAGTCGATTCAGACGAAAGTAAATTTTTTGGTTTAGACACTGCAATAGAATGGAAGGTTCTGTGTGATATCCTTCCTTAATGGTTCGAAATTAAAAGAAATAACAACTTATTTTTAAAGAAGACAGGTGGCTTCTATTTTACTTGAAAATGTGTCATAAATTTTACCGAGATATTCGACAGAACGTGAAAATATATAAAATAAGAAGATAGTTTGGTTTATTGGGATCGTAGTTATGATCAGAATCCAGGAAACTCCCTTTCTGGCATTGAGGGAAATGCTAAAACATTTTTGATGTAATTTTATGACGGTAGGTATCAGTTTGTTTGTTTTAACGGTAAGGAGTTTGGATTAAAAGAGATAGAGGAAGGAGCTGGCCAGGGTTCGGTCATCGGGCCTTTATAATGGACCAGGATGATATTAATCAACATCTTGAAAGAACTGCTCCACCAGATTTTGATGAAGATTTAGCTTTTTTCTCAGATGACTCTAACCTTATTCACTCTAACAAAGATCTAAATAAACTGAAAGTTGTCGCTGATGAGAGACTGAAAGAGGTCAAGGTATGGTTAGAAGCCAATCACTTCAATATAAGCCAGGATAAGACTCAGCGCCTCACTTTTACTCTGCATGATAAGGGCATACAGCAACCAGTCAAACTACTGGGAATCATCTTAGACTCCAAGCTTACTTGGGTCCTGCATATCAATATGGAACACATTAAGGTATCGTCTTATGTTTTTGTGTTGAGGAAATTAACCAATTCCTTGCCAATGGAAATATCTAAATTAGTATACCTGGCCATGTTACAGAGTCGTCTCTCCTATGGTATTATTCTATGGGGACACGCTTCCATCTCTGGATTATTATTATTACAAAAGAAATGTGTGCGTATTATCACCAAGGCTGGTCATCAGGATCATGCAAACCAATTTCCAAAAGATTAGAGATTATGACTGTATATAATTTGAATATTTATAATTCCTTATTGTAAATAGTTTTAATTAAATAAGTTTAAAGTAGGAGCTGACATCCACTCTTTAATAATACTAAGCACAGGGGGACTGATAGGAAAGTCCCTAAAGCACAGGCTAAAAAAGTCTGTTAGTTGGGCCAGAGTGTGTTTGTTGGGAGTTAAAAATCTTTCATTATATTTACCAGCCATATTAAGTCTTAGATTATATTATTTTTCAGAAAGAGAATCTAAATATTTGCTATGGACATATCTCATGTTTAGTGTAATTTTGAGGGACTTATATTTCTTTTATACAAAAACTGCTTATTCTGTGTAGACCTGTATAGACCTTTTGCCTTTTGTATGTATTTATTACTTTAATGGAAACAATTAAAGTTATTTATTTATTCAGATCTCTCAACATGGCCAATAATATTTTTAGATAAAATTTTTTTCTAAACGAAAAAGTAGCTTCGTTGATCTGTAGGATTTGGATACGGGGAAAATCTAAATTTATCATGTCACAATATTGATACATAGTCAATTTTGCACGGAACATGCAAGTACACAGCGGCAAGTATTTTAGTGTGTATGTATTTTAGTGCTCTTTCAGGATAAAACATTTCTTAACTAGAACTTTGTTGAAAACAGTTTGATTTATATGTTGTAGCAAAATCATACTGTAGGTTATATGACTCTGTTATTGAGTAACATTATTAAATAAATTGGTAATTAAAACACTGGAGGCGCAAAGTTGTTTAACCTGCTACGGCACGCGTTTAACCAATAGTACACGCGTATACCAAGTTTAACAGTGAACTATCATTAATATATATTCTAGTTTAGATAACTCTATAATTCTGCTTTACTCTGGACTCTAGGAAGTCTCACATCGGGAGTGGGCATCTTCATGATATATGTTTGCAGGTGCTGATAAGTAATAATATTATATTAGTTAAAACAAGCTGCTAAGGAATAAACAAACGATTTCATCAAAAGCAATGATAACACGCTTCTAAATATCACATGGAACGAGGTGAGCCACAGATATGGTTGAGCAGTCGTTTCTTAGTACTCACGACACACTTTCCATTTTTCACATCGCTGATTATTTGTATTATTTATTGATCATTTAAATATTGGTTAGCATGTTTTAATAAATCAAAAAACTATATTCTCATACAAATATGTATTATACTTAAGAACAAAGCATTGTATAAAAACAATTCGATATTTTTTAAATGGAAAAAGGAGATATTTTATTTCAGGAGATTTACTTCCTTGCGTTCTTGCAATATTTCAGGAGAATTAACTCCTGCTTTGTGCAAATATTTCAGGAGTATTTACTCGGTACTTAGCAAATATTTCAGGGATTTTACTCCGGCCCTTGCAATATCTTCATTAATGCTTAAACGGGGATAAGCGAGGGTTTTATCAGTTTTGGCTAGGTGCAAAATTTCATTATGCGTGCCGAACATTTGGTGAAACATGGTCCACAACTTTTGTGAATGGTCGTATACTCTCAGAAATCGGACCTCTGGTTGGAGGTTTAACTTGGTGAACAATAAATGTTGAATATTTTTCAAAATATTCCGCGCCTCGTTCAAAATCGGTAGCAATTCACCACCGTCGCTGATAAGGAAATTGATACGAAAGTGTGATCTTTGTTAAAGTCCTTATGGTGGTTTTTTATTTGTGGCGATTATTTCCTTAATTTTTCCATGCTTTATTACATATTATTTAATTGGGACGTATACGAAATAGTGATCACTATGTCATGTTGAAAATAGGTTTGAATGGGTTGTCAGTAACTATTTAAATCTGGTTTTGAGTAAAGAAGGTAAATCACGAATATAGTGTTTTATTTGGAATTTTTTGTTAATTAATGTACTTTTAATTAAATTTAGTTTGCACAAACTCACGAAATCACTTTTTATTGCATTATAATTATTTTTATTTTTAAACAGGGTATTTAAATTAACTGATACATAAGCAGATTTTTTACCTATAATTGGTGTTCAATTTATTCATTGTAAATAACTTTTTACTCAGTTAAAATTAATTGATTAACTTGCTAATTCACTCTTTTTTTGTAAAATGGTGTTTGCTTAAGTTATTGGCTTTAGGTTTTATGTATTTCTGGGTAAAATCGTACAAAAATCCAACTGTAGAGATAAGAGCCTGATTTCGTACAATTTAATCCTGGAATATCGAAGGTTTATCTTATTGAAAATTTAGCAATGGTTTTTGAGCACCATTAATGGTTGTTCTACTAATTTTTTTACTCATTTGTCATAATTAAAATAACAATTAAAAGAAATAAAGAAAGAATTTCTACGGCTTGCCATCCAGTATCCTTGATCATAATTTATTTTAACACCTTTTTCGTTCTTCCAGCTAAGTTGGTTTTGCCAACCTTTATAGAAAATCTCTGATTGAATCGCGCGAATAGATTTTTTGTCACCATCTTAAACGGTTAAAATAAAAGGATATTAAATCGTTGACTGTTTTTAAGTCACTTTAAAACTTAAGAATTTTTGATACTAGTTATTCATCCACCATATGCACTTGAGCAACTATATATAAGACTATTAGTTACTGTATTCAAAAGCCACTGATGACATGATTACTTATAATATATTACTGGTGTCCTAAGAGGACCAAACGCACTAATTAAAATGAGTTTTTATGCTAGAAATATTGATTTTTAATGATTAGAATATCAAAAAATTCGAGGAACCATGCGTAAAATAACCACAGTGTACTTATTTGGTAACAAATTTATTTAAAGAGTTGAAGGGTTAATCATGTTGAAAACCTATTTGTCGGTTGATTGTTATTATTTAGTTTTTAAGTCATTGGTTGGTAAAATTTGGCATTAATTTGTTTACTCCAAATAACTATTTTATCTAACGGAAACCATTTCGTTTTAAATACATCCCGCCAAGTTCATTGGGCCCCAATAATGCATTTGAATTTAACTTCTTTCTGGCCAAGTATATGTTGGGGCTCTCCAACTGAGCCTGCGTCATTTTAATGTAGAGGCCAATTAGTCAGCATAGATGTAGTCAACGTGTATTCCACCTTATGAGGGGTAGTAATGTGCCCATGCGAGTCCGGACATGGGGAGTGTGCATGCATTTATTTCTTTTTGATCGTCGCAAACATTATAGAGAAAAAACGGCGGAGGCAGCATAATGACACAACGCCTAATCACAAACCACTAAATTCGTGTCGCAATAATTCCGAACGAACACTTTCTACAATTGCGCTAATAGCTCTCAAAGTGATAAATGAATTAGACTGAAGGATCTTTCTCTAGTCTCTAGGAAAGCTGTCAAGGAGAAGAAACTGATCATCAATTTGACTTTATGTGACAGGTCAGTAAGTAAGCACCAACATGAAAATTACTTTCCTGGAAGAAAAGCGTTCCCTCACAACTTTTTCTTGGGCAATTTGGACTTTTGGCACCCCGCCGTGAGTCATTGGTCCGAGAACTTGAGTGAACGAATACACACGTTTGGTTAAAACACAGCCCGGTTATTTTACCGTCGCAAGTTGGTTTTGTGATAGATTTCATGGACTGTTTTTTATCACGGCTCTTAATAAATACCGACTTCTGCAATCAATACTGTAATAAATAATGTTAATAAATTATTTAATAAATTACGAACGATCTGTTTGGGTGAAGAAAAGCCAATGTAATAAATAGATGAGCTATAACAACGGAACGAAGGAGTTGTCATAAAAGTGGCTTAGTTATTATCTTTTGAGTATTGTATTAACAAATAGAAGTTAATAAATTTAAATAAACACGGTCTTGGAACAAACTATCGCTGACCTCATAAAATTTAAAACAAAAATGTCAATCAATTCAGGTAAGAGCCCTGCGATGTTTCTTTGTCCAAGGAATTATAGTAAAATAGTTTATGCACTCGGTTCAGAGTTCAGAGCTCTAGTCGCGGCAGAGTAAAAAAGTATAAAATTACTTGCTTAGCTTATTATTTATACGATATACATCTTTCAGCTTATGAATGTTTCAAATCTGAAGATTTTATTAAGTAGGAATGACATAGCATTAGAACGAATCTATGAAGCCTCACACATTCAAATCCATTTTCAGTGTCTAGACCAGGATTTTATTCCCCCTCCCCCCTTGGAGAAG
The DNA here is from genome assembly GCA_018340805.1 of Microvelia longipes. NCBI lineage: Eukaryota > Metazoa > Arthropoda > Insecta > Hemiptera > Veliidae > Microvelia > Microvelia longipes. The sequence goes on along the minus strand of JACMZG010001893.1, from coordinate 6,890,187 downwards.
CTAGGAATAACCGCGGAGAAACATTAATTCGTAAGCCCTCTTCTGTGGGGGAAAAAATGGCCCCCCAGTGAGTTAAAAGATGGGTCTCTTGATAAAAAAATTGTCGAGATCAAAATTGTAATTTAGTCATTTTTAATACCTTTATTCAAATATGTAATTATTGTTGCTACCTTTTTCGGGTATCTTTAGAGTTAAGTACCTATAGTATTTAACGCGTAATATTGCCTATTTTGAGAAAACCCAGTTTGAATTTTAAGAAATTTTACACTAATATCACTATATTTTTAAAAATTTTTCATCGGCGCTTTTTCTCGTCATATCATAGGATGTTTGTTGTGTAAAAGTATTATTTCTTGTAGTTTTGAACAAACTTCATATGGCATAGCGTTCATACAATAGCTAAATACAAAATGAACCGGGATAATACAGTTGAATATTTATGTAGTGTTATTTTTTTTAAGGATTCAAAGCGGCATCACATAGGCAATACAACGTATTACTTGACATTTCGGATTACTTCAAAAGTAGAATCAAAATTTACATATTTGTAGTCGTGGGTAATAGTAATTCATTAATAATTTTAGTAGATTTGTTTACCATTATTTCATTTATGTAGAACATTAAGTTGATTGAAAGTCTTAGGGCCATGTTTCCCTTATTTATGAAGGATTTGATATTAGCTGCATCTATATTGTTTCACCTTGCATATAGCCATAAATGCTACCCCCATTTTTATTATCTTGCAAGTTATATATTCGTATTACTATGTGCGATTTTGAAATATTTTGTTGTATGATGGTGACTACTGAGTACTTCTGATTTAATATTTATTTTTTTTAGGGTTAGAACGTAATTGAAGCACTTTATTGGACCGATTTTCAGGATGAGAAGCCAATCATTAATTGTGATATTAGCCGGTTTATTTTAGTACTTTTCCACCTTTCCTCGGAGGACAATAATGAATTGTTTAAAAAAACTCCGTTCAGGACCGTTAAAGTAATTCATATGTTTGCCGCCCATTTACTGGTAATGTGAGCGTGATTCGTGAAAAAACATCTGTGTAAAACCTTGCATAAGGTTATCTGCAACGTTCCACTTTGTTTCTGTTTTTGTATCGTATGACTAATTTTTTTTTCGTTTTAAGAAGGTTCTCCTGATTGACAAGTTTTGTTGTGTTTATTTGTAGGCTTTTACATTTTTGGAGGTAAAAGTGTGTTAGCTAAGGATGAATTTCAAATAACGACGAAAATATGGAGTTAATTGGACGTTTGTTTTTTTCTTATCAATTAAGTTGCGACGCAGGTTATTTAATGACGTGCTACCTCAAAAAAAAATAGTGTTATGTCATCCAGCTGAGGAATAGTCTTTATGTCTTGGCAATTTTTTCCCGACTACTTTCGCTCGTCGGGTAAATTCTATATTGCCGTTGACATTGAAAGACCACACTTCTCAGCCATTATGGCATAAATAAAACTATTATTTAAAATAAATTCTATAAATAAAAATATATATTCCTTGGATATCAAGTTTTACTTGACATTAAAAAGTGGTTCCCCAACCGGTCATCAATTTTTAACATGTGTTTATAACCCCCCTAATTTTGGGGGTACACCCCGCCCCCCCCCAAATTTTCGTCCCCATTTTCGTCCCCGTTTTTCGTTCCTCCCCCTCGGCTGAGGAACCTCTGAAAGAACCCTGGTTTCGACGTAGGTTTACGGTTCAAACGTAATAAAGTTGTAGGAAGAATAAGAAAGTCAACCTGTTTTTTCTCAAACTTCTACAAGACCGATAGGAACGAACTTTTTGTTTATTTTTTGAATTCTACACGTGGGGGACTATCACTTTTAATGAAGATAGTATAATATTATTTTATAACCTTTAGCCGTTTTAATTACGCAACAGACACTCAAGGCCCGACCATGTTGAATACAGTATAAACACTGGATTGTGATTTTTTACTTCATTAAGAGTTGTTTCATGAATTTATGTCTCAAGGATCAAAATTTAAGGAAAGGGGGGGCCTTTTGGTTCCCACCACAACACCACCACACACACACACACACCATTTTATATTAGATATATATATATATATAATATATATATATTATTAATAATATTCTCACATCTATCTTTCATTATATATCTTCATTATTTACAAAATAATAGAATGTTAATATTGTCTATGTGGTATAACACCACATGAATAGTCTTACAATTATATTTTTTTCATAAGCCAATTAAATATTCTTTATTAACTCTAGTGATTTATTTTTGCCCACATACTTACAATGGCCAAGTTTGAGAGAAACACTCAAAAAACGTTGTTATTTATTACTCAGCCATTTCGGAAGAGACTGCGAAGGATGATTCATCACTAATAACAACGTTATTAAGACTGAACAGAAACATTTTTTAAAAACATGGGAGACTATAACCTGGGATATGTATAAAATATTTCACTTGGTTATTAAGTCAATTTTTGCGTTTTACAGGAGAAAAAGAGTGTAAAAGAAAATGTTATACGAGTTTTGATCTCTCTTCTTTCTCGCTCATTTGCCTAAACATTCATAACTTTTTAAATTTTCTCGCCGTTTCTTCAGCCAGAGTTGGTATTTTAAATTTTAATATTTAACAACTCATAAAAAAAAAGTTAGAAAAAAAGGGCTCTGTAATAGCAGGAATGTAAAACTAACTTTTCTCAAGATTCACCATTACAAAATCTACAGATATTTAAAGGTATATTTTTGTACTTATATAATTTACCGCATACTAATGGTAAAATAATAATAAATCAATACAAAAGTTAATATAATAAATAATAAAAGTACATATAAAATAATTAATAATAAGCAATAATAAAAATAAATAATAATGTTAATAAATAATAAAATAATAATAATAATAATATAATAATAATAATAATAATAAAATAATAATAAAATAATAATAATAAAAAATAAATAATAAAATAATAATTAATAATAAAATTAAATAATAATAATAATAAATAATAATAATATAATACTAATAATAATAATAATAATAAAAATAAAATAATTATAAATAAGGACTTGTAATTGTAGTACAAACGTGTTGTTATCAAGGAATATAATAATTTTTATCTGGTTAAACTAAGTACTTATTCAAGGCAAAACAATGTCTTTCTTACAGATAAGTAATATCAGGGAATTTTCATCAGGAGATGACGCCTTTGAGGTTGTTCGGATGACGGAAGTAGAGTGGGAGAGATTTTTTATCGTCTAAAAATCAATATTGCAATTTTATTACCTTGAAGTACTTACTTTACAGTTTAAAAATCAGCAAATTTTGAATGAAAGTACATTTTAAATAAATTAGTGAAGTATTACAATATAAATTTATTCATGACGAATTAATTTTTGAACTAATACTCTGATATTTTATCTTCTAGTCAAGTTATTAATTATGTTTTGTGCTTTCATTCTTGTTTTGTTATAAGTGTTTTCTCTGTAGTTATAGTTTTTAAGCCTGAATATGCCCACAGTGATGAGTGAAATGTCATTGCTATACAAAAATAATTGTTAGCTAGTCATTAAAATAATTATAGAACTAAAGTCGTTCATAATTCAGTAATTTATTAAAAATGTGTGAGTATTATAATAACTAATTAAACTTAAAAGTAAGACTAAGGAAAAATTACTGGCCCTAAAGTACCTTCTTTACTGTCTATAAAATTAAAAATGCAATTCCATTGCCTTGAAGTACTTTAATATTTCATTTTAAGGGAAAATTATTAAAAAGCTAGGTAATTATGCCATTTGTGCCTACTATAATTGAATTAAAAAATCATAGATTGCAAGTTTACTGTTTTCAAGAACACTTTTTACTGCCAAAAGATACAGAAAAGTGCAATTTTATTGTTTTGTAGTACTTACTTCACTGGTGAAAAAATTAAAAAATAGCAATTTTATTCCCTTGAAGTACCTAGTTAATAACCTAAAATATCAGATAAATGCTGTTTCATTTTCATGGCAATAAAAGTGTTATTCTTTGAAAGTACGTAATTTTGTGTCATTTTAATGTTTATTTGGAAGAGCACTTAAGAAATCAATCAATCTAGTAATGTGACGCAGTAACATTTACATACGAATGAATTTCATTTTTCGCTTTATAGTCGAGTAGATGAGCTAATAGACTCTTTCTTGACTGTTATTATTTTTCGCTTTATAGTCAAGTAGATGAGCTAATAGACTTTTGACTGCTATTATTTTCCGCTCTATAGTCAAGTAGATGAGCTAATAGACTCTTGAATGCTATTATTTTTCGCTCTATAGTCAAGTAGATGAGGCTAATAGACCTCTTGACTGCTATTATTTTTCGCTTTATAGTCAAGGAGATTGAGCTAATAGATCTTGACTGCTAATTATTTTTCGCTCTATAGGTCAAGTAGATGAGCTAATAGACTCTTGACTACTATTAGTACACAGAGATACTAGACTAGATTTAGTACACTGAACTACTATTCGTTTTTTTGTAGACTAAGCTAATAGACTCTAAACTAGTTCTAGTAGATAGAGCTACTAGAATCTCGACTAGTTCTAGCAAACTGATCTACTAGATTAGTTTACGAAGAAGGGGATGTTACAACACTGAGTGACATTTTACTAGCAAGATCAGTTAAAAGCCAAAGAGTTTGCTTGCCTACTCTACAATGAGAATAAACAGCTTATCTTGCTAATAAACTATCACACATTGTTTTAACATCCTCGACTCCTAAATAGGTGACAATATGAGCTACTTAACTAGAACTAGTCTACAGTCAAGTAGCTCTACTACTTGACTGTAGAGCTGCTAGTTAATCATAGCTGCTTTAGTTAGGTAGTTAGAGGAGCTTATTTAATTTACTAAATAGTTATTAACTATCACGAATATTTTATTTATAAATTAATTTTCTCAGCAACAATTAAATATTCTACTATCATAAATAGCAACTAACACTTAAAGCAAATACTATCATTAAATACTAGCATACTATCATTAACAACAATGATTTAATTACAATAAGTATTTTATTTATTAGTTATTTTCTCTAAATAAATAAAGTATTCAGTCGTCACGAGTATTTGTTATTAACTTAACCTACAACAAAATAAGTGTTCAATTATCACAAGGATTTATTAATTATTACTTGACAACGATTAATAATTTTTATTATGAATATTATTTATATTTCACTTAAAACAATGAAGTATTAAGTTATCACGAGAATTAATTAATTGTCCACATTGCAAAAATGAATTCTTTAATTACCATGAATATGTCTCCATTAAGCTGCGACCAAAGGAAAACTAGTAGATACGTTTCAATTTTAATAAAGTAGTACTAAGTAAAATGTCTAAATTATAAAGGATGTATGTAGGGTTTACAGCAAGGCAAGCACCCCTGCCTCCCATTAGTTGCTTTGTACAAACAAGAGGGCAAAGAAGATTTAGACAAATGCAGGGGTAGGGGCAGATCCTCAGCGACTAATTCCTTTCCCCCTCCACATGTCCTACTATGTCGGTTAAATATGTCATTCGGATACACGCTCCGTGTCCAAGTGACCTATCTCCAACACAACACATTTTGCATGCATTTTTATATTTATTTTGTTTATTCACATAAAAAGTTTAGGTAGTTTTTATTTAGGATTTTTAAATAAAATACATATTTTATTTATTTATTTATTATTTAATTAAGTTTATACATTTTTTTTATTTAAACATTTTATTTATTTAAATAAGTTTATTTTATATAAAAGAATACATAACACATAGAAAGAGAAAATTAAATAAAAAAGAGAACAACAATGAAAAAGATACAAATGTAGAAAGAATAAAAAAAGGAGAAAAGAGCTGTTTTCAGTAATTGGAAGAGTCAGGAGTAAGTCAGTCAAGTTATAAGTAAGTTAAATAAACTAAGGTTGAGTAAGTCAAGTTTAATTATTAAGGAAATCAGTTCAAGTCATTAAATAAGTAAGATAAAATCAGATAAACCATGACACTGAATCTTATGAGAGAAGAGTAAAATATAATTATTTTAAAAAAGAGAAGTTATTAGAAAGGCTTAATAAGCTAAATTAAGTTTATGAGAGTAAAATACTAAAGTATATGACAGAGATCAGTCGTGTTGTTCAAGTTGACATTGCTGAAGCATGTCTTTATCTCCTAAACTTGACTTCAGACAACAATTCATAACTTCTTTACCATTTTATCAACAAATTAAAAATGATTGGCAAGTTATACACATGCCACTATAGGTAGATTGATTTTATTAAAGTTCCACAACTAATTTATATTACTGACAAATCATTGTTTAGAAGTTATAAAGATTTAATAAACTTATACGAGTTATCAACTGGGAAAAATTAATATTAAAATTTACGCAATTTTTTATTCTATTATAAAGCTAGGGTTTAAAGAAATTTATTTAGGAGAAACAATTTTATTGCTTCTAATACATAAAGTAAAACTAAAAAGTCATGTTAGGGTAATCAGTATTTACGTAAAGTTTAAAGATAAGTAGTGGTAGTTATACTGTTAAATTAGTATGTTTGTAAAGATAAGTTTGTTTGGAAGTAAGTAAAGTAAGTATAAGTAAGTAAGGTACATACAAGGTAATAGTGCGATGAGAATGAAGTTGAGACGAGTGAAGCGAGTGAATGATGATACGGGTGATGTCATAGTTGTGACACGTCAGGGCTCAGGCGGAGGCTAGGTGTTTGCTTCCATTGCGGGGACGGGACTGGGGGCAAATTCCGTGGGGAAGAGGGGCAAAGGGGGCACGAGGCCGTAACGCATGCGCTAGGATACCGCGGCGCTGCCCCCCTGCAACTTCTGGTTCGACATGACCCGGGGATAATAATTAACCTCGCAAGAATAAGTACTATACGTTAGTTATAGTACTTACTAACACTGGAGCGATGCTTTTAAAACTGCAGCAAAAAGTTTCATTACATCCGCGCATCAAACTACTATATTATCGTTAAATCAAGAATAGATGGTCCACTTAGGTAATTGCTCACATAAAACTACAAAAATAATAATGGATTGACTCAATCTAAAACTATGATAATATTATAAACTCATCAGCATCAAGTGGCAAAGCTTCCAGAGGCGACCGTGCTGACGAAATTTATGTCCTGGCGAGAGGCTTCCATTGCAAATGTGGAAAAAATGCTACGTCATTATCTCGCCCACGCCGTTGCCAACGCAAAATTAATTACATTTAAAAAATTATGAACGGGTTAAGCAAACATAGATTTCCGTGGTTAATATTCTTGCAAGCACTCAGTGTTCTAGATGTGACACTTAAGTTTGTCCTCCTTATATACCCTTCTTAGATATTTATATAATAATAAATACAAATATAAAACTACGTAATACTGTAATAAGGTATGCTTTCCGACGAAGAGCAGACACCCTACAAATTAATCTCGATAAAGATAAACAGGAGACCAGATGCTTTCTGTATGCTATGCAAGTCAATATGGAGAATATGGTCAACATTGGCTCATATTAGAAAAGTACATTTGAGACCTAGAGCAGGGTTACGCAAAGTGTAGTTGCGGACCCCTGGGGGTCCGTCAACTGGACAAGTGAACGTGAACTAATTACCTTCAATGCTATTATAATTAATAATTTTAATAACAATCATCAGTTATAACATGCTTTCACCGAATACTATATAAAATTAGTTTAACACGATTATATACGTGAATGTTTTATATAAGTCTATGGATTTAGAAATTATCAACTAAGTATTTATTAGTACACATAAACATATATTTCCTGTTCTTAAAGATGACCAAAAAATGGGCGTCCAAAACGATTTAAGACGTTTTATCTTCGTATTTTATAACTTCGTATTATATATTTTATAACTTGAGCAGTTATTCACTTTTTCTATATTTTTCTAAGAAAGTGCGCATAATTAACCAGTTGGCTAAACAAACTAGAATTGGTTGTACAAACTCTAAAATTGGCAGTGCACACCGCTATTTGCACTTGTTTAATGCTCAGTTGTTTTTTTCTTTAAAGGCTGTTTTGCTTATCTTTTTAAAAATACAGAAAAAATGAGTTATGAGTAGTGCTTGATAATTGATTAACTGCTCAAATTATAAAGCATAAACTAGAAACTTAAACGAGAAATGGATTGTTAGGCAGAGAAACACACATTCCAAAGGAAATTCCCAGAAATGTGGACCACCGTCGCAGAATTATTTTTTAGTTATAAACTTATACAATGTAATAAAACGATATAAAAGGATCGTTCTTACCAAGATTCGAATTTAGGAACCCTGGTTTTGAGTACTTTAAGTGCTCTTATCGACGGACAGTTTTCACATTCAACTCACAGGCCTAAAAATATCAAAAAGGACTCCCACTTAAAAATTATTTTTCATTGACCGTAATTTTGGTTTCCTGTTATTTTCCACTAATAGTTTGACTTTATGATTACTCAGAGTGGTCACATTGTCTTTGGGGTAGTTTAATTTCATTCAACATACAAAAAAGCCATACATAAGTCTACTAAAATCAGACAAAATTTAAGTTATAAAGGAAATTGGTATTTGTGCAAGTAATCGCGATTTATCAGGGAACTATTACAGTTTATTATAGCGATTTGTTCATATACTGTTAAACCTGATTAAGGTAGATGAATTTAAACTAACCAACTTATTAAAAATACATTCATTTCTTAAGCTCTTTCGTGCTGCTGCAAATAATAGACACGCTTCGCGAGCCTACATTTATAAAGTTGAAAACTGAAAGTTTGGCGATATGTAAAAGTTATTGAATTTATTTGTAGGGAGGAAGGACAGAAGTCCGCCATGTGCCATTTATCTACAATGGGGGTCCGCGGAGCTCTGAAATGTGCACTTATACAACAACAGTTTATTCGGATAGCTAATGTTCCAGATTGATATATAGAGTTATTATATACTTGAAAGAAGACTAGAAACCAGATATTTAATAGTTGAAGTCTTTAACCTAATGAAGGCAAAACAAGATTTTTAACCAATACATAAACGTTTCTAGGCCCTCTCTGACAGTATGCTGCCCTTGTATATTTTTTAGCAAGCTACTTAAAAACTACTAAAAATACATGTTTGCAATTAAAAAACTTAATTATACGTTGTTAGCATTTCTAAATGGAGGTGATCAAATATTGCTTTTCCCGCTATTTAGTGTCGCACACAAACCTGCCTCGAGAATATGCGACACAAATTAATAATATATATTATTTTATTTAACATAAATTAATATACATTATTTTATTTAATTAAATTGCATATTTTGTAATTTAATTATTGTAAAAAAACATTTAGATACAAATAAACGATTTATTTGATGTATTATTAATATAATAATTAAAAAAATAAAATAAAATCGTTTAAAGAATGCACGAAATGTTATGCGAACCTTCTTATTCTGAAAGTTTTGGAAGGAAGACCCGCAATTTTGCATCAACATGCGTATTGAAAATTTAGACAAATTAACCAACAAGCAGTGACAGTACTAGGCATTGAAGCATGAATCGAAAAAATAAACCGAAAATTAATTTTTGAGCAAGGTATCAACCATTCCTAAGGAAATTTGCCTGGACCTCCGCTGCTTTGACTAATGCGTTAAAATTTGTGCATAATAGATTCAGTGATCTAACTAAACCACCTTTGTTTTTTTTATAATAACATGATAATTTTAATATAATACATAATAATATTATATATAATTTAAAATAATTTGTATTAAAAATTATATTGTATTTTGTATATATATTTTTTAAATTAACATATATGTTTTTGTTTATTTGTTTCATTAATATTAAATTTAAAATACAAATTTCCAATAACCAATTAAGTTAATTTCTTAAGTATTAGTTATTTATTGAATCGCCAGATAAAAATTGATACACCTGTATGATATGTATGATCATATCATCACATCTTGCTTTTCTTTTTATTATAAACTTATTAAAGAGATTTCTGACTCACTTCCGGGCCCTAAAAGAAATAAAGCTGTGTTAGTAAGAGAAACTTTTTAGACCCTTCTTAAAAATAATATAAGTTATAATTAAGCTCAAACTGTCCTTATTAAAAACAACTGCTAGAGGCTAAATAAAGTCATTAAAAACAACGAACAATAAAGATTAAGGTACTGCACTTTATATGTTTGTAGAATCACTCCATACCCTCAGCTTTGTGTTTTCATAAACCTACAATATAAACTTTGCGAAAATTGGCCAACATAAAAAGCTGGAAAGTATCTAAACTTAAATTTCACAGTAAAAATTGTGAGAAAAAGAAATGGAGAAGCTAAAATATGTAGCTCAAGAGGCAAAGAAATCACGTGTAGAACGACCTCAAGCTTCTTTTTGAATTCAGGTCGAGATTTTTCAGTTCTATCAAATTCGTGTTTCGAAGGATAAGGTTTAAAACCAGAAAGTCAATAAACTCCAAGTTGTGAATAGCGATCAGCACCCGTCTCTAATTACGGAGTCGCCAAATTAATCGCAAATTACTCGGAGAAAAATTTCGGGTTTTAGGCCGGTCAGAAGCGATGGTAAGAGTTTGGTGGGGGGATAGGACATGGATGCGTAGTGGGGCCAACGAAGAAGACACTGTGTCTATAGACCGGCTCCCGTCAGGATGCCCTGGACCCCTTGTCTGCTGCTAGTCCTCCTTGCTTTCGTTGGAGCATTCGAGCGACCGTCTTCAGCGCCGTCCACCTACATCACTGACGACGCAGTTATCATCCAACGTAAATACCATTTACATAGTTTTAATTATAAGAACTCAAATCCAACTTGATAGAGACATGACTTGATAAGTTTCTAGAGGTCAGAGCCAACAAGTAAAGAAGTAGCTAACTTGTGAAACTTCCTGAAATTTAGAAGTATTTTGATAATGTGTTTACCGGGCATATATATCGTTTTTATTGCGATTCCTACAAAGACAGACAGTACTCATTTCTTTAACCAAGTTCAAGTTCAAGTGCCATTACCTTGAATAAACAATGCAACAAGTGCCAACCAAAACCAATCAAAGAAACATGAAAGTAAAGGTGTTAAACTAGTTAAAATGACTTGCTAAATTAAAAATGCTAGCAGATATGCCAGGTAACTTAATTCAAGTTCAAGTTCATATACCAATACCTTCATAAGCTAATAAACAGCCACTAAGCTAATAAATCAACATACTATGTCTTCATACCTCATGTATACTTTCTAAAACTAGTTTTAGAAAATATACCATGGTTTTTTAGTGTTTATTATTTCAAACTAATCTTGCCGGACCTACTCCCTCAAATAACACTTCGTTAAATTAGTGGTGATATGAAACGTTTTGACAAACTTTGTGATGCCAGAGAGTACCTACTGACAAATACTTAACAGAGAGTAGCTGTAACGACCTGTAGGTTCCCTTCGAATCTGTCTTCATACAGATGAATTTGAACAGTTCTTAGGGGCTCAAATCCACTTTACAAAATAAATAAATACTTTCTAAAACAGCATTAATTTACACAACTTGTAGACCCTTACAAATTGTATTAGAATTCAAGAATTCAAACTAACATTGAACATCATGTGTTCTGTTTTTTTTATCAAAATATGATAATAAAGACTTGCGCTTTTGCAGTACCTATAAATTTCATTATGACAAATTGATAACAGATTTTATAGATCTATTCCAAATTAGAATTGGAAAGAAAATTTAAGATTTTTTTAAATAAATTCCTGTATTTTCACAAAACATATTACAATATTATATGGACTTATCTATTTCAAAGAATTGAGTGTCACACTGGACAATTGGAAAACCTGCGTTGAATTTGAACCAGTGCAGAACAATAGGTGTTCTTATATTTTTTTAAGATTAAATTTCGCGAGGTATTAGGACCTTACAAAGGGTTTGATATGTTCTGAACATAACATGAGATGAGGAAGATGAAGCCACTTGCTATAAGGTGATGGGTTTGACTGCTGGCTGAGAACTAGTCAACAACCCCGTAGGTCAGTTTGTCTGACTCGACCGCTACCCTCACACTCAGTACTGACCATCCACTACCTCTGACCATCTCATGCTAAATTCCTTTCTTAACAGTTACTCTCCTTAATACAACATCATCAATTATAACATTAAATCATATTTAATTATAAAAGCAATATAATTATATTGTTAGAATAATTATCAAATATTGGTTATATTATTCTCATTATAAAAGCAATATAATTATATTGTTAGTATAATTATCAAATATTGGTAACATTATTCTCATTATAAAAGCAGAATATTATTATATTGTTAGTATAATTATCAAATATTGGTAATATTATTGTCATTATAAAAGCAATATAATTATATTGTTAGTATAATTATCAAACATTGGTAATATTATTGTCATTATAATGTGACAATAATTGCGTAATATAAATTAATTATTAATTATGCTAAATGCTAATTTTCACACTATCATATTACTTTTATACACAATAGATTTATAAGGAAAAAATGTAATCCTAAAACAATCTAATATTTAATTTCTTTCTTTAGCGTTACTCTCTATTCTCTTCAATACATACAATATATTACATTACATTGTAACATATACGAGTATTCTTAATACTTCGTATTCTTAAAAACAGTATAATAATTATTAATAATAATATAATAATAAAAATTTACAGTCACTTTATTCTATCCTATATTTAATTGCTTCGAACCTCTATTCTCCACAATACATACAACTTTGTACATAATATTTTACAATACAATGTATTTATATTAAAACTGTAACTATAATTAAATTAATAATAATATTTATCTCGAAACCATTTTAAAATATCTTAACAGCTTCTCTTCATTATATATTTATAGTATAAAATTATATTCTATTACGCAATATAATTATGTAAAAGAATATAATTATCATAGTAATCATAGCCTTGATACTATTTGAACCTAAAATCAAGTTTAAAAGTTTATTGTATTATATTATGCTATTAAATTTCAAAAAAGAATAGTCTTTAATTTTTTTTAAAAGGGGACTAAATCAACTTTGTGACTATACTCATGAGAGACTAAATCAACTTTGTGACTATATTTATGAGGGACTAAATCAACTTTATGACTATTATGAGGGACTCAAATTAACAATGTGACTATACTTATAAGGGAGTAAATCAACTATGTGACTATACTTATGGGGAACTAAATCAACTTTATGACTATATTTATGAGGGACTAAATCAACTTAATGACTATATTTATGAGGGACTAAATCAACTTAATGACTATATTTATGAGGGACTAAATCAACATAATGACTATATTTATGAGAGGTCAAAGGAAATCATTTAATCCCTTTTTTTATTAAACGAGTTTAATAAAATACCAAATTAAAATTACAAAAACCGCTAGCTTTTAATAATTATTGTTAGGTTCAATTCTCACAGGAAAAGGATTTTCCTGTGAATCATCAGTTTATTGCTTCTATCCTTGGCTTAGGAGTTAGGAGTCCTTTTCGAAGGAGTCGGAGTCGGCACTTTCCCGTACTCCGATTACTTGAATAATAGTTAATTTAATGCTCTTTAAATTACTCTACACTCTCTAAATAATTACGGAAGATACTAAGATTCATATATTAAACAAGACAGCAATAGTATTATTATCTTGTAAAATGAATCCTTTTATTTTAATAATTTTATACATAATAATTAATAAACAATATTGTAAATATTTAAATGTTTATAAATGAAACTGCAAAAATCTTTATTCTTTTTTATAATATTTACAAAATATCCGATCACAAAAAATTCGCTAAAAGTAAGCCAACCAATTCGCTGTTTTTAATTTTAAAAAAATAAGGAAACGGCATAAGGAGTCGGGAAAAAATGCACAACTGTGCCACCTTGCTTCAATTAACAACTTTTGACTAGAAAACTGATTTTGAGGGTTTTTTGGAATACCGAGGAATGAAACATTAAGCTTTGCGAATAATTTTTTATCGCTTAAATACTTATTTGATTCTAAAGAAAATTTAATGTAAAGTATACTTTCTTTTCGGGATACATTATTTTTACACCATTTGAGCCAATTTCTTTTTTACCCTTCTAAAAACTAAATTACTAAATTACATGCGCGGCAGAAACAGTTCATATTATTTAACTCCGTTGACTTATAAATAACCATTATATAATTATAATAATAATTATGTTACTGCTACACACTAAATGCTTTCTTCGCACTTACATTTCTTGATACATAGAACACAACGTATCCCATATTTTCACAATCAAATATGAACTGAACAATTCGAAAATCTAATGAAAGATTTGTAAATCATGTCTGGCTAAAAATCACACTTTTTTGGTACAAGTTGATTAATTTATTATCATCTAAGACGAGAAAAGTCGCAGATTTCAATCACTTACATCGTATGATTGTAATCTTTCAAACCCTTATGACATTGTAATACCATAAAGGTTTGAATCAAATGTTTACAAGTTCAATAAGACAGAAAGAATTCCAGCCCAATCAATTTGTCATTTAGAGGTCGTCATTCTTTGCATCCTTTTTTGGTGAGAAAGAAAACAGTGGAAAACCAGTCAGCTTCTTTTATACGCAAACATTGTCTTAAGCATTATTTTCTAAGGTTTAAAATAATCGGGTTGGATGTACCTCAATATTTTTCCTCACATGGTATTCATAGAAAGTCAGATTATCGAAAAGCTTAATGTTTCATTCCTCGGTATTCCTACACGCTACACACTCTGAGGTCGAACTTTTTCTTATGAAACATTGATATTAAAATCTAGGGTGTTTTGAATTTGATCTCGATTTTGGATCTTTAGGATGAACGATAATTTTCTTAAGTACCTGTAATATTAGGCGAGCAAAAGTAAAAGGCAAAAGATAGTGTAGACGTACGCTTTCTCAAACATTTGTTAAAATAAAATTCACTTTGATAATGAAATATCCCATATTTCAATAATTTATGTCAATTGGTTTTAAATTCAATAAGGGAGGGGATTTGTCCCTGTATAATATCCATCTGCACAGTCTATCTTTTTCGTTCCATTTTATTGTATTATAAGAAAGGCGGTCAACCTTTCCCTCCTTCAATACTATCTTTCTCAATTTATGCACAATTTTCTTAAAATTATATCAATTCTTAGTCGTACCAAGAAGTAAAAAACGTAAACTCGCGAACTAAGGAATATGGTAATTCCAAATTTCGCGAAAGTCAGTATCCACAAACTATTTATTTATGGTTTTGAAAATTGTGTTATTAAAACCAAAGTAAAGTATGGTAAACAATAATGAGAATAAAAGTTTAAATTCTTAGTTTCCAGCCAGATAAATTTTACACTAACTAGTCGTTACACGTCCTTATGAAAAGCAGCTAGAAAATTAGTCAAATTTACAAATAATCATATTGATGATTCAAGATCTAATACGAATTATAAACTATAAAACAAGCGCTTGATTGACTCCGCTATAATAAGTAACGTTCAACAATGATATGACTTACGTGAATTTAAGAAATAATCATAATTTAAATATTTATAGTAAAATAACATTAATAATATAATATGTATGACAGTAATTAATCCTATAAAAACTAATTCTTTCTGGTAACTTCGATGGTAATTTTCTCTAACCAATTGAGACGTTTTTCCAACCAATATGAAGAAATGGAAGTTCTCCTTCGACGTTGAAATTCAGTTCGCAAGTCCATGAAAAAAATCCTAGGTAATAATACATTGGACCTAATTTCTAAAACATTGTAAAATTGGGTAATATATTAAATTAAATCTAAAAGTTTAAGTAATTAATTGTATTAAATTAAAATCTTGGGCAATATATTAGACCTAATCTCTAACAATTTATAAAATTGGATTACTCGTACACATGTTTACACGTGAAAAAATGTATTATCAATTCTTGATTCATGAGTTATACAAAAACAAATGTCATCACAAGAGACGTATAACTGCTAACTGGATTAAAAATGAAGACCAGGATTTGCCTTACTGTGTTTGTCCAAGTTTGGGGGCCATAATCCTGACGATAGCAAGGTAACTGATATCAGGGTTATCTGATACATGGCTTAGAGTGTAGATTAGGTACAAACTTCAAACCTCTGTGGTGGCGAAGCTCAGAATTATTAGACTGAACTATCAGACCACAGAGGTGGTTAGAATTTATTTTCTAAGAATCTGCAAAATCAAGTTACGCCAACGCGTAAGCATTCACTGAAAGATAGTAAACATTAAGTCCTTAAAATTTAAACACAGTGCTAATAAACTCTATAGAAGAGCAACTCTTTTAGTTTTGGCGGGGGCGTTACTTATTAAGGGACGGTAGAAGAATGTAACTTCAATGTCGACCTGTCAGATAGATATTCCAAGGACGTTTAGAGCCTTTTAATTTGAGTTTATTTATCCTTCAAGTCATGTTATACATTTTAATAGCTATATAATCTTTATATTAAAATTTAATAAAGTTAAATTAGATGTATATAAAAATTTCGAATGATGCAATAAGTGCAATGACAAATCAATGTGATGTATAAGGCTCTTCTAAATTAACCAATATTTTCACCTATAAGAAAAACGAGTAAAGAGACTTTATAGATAATAAATAGTTATTTGTGTTCAAGGGGTCAAAGCATGTTTTCCCGAATGAAGTCCAGTTTTGTCAGCAAGAGAAAACTGAATTTGCTCCGAGGCCGATAGGCCGAGGAAGATAAATTAGATAGCTCACAAGGTTTGCCACGGAGTTAACTTCATTTTTGTTTCCCCAAGTATAGCCGAGAAAAATAAAACGAGAGCGGATATACCAATCCATGTTGTGTATTTATTTTAATCCACGACTATTTGACTAGTAATCAATAGCTGCTTTTTGCTATAATATTTTATATCTTTAAATTCCAACTCAATTGCAAAGAGAAGGTCAAAATTATTAGTTCTATCTAAGTACACAATGTTTACAAAAACGTTTGTAATAGGTAACTGAGGCTTAGTACCTGAGATGATTTATTTTTGCATTTTGGTGGCTGTAAGCTTAAATGGGAAAATACTGTAGCCAAGAGAGTTGACAACCTAATCGATTGATTTGATACCTCAATTAAATAGATTAACTTGTTAGACAGAGAGCACATGGATGATTTTCTACGTCATAAGATTTACAGGACCATAGAGTAGAGTAAGAAAACCATCGGTATAGTGTTTTACTCCGGGGCTTGACAATAAGCTGACTCAGCTATATTTTAAAACTATTATGATTTATGATTAAATCACATATCACATTAATTTTTATGTTTAAAAAAACTGAAAAAAAGTTTTAAGCAAAAGTTGCAGTGCTCAAGAGAACAAACGTTTTAGTCTGAGCATTTTAGCGAATTTTGAAGTAAAATGAGCTTATGAGATTGGGATCATGGAGAGGATGAGTAGTGGAAGGTGATTTTTGGGAGGGGGGGCTAACTGAACAAGAATATCATGGCAGAATGCGACTTATATAAACTAGTAATATGATAAACTGATATAGGATATAATTAAATGATTTATAGAGACTGAACAAGCTTTAGTTCTACCACAATTTTTAATAATACTTCATTTTATTAATTTCATAAACCACTGTTTACATCTTCAACCAAATAAAGTTTAAGTCATAACAATAATAAAAGAAACAATTAAGTAAAAACAATTAATCGTAATTAAAATATAAAAAACAGACTTGATATGACTAGACTTAGTTTTTAAAAACCAAGATACAGGACAACCATGATGCGCGGGCACATAGGAAAACCGACGTCGCGGAGCAGAATAGAGACCAAAAGCCTCTTGTTTAATCTACGTCGTTATATTCAACATATAAAAGCTAGAAGTTATAAAAAAATATAATGCGAGTCAGTGAGAGATAGTTTAGATAGAGAGATGGTAAAAAACAAAATTAAAAAACAGTTAAAATTAAAATGTTTATTACTATTTGTTTATAACCTGCAATAGGAAACCATTCGTCTGAAGGTACGAACAAACAAGTTTGTTTCGAAAAATGTTTTGGGATGAATTCTTCAACTGTTTTTATCCTCAACGTGATCACTGATTTTAAGGCAAATCGTCTTAGCGCGTCATCCCTTTGTTGATCCTTGCCTTTGTAATATTGTTATTTAAGATGTAAGACTGTTTCTTTTGTTAAAACTTATATTTTCGTACTTCCATCTATCTCAGTCGACTTCCTTGTATTGATCAATTATATTATTAATATTCAGAACACACTTATACTAAAATCTCTTTGCCTGTATCGAAGAAGTCGCCGACATTGGTTTCAGACAGTTTTATTACATTTTATACTTCTCATACTTCAATCTTATGGTAATTAATGGGTAATTACCTAGGAAGTTATTATTACCGAGGAAAGTAAGAGCAGTAAACAGACACACTAGATAAACTAGCCGTTGCCGTTACTCCCGGTATTTACTTTCTAAAGCCATTATTTAATTTCTATGACCTAACTCTTTGATTTAACGTTTAATGACATGGTCTAATCCTATAACAACGGTATAAACAATTAATATGGCTTCTGTAGGTTTAATTTAGGCAGGTTACATCGTAAGTTGTATTTATACGGAATCATACACAACATTGATGTTGTATTTCTAATACCCACACACAGCAAACTACGTACTTTACTCGCTAGATTGAAGCAAATTGATTGCACTCATTTTAAAAAAAAGTAATTTTGTAACAAATGCCACGCAGAATGCATTTGTTGTTTTAGAAAACTCTAAAATTGTTTTAAGACCGAGTCTCTCTTGAAATAAAGCTATATTTGCCCCTTTGAGTTAGTCAAGTAGTTATACCCACTAATAAAAAATTATAAAATTGTACGGAGTAATGTGTATGAAAGGAATTTAATTTGTGAGGGGCTGTGTAAGGAAAGTAGCAGGCCACAGCTAACATCCCATCACCCCTAACCCCTAATTCACTCTCTTCTTTTGATAATCAAATCTCATCCCACTTCTTCTTCCCCAAAATTTTAATTAAGTTTTAATATATCAGGTAGAAAAGAGGAAAATAAAAATTCATTATAAAAATTAAAAATTCTGGCGCGGTGGTCCGCATGTCGGGCGAATTTCCTTTGAATGCGTGTTTCCGTGCTAAACAACAATCCTGGTTGGAAAGATAATTTGCACTGCTCGTAACTCATTTTGTCTCTATTTTTCAAAGGAAATGAGCATAATTCCAGTTGGTTGTACAAAACTATGCCTCTAAAATTAGAAGTACGCACTATTATTTGCACTAGTTAAAAGCTTAGTTACTTATCTTTAAGCTTAGTCAGTTATCTTTAAAGGTTTTAGCGCATTTCCTTTGAAAAATACAGACAAAATGACTTACGAGCAGTGCAAATTATCTTTCCAACCAGGATTGTTGTTTAGCACAGAAACATGCATCCAAAGGAAATTCGCCCGACATGCGGACCACCGCGCCAGAATTATTTTGTAGTTGTAAACTTATATTAAGTAAAAAAAACGATAAAAAATTATCGTCCCTACCAGGATTTGAACCCAGGTACCCAGAGTTTGAGTGCTCGTGTTGACTCCGGACCACTGGCATTCAACTCAGAGGCCCAAAAAACATTGAAAACACCCTACTCGAATTTTAATTTTCAACGACCGTAATTTTGGTTTTCTATAATTATTTGTAGTTTTTTCGACTCTTTAGTAACTTAGAGTGGTCGTATCGACTTTGAACTGGTTTCATTCGATTCAGCGCCCAAAAATACATAGAAAACGACACCCTACTCGAAATTTATTTTTTATCGACCTAAATTTTGATTTTCGGCAATTTACAATAGTTTTTCGACTTTTTGGTCACTTAGAGTGGTCGTATCGACTTCGGACCGGTATCATTCGATTCAGCATCTCATGAAACATAAATATTGACCTTTTTCGCGGCGAAAAATATTAACCTTGAATTTTGCCGATTTTTTTGAAAATTTCGCTACGCAGCAAACCGGGTTAATGACGTCACAAAAACCTGGTTTTCAATAGGGTTCGTGTCCTCCCAAAGGTTGATTTTTGTACCAAGTTTAATTTAAAAATAATAATCCGTTCGAAAAATAGAGTGTTTACAAGAAAATGTCTAGAAAAACAGATACCCACACACACACACACACATATAATATATATATATATATATATATATATAATATTAAATTTATGACACAGGATGGGACGTAATTTACGTCCCATCCTGTGTCATAAATTTAATATTATCAATTATATAATGGAGACAAATACTAACAACAATATATATATATATATATATATATATATAATATATATAATATATATATATATATATATATATATACATACATACGTATATACATAATGTCTCGCGAAACGTATTTTTTCGTCATTAGGGACCTCTGAAACGGATTTGTGTCATGGTCCGAGGTTCGAATTCTGTCATGACACCTATCCCATTAGTGAATTTTTTCCAAAGGAAATTCGCTAAAAGGATGAAGTGGATAGTAAGAACAAAGCTACTGTAAAGGGGTTCTTGTTTCAAGTGTAGTTGTAAGGCGTCGTATTTCATCGTTTTATTAATATTTAAACAATAAGTAATTTAAATTGTTAAAAAAATACTGCTTCAAATTAGTTAAATTTCTGTGTGTATATTGTGTTAATTAGTGCAGGATTTGAATAAAATAAAATTAAACTCCCTTTAGCAGCAACGCGCTCTCCGGTTCTTTTCAAAAACAATAAAATAATAAGCCGGCACAAATCTTTCACCTCTAATTCTGCTTATACGAAATTTTACCGACATAAATAATTTTCACTTTTACACTTTAAAAACATTTTACACGCCATTTCAGAAGGGATATATTTTTTATTAATTTCCCAAATTGAGCCTCCATCTTTATGTGCTACGGTGCATAAATTTAAAAAATTGAAATGAGATGTGTTTTGTAACGTGACACTTGTACGCTTATTCTGACAGTCAGTAATGGCAAAATGTTTTACATGAATGCTGGGAATAATGAAGTCCATAATTTTGTTTTAATCATTTCAAGGGTTAAGGCAGACGGGGGTCTGCCTCCGTGGCCGAGATCGTAAAGGCGTTCGATTTCGGCACCGGAGGTCCGAGGTTCGCAGCCCGGGCTATGCTCTAAGATTTTATGAATAGTATTTGTATTAAAATGATTTCGCCAACTTTAATTAATTCTTAGAGTGTAGAAGATGCAACCCACCTGAGGTGGTTCCCGCAGGGTGAATACCCTGATGGGCCGAAAGGCCCTAAAACGGGCATTTTATTTTTATTTTATTTCAAGGGGCAAGAAAAGTTCAAAATGAGGTGGATGAGGAAGAGACTTAGTTTAGATATTGAAGGTGTAATAGAGCTTTCACATCATTCAGACTGTCTTTTCCCGTTAAATCCCTTTTCTAGCTAAAATTTAAGCCAACGTATCCGTTTCTGTACTTATATGATACTTTTTAACAAGCATCGTGTTTAAACGAGTTGACCACAACAATCTTGACAAGACTTAATGAAATATTAACGAAACAAAACGATGAAAGTTGAAAAATACTGATAGAAAATGATAAAAAAGACTAATGGGTTAAAATAATCGCGATAAGTTAAGAACAAACTCCAAAGTATGGAACTAATCTTCCCTAACTCATGTATCAAAATTATTCAAAACAAGGACTGCTAAACGGCCCTCTGGTTTATTTGTCATATTTCGAGAACTTTGCTAGCCACAGATGTAATTGAGGTCTTATGGACTCATATCTCGAGAACTTTGCTAGCCACAGATGTAGTTGAGGTCTTTATGGACTCATATCTCGAGAACTTTGCTAGCCACAGATGTAGTTGAGGTCTTTATGGACTCATATCTCGAGAACTTTGCTAGCCACAGATGTAGTTGAGGTCTTTATGGACTCATATCTCGAGAACTTTGCTAGCCACAGAAGTAGTTGGTCTTTATGGACTCATGTCTCGAGAATTTTGCTAGCCACAAAAGTAGTTGAGGTCTTTATGGACTCATATCTCGAGAACTTTGCTAGCCACAAAAGTAGTTGAGGTCTTTATGGACTCATACCTCGAGAATTTTGCTAGCCACAAAAGTAGTTGAGGTCTTTATGGACTCATATCTCGAGAATTTTGCTAGCCACAAAAGTAGTTGAGGTCTTAGCACAAAATTTTATCAGTTTGACCAGTGTCGAATCTCAAGTCACACATGAAGACACAAACTTTATATTACATTTTTAGAATTGGTGGTTTCTGAAACGTGAACATTTGAAACGTGAACATTTCACGAAAGACGTGGGCATCACATTTTTCTCTGGGAAGAGAAGGTTAAAGAAAAATAGGAAAGCAAAAGTTTTCCAAAAATCTATTTATATACATACTTTTTTTATGGTAAAAAGGTCGAACATTTTAGATTGCTTGCTATAATCCCAACAAACTAGGGATAAGATTTGGACCCTATTTCTAAACTTGGATATTATTAAACATGTTATTGTTATTGCTAAGACTTGCCGTGACTTAACATAAATAAAAATATACATCCCATGAAAGAATATTTTAGATTTATTTATACTTAACGGCTTACAAGCCTTTATATATAAAAAAAAATTAGAACGGAATAATCTGGCACAATTATTCATTAATTTATTTTATAATTTAAATGACTTTTATTTATATTATTTTTTATGCAAGTTTAAATTAAAATTTCTCAAGCAAGTCTGTCAACAAAATAGAATAAATATATATGATTTAGTGAGTATCTAGAACAACAAAAAACTCGTTTAAGCAAAAAAGAGAACAAAATATTTAAAATAAGTTTTATAACATGAGATTATTCAAACGGGATAGCATTATTTTTTACTATCTAAAACAATTGGCGATTCAAGGGGGCTTATTTTTTTAAGTTATTTATGTTTTTGATTAACTTATTGATAGATCTCTTTTTGTTTACGCTTTTTGATGATCATTTTGACATTTAAATAGAAGAGTGAGAAAGAAATTACTTGTTTAAACACTAGGTAGATAGAGAAACAGATATCGTCAAGACCAGTGAAAAAAATTTGATCGGAACAGGTATTGCCATTGAAATAAGAGGAAATAATCAAAGGCTTCAAGTCCATTGGCCAATCGGAGTCATTACTCTCTGCCTCGTATTTCTTTTGTGTAGAAACGTATTGTTTTTATTGCCTTTAAATTATCAACAAATTTTTAAAAAACGCCAACGTAGTCGTTAAGATGACGCTCAGTGAAGAGAACAGGAGGATCTTCAGCTTGGGCCCCTAATTCAAAATATAAATAAATAAATAAACATATATTTGTAGTAAGAGAACTAAAGTCCACCCCCCCCCACCCACCCTTCCTAAGATTGTTACCTATGTCTAAAATATACTTTCAACTTAGGAAATAAGACTTTTAACGGACCTTCTCCAATGTAGCTATATCCCGGGTACACTGTTTTAGATATGCCAACATAAGATCTTGAAATAATTTAAACCTGGTCCTTCACGTTTAGAAAAAGTCTAATAAAAGGATCTACTTATATTGACTTGTTTCAGAATTCACTTTGAACTCTAAGAAATTTTACTCCAATAACACCGTATTCCTCAGAGCTTTGCTAGACTTATAGTGTATTGTTCAAAACAACTACAGATAGAATTCTAGGGTCGGCGGGAAACTAAGAAATAATTATAAAATAATTATTTTATCAAATTGATAAAAATTTGGATTTTACTCATTTACCTTATTTAACGATAGTTTTGACTTAAGTCGTTTTTACGTTTGGTTAAGTAAGGTCTGAGATATGCCTATAATCGTATAAAAAAATTTGACTTATTTGCTTTTTCCCGCTGACCCTAGAATTATTATGTCCAACAACATATCTCTGAAAAATCACCCGACTTTTCTTGAGATTTAATGTATTTTCTTGAGTTTATATTTCAGTGTGCTTTTATTTAAAGTTACCTCAAGGAGTAATAAAATTACCACCTTTTAGTAATAATGACATATCAAAGTGCTAATGCACTTAGACTAAGCATTTCATAGCACACCTAATACTACAGTATAAGGTGTGCTATGAAATGCTTAGCAATTGGTTACATTTACATACATTTGATACACCTAAATGTAACAAATACACTTAGAAGGAATTACAGGATTTTTTACAATTTTCTTATACATATTGTACAGTTCGAAGCAGAGCAATCCAAAGGAATTTCTTTGAAATACATGGCACCTAGCTCAACAGTCCATTTCTTTCTCTATTTCTTTCCACATGTGATAGATGTCTTGTAAGGCTCGCAACACCTTCATTAGAAAAATATTATACAAAAAATACATTTTGTTGTAATTTTAAGAAGGCCGCCACTTTAAAACCCCATGTTGGATATCCCTTAATTTCTAACTAATTTTTTCTCTGAAAAAACATGATTTTCTTACCGAGTATCTTTTAAATCGATTCGGCTGTTAGATCTGCATTGGGATCACAAGAAACTTGCACCCATACTTACTTTTTTAGATTTTTTGAATCCGGGTGACCTGAGACGTGGACATTGCCTATTTCTTAGTATTTTTGGTGGTTTAATAGATTTGACGGTTCCTTACAGTGCTCATATATTAATACCGGAGCTGTTTTATTTTATTCAGCGTCTGGAACACTATATAAAACAACCTTTCTTGAAATTTCATTGTTAACTGGTCGTTCTGTAATGTTCCAGTAAATGTTTCTTCTGTTCTTTAGAAAATCTATTGTTTACCGACTATTCTTTAGTATTCCGCTTCTACTCCGAAGAAAATTACTTGTTTACCGACTATTCTTTAGTTTTCCTGCCTCTTTTTAGCAATGCTTTAGTTTACCGATCGGTATTAAGTTTTCCGGTGTATATTTCTGCCTCTCTTTAGAAAATCTTTTGTTTACCGTCCGCTCATTCAGTTTTTGATTCTATTCCAGTGCAGTTTCCTCCCCCAGAAATACATCCTTAAGTAGTTTCATCATGTTTTAAATGTTATTCAATCGAGTTGCTAATTAGGAACGTATATAGAGAATAAAGTACAAGGTTTATTGATTTAATTGCAGGATTATTTCATTTAAAAGGTTTAAATATATCGCTTTAATTTGTCATTATACTTGAAGAAGCAAATATAAGGAAGGTGTTTCACGTTTCATTTAACCATTTCAAACTAATAAACTTAAAGCGAATAAGGAAGTTAAAATCTAGAAATACTTGGTTAGTTATCTAGATAAATCTTATAAATCTAAATTAATTAAATTTAAAATTGCAATAGTTATGTTTACTATTTATTTACCTATTTAGGATTACAATATTCCAAGCACCTTGATATTAAAATTAATCCTAAAAGCATATCATTGAGATAATCAGCCTTTATATGCAGAACAAATGGTACATATTTGTTATCTAATATCCACTAGAACAAGATCCCAGAAGACATGATCAACTATTGTAGAAAAATTTAAGGCCTATTTTGACACGTTGGAATTAAGATAAACTTATTGGATGCAGTCGTAGGAAAGTAGGCCGATAACACAAACTAAAGTACAAAGATAACAAAAAAAATAGAATAAATTAGTAAAGAGGTGAAAAGGCACCAGTGAGTTATTAAAGGAAATTTATGATTTTATTTCAATTATAGTTCGGTTAGGTAGAACAATGTGACGAGCACTTAAAGCAACCTAATACTTCGGAATAATGAAAGAAAAGAAGTCTCTCCACACAATAAAACTTTATTGGCAAAGTGCTTTCAACCTAACTAGAGGCCATCATCAGTGCAAAACCTAACAAACAAGCAAATAAAATAAGTAAAACACGAAAGAATTATTTAACAAAAGATGAGCAAAAGTATGAATAGAGACAAAAATAAATTACGTAATAAATAAAAACGTAATAAATAAAAGCGCGTAAGTAAAGCGGTTGAAAGCGCTTTGCCAATAAAGTTTTATTGTGTGGAGAGACTTCTTTTCTTTCATTATTTATAATGGACTCCATTCACGCTCACTCTAAGAATATAATACTTCGGAGGTCCGCAAGCCGTCAAATTTTATTTGAAATATGCGCTTCTTCGCTCTACAGTACATTTCTTGTTCAAGTTTTCAGTTCATGCTCCATTACCTGAGCAATAGCTTACTCCTTGTCCATTTATGCGAATTTTTCAAAAAAAAAAATGCGCTAAGAAAATATCACAAATTAGCATAAACTAAGTTTCAAATAAGAGAGAATAATGTTGCGCAGTGCCCATGCAATAAAGAGAATAGTTTTGAATAAAATATGGGAAAACTACATACGAAACTTTTTTTATACTATTCTCTTCATTTATATATCATTCTTTTATATTTTTTTAAATTATATTTTTTATATATTATATTTTTTATATAATATTTTTTTATATTGTATTTTTTTTATATTCCTTTTATATTATTCTTATTTATATATTATTCATTTATATATCACTCCATTTGTATTATTATAACTATTCTATTCATTTATACAAAACTATTCTCTTCATTGCATGGGTACTGCACAGCATTAATTCGCTCATTTAAAACTTAGTTTATGCTAATTTGTAATATTTTCGTAGCGCATTTCTTTAAAATCAGCCATATTTTTCATATGGCCGTTTCCTTTGAAAGAAAAAATAGGAAAAAAGAGTAACCAGAAATAATGCTACGGCTTAGGTAACATGCATTACTCCAAAACTTATTCACAAAATGGAATGTAGAGCGAATAAATATCTTTACTATATAGGTTTATCAGAAATCCCGTACTGATACACTTGTACCATTATCAGTAATCAATAATTATTTACTGTTCATCAACTATAATGAGCGCTGGAAAGACAAGTTCGTACTTCATCATTTTAATCAATTTCATATTTAAGTTATATATTTACATTCGAAAGTGTTTAAGGATTGGCAATTTTTATTTTATTTTCATTTTGCCTTAAAAATAATAAATAAATGATAAATAAGACAAAAGCTATTTAAAACTTAAATAATAATAAATTAATTCGTGACAGTTGTAAATGATCATTTGTATACATAAGTAAGGAAAAATATAAAGAAAACAAATAAAGTCCATTATGACTTACTTTCAAGGCCATTACCGCTTCGCCATTGCCATCACATATGGTTTAATGAGTGGCGAGGGGACTTCGCAACCCCCGTTAATTCCTAAACCAGGATTCTAAAATTATACGTCATTTCTTTGCGTGTCAATGACCAAATGATATAAAAACTCACGTACACAGATTTCAACCGGTTTTTGTTTTTATTTGCCCATTTCGGACCAAAAATAAAACTTATCTTTCTAAATTCAAACATCAATAAAAGATCAATAATTATTATTGGATTTTTATTTGGTAAAATAAAATATTTAAAAATATATTGTTTGTTAAATATATATTTAACAAGAGAGAGGAATCGTATAATTAGCATTACAACCTCGCTTTGGACAAAGCCAGAGATCAGGATATTATCTCTACTTAAATCCTGTTTCTCTAAAACTATCGATATCCATAATCCATTATGTTCTTAACGCATGACAATTTTTATGGTTTCTATGACAATTATTCAAAACCACAGCAAACGTATTCTATTAAGTCATTTAACTCAGTACTAACGCTCTATTTTGAACTCTTCCGTATTTATACCGTAGGTAAATAGGAAAAATATCGTATTTGCAAAGAAATCCAAATTATCCGTTTCAAGTGTTTTTGAGAATTCTTTAGTGATTTTAACAAAGTTGTGTGTGTGTGTGTATCATCTCCTAGCGTATTTATGCTAAAAAGTTATAACTTGGGACTTTTGTTTAAAGACCGGGGGTATAAACCAAAGGCATTAGACCACTGCTTAGTGCAAACCCGTTATAACTTGGTACTTTTGTTTAAAGACCGGGGGTATAAACCAAAGGCATTAGACCACTGCTTAGTGCAAACCCGTTATAACTTAGTACTTTTGTTTAAAGGCCGGGGGTATAAACCAAAGGCATTAGACCACTGCTTAGTGCAAACCCGTTATAACTTAGTACTTTTTGTTTAAAGACCGGGGGTATAAACCAAAGGCATTAGACCACTGCTTAGTTCAAACCCGTTATAACTTAGTACTTTTTGTTTAAAGGCCGGGTATAAACCAAAGGCATTAGACCACTGCTTAGTGCAAACCCGTTTATAACTTAGTACTTTTGTTTAAAGGTCGGGGGTATAAACCAAAGGCATTAGACCACTGCTTAGTGCAAACCCGTTATAACTTAGTACTTTTGTTTAAAGGCCGGGGGTATAAACCAAAGGCATTAGACCACTGCTTAGTGCAAACCCGTTATAACTTAGTACAAAAGTCAATCTTAAGGTCTAGATGCGTTATCCGGAAAAAAATATTTCTATGGCGTAATTAACCTGCAATAATGACTTAGCAAAAATCTCGAAGATCCTTAAAACAAATTGTCGACGGGTTTTAGAATTAGCAGGCATGTATTCATTCATAACACTATGACTTTCATCTCATTATCAGCATTAGTTCAATTTTTATTGAATGAATCGTATACATTTTTTTAAATAATTTGTGAAAAAATCGGAAAGTAATTTCACTCAGTTGAAATTTGGTACAAATATATTCCTTTAAGTAATGGATAAGTAGCAAGTTTTGTTTTAATACAGCAAATTATATCTACGATTTTTGTTGAATCATAAAAGTTAAGCAGCATCGAGTGAGGTCAGTGCCTATATGGTTGACCGCCAACACGAATTTAATTACTGCCTAAGGACAATCGTAGCGAGTCCGAAGAAGTGCTACAGTATATTTGGTGATTTGCTCATTCTGAGGACGAGCATTGTGAATCTTTATACATGTGGGAATTTATGTTGGAACATAAAATTTTCTAGTAGTAAATATAAAATGTTAAGTTGGAACATGAAATTTTCTAGTAGTATATATATGAAATTTTATTTTGGAATACAGTGGTTTATACCACTAGAACATTTCATATTCACAAAACTGGTTAAATAACTGAGTATCCCTCAGTAAGCTGCGTATTTTACAGCATACACAGCTTATATCTGAATACAGTTTTGAATGATATTAATGTCTCTTAATGATGATCTTAAATATTTTTTCCTTCAAATAACAAATATCAAAATTCTGAAAGCACATTTTCAAAGTCCCCTACACAAAAATTGAATACTATATTATTTCAAACATTAAAAAATTCAGGAGTGAAACTCGTGATGGATAAACCATTCGAGATAATTTCGACGCAAATTCCAAGGAATATAAAAGATAAAATTATGTTTCTTAATAAATGGAATGATTCCTTCGACCTCATCTCAATCGTGTGGCTGAATGTAAAAACAATACATTTTTTGGAATTTCCCGTCTTAGTGAATACATGTTACTTATTATGTAAGTTTAGATTAACCACACCCAGTTTCCAAGAACGACCTTCTTGGAAAAAAGAAAGACCGAACTTAATAGAGTAGCTTTTGTCGTGCAATTAAAAGGAGTTTTTTCTTTTTTCTTCTTTGAACATGTAGGTATAGCTCAAATTATATTTTTCACAAATGCGTGTTTATCGCGTGATACAATGCATCTTAAAATAAATCCAAGGCATTTCATTTAGAAGATTTTAAAATCCTTTTTTTAAGGACTAATTAAAGAAGTATCAGCTGTCGATACTAAAAACATCCTGGATTTTAACGAAACTTTAAGCTCTCACAGAGTTAAATTTGGTAAACTTGAATTGTTGTAACATTATTAAACAAGGCAAGCCTAATTGGCTAGTCAAGTAGGCTGGTAACAAGCCTAATATTGACAACCTAAAAAGGCTTGTTAGAAATTTCATTTAGGCTAGACAAGTAGGTTTTTTACAAACCTAATCTTTGTTCATCAAATGACAATCTTCGTGAAGAAAATATTTTGGAAATATATTAATCGTATTTGAGCTTCTTTAATCGTATCGTCTTAAATAAAAAAACCCCATAGGAAATAATAAGTATTGTCTGTACAGTAAGAGACATTAAATTATTAGTTTAAAGTACATTTAACATCTCTTTGAAGTAATTATGACTCATATTTTGTCTACTTATAACACCAGTTTATAACAGTATTTATAAGTTTTATTTAGTGTATTTGTAAACCTCCTGTTTTGAGAATGTATATTTCTGACTCCTACTATATTTATTTACATAACTAATTCTATTTCGTATACCTACTTATTCAGCTTCATTGTTTTTTAGGGATATCTACTTATAACTTCTCCTTATAATTTTTATTTTAAGTACTCAAACTCCTAATCTGGAATATTAGGTATTTATTATGTATTATGTATCTCACTATCATATCTTTACTTACTTCATAGTGTCTTCGCTTGTGTTCTGTAAAAAGCGAACATCTAAAATGCCGTTCTTCAGTTTCGGAGCTAAAAATTGAATCTAAAATAGCTTCTATGTAGAAATATCACAGCCATTAGATTTTTCTAAACCAAGAGTTAATATGTAATTCTAAGATTGAAACCGAAAATCGGAGGACGTCTGACTCATCAAATAAATGTGATCCGCAATTTTACAACGATAATAAAGATATAAGTGCGACAAGAATAGAAGAATATAACTTATCGGGTGAATGGAATGGTGGGCAAATAATGCAATAGGATGATAAAACCACACGAGCATGTCGTGCTATTTACTTACACCAACATGGGGGGGGGGAATGCTGAGGAAATCCGCGATAAATAATCTTATAAGGATAAAATGAGACTGAATCATGATATAGAAATTTAAACACCTTTTAGCAAATTTCCTTTAAAGAATCCCATATTGAAGAGTTTATTTCTCTAAGAAAAGGAACTGTCGGTTTGTTTTCTTTCTCAGACAAGAGAAGCTGATTTGCGACATTTATATATTTTGATTTTTGCCAAAGAGCAGCATAAATAATAACCTTGAAGTCTTTGATGTTTACTTAACATATTGTTTTGAATGATTTTTGCAAGCTACAAGCAAATTGCGGGTTAGCTTGTAAATTAGGGATTAAGGTGATTTCGAATGCCTACGTCAAACGGGTTAAAAAAATAAAATACTGACAAGAAAAAATTAGCGTGAAAAAATTGATGATAAAGTGTGGTAAATTATCTAAAACAAATAATAATTAATAATAAACTAGAGGCAAAACTATATTTACCTCACTGGAGAGAATAAATTGCAATTTCGACACAGGAGAGAAAATTACATTTTGGTTGGCGCAGGGAAAAATTACATTTTTGTCACTGGAGGTAAAATCATATTTTCTTCGCTAAAGATGGAAATTTCATTTTTGTCATTAGAAAAAGAAATATTTAAGCTATTGTGAGCATGCACCTCACTGGAGAGAATAAATTGCAATTTCGACACAGGAGAGAAAATTACATTTTGGTTGGCGCAGGGAAAAATTACATTTTTGTCACTGGAGGTAAAATCATATTTTCTTCGCTAAAGATGGAAATTTCATTTTTGTCATTAGAAAAAGAAATATTTAAGCTATTGTGAGCATGCGTATAATAGCGAGGAGCGTGATTAAATTCGCTCCGGAGAGATACTATCGGGTCATCATTCCATTGTGTAAAACAATCGTAAATAAATATCCTTTATCAGCTGTTGTTATTCGATAATTGATTAAGGTGCGAGATGAGTAGGTACATTGTCTATTTGGTCCATTATGTACTTGATACACACCCACACACGTACTGGTACATTGAAGAAGCAGGGAAAAGCGAGAGTGCACCTTGTAGCTGGGTCCTTGTAGCTGGGTCTTTGCCCCCGGAGTGGACTTGCCAACCATCTTATATTTCGCACTGCCAATGCTTTGCTACTTTAAAATTATAATAACACTCTATTGATAAATAAAAATGGGATCTAAAGGCTTAACTAAAGATGTTAAAGCAAGAATTCAACCATTTACTTTATTCAAATATCTCTATACAGTACATAAATCAAGTTAAGTATGAAGTATTAGTTAAGTAAACATACGGAGGTCATTGGCCGGACTTGATATGGCCGCTGCTCAACCAGTCCCGGGCATCTCGCAATTACAATTTATCTGCTCCTCACGGTATCACCATCTTTCTGGTCTTGACTAAATTTTATGCAAACATTCAAGAATTTTCAAAAACTTCTAAAACATATTTTATTTTTCCCTTAAGAAAAATATAATGGAATAATAAATACTTTATAAAATAAGTAGAGCTGGCTTTATTGGGCTTTATTGTTGTTCAATAGAGATTCTTAAAAAAGTATAGTTTTTTGTTTTTAGGCGCCTGTCTTTATAAAATCTGATTTAATAAAAATTCGGTTATTTTTTTTTTTTAATTTTGCTCTAAAACTGGGATTAACATTTGAATGCAAAGATCGATTTCTTTGTCTAGTTTTGCGTTTATACTTAACAGTCTAAGTAGTAACACTTGAAATGAAATGAAATGAAATGAAATTTTACTTTTACTTCTTAATCGACTTTTCTAGATTTTCAAAGGAAATTTTAAAATAACAAAGGCCTACTCTTTTGTTACTTCAGCATTTCAGTTACATGGATGGTCGTTTTGAATCCAGATGGGATTGATTAGGTTAAGCATCCAAACAAACACAAAAAAACTGACAACATTTTTAATTTAACTTCAAATTAACAGATTTCTTACAAATCGTGCTGACTCAATGACGGGTGTTGTGACAAGCTAGTTATATTTTTATTATTTTTGTAATTTTCATAAAATAAATTTAGTCTTTGTTCAAATTGACATCTGGCGACCGTATGACAGATAGAAGAAAAGATTTCAAAAAATTTTAAGAAATAGGAAATCGAAGTTTTAATAAATTATCAAGCAATTTGTAAGTTAGTTTAATTCAATGGAGGAGTTAAAAAGATCTAGAAAAATTTTCAGAATTGGATTTAGTAAGGTAGTCAATAAACTGGAGCAGTTAATGTCCAGTGAGCTTAAGGACATTACGGCGATAAGGTCTTCCTTGATACATGTAGATAATAAGTATGCGGCTATTAAAGAGTTAGATGAAAGAATCTATGAAATGATGTTGTATGATCCTCATAAAACATTTACTGACGATGACTTAGATATCGAAATCACGTCTGCTGGGGAGTATTTCGAAAAATATGAATCAACTAAGATAAAAACGGAACAAATAGTCATGCCAGCCATCAACCAAAGTATTCAATCTGATGAAGTACAGTCAAGACTAGAAACTGCTCTTTCTAAGGTCCTTCCAGTTCATAGTAAAAGTAGCAAACTACCAAAAATAGAACTCGTACAATTTTCTGGGGAGCTAAAAGATTGGGTATTTTTTGGGGACAGTTCAAAAAAATTCATGATGATCCTGGAATGAGTGAAGACGATAAATTTCAATATCTCTTACTAGCTACTGTGCCTAACTCTAAAGCTAGGGAGGTAGTGGAAAGTTATCTACTAAGTGGGGAAAATTACAAACATGCCATAAAATCGTTGCAAGATAGGTTTGGCCGTGATGATTTGTTAATAGAATATTATATTAGGGATTTATTGAAATTAGTTATTCAAAATTGTTTGGGGCATCAAAAAATGTATTTAGGGTCTCTTTATAATAAATTAAAGTCACATTTAAGAGCATTAGAAACAATGTGGGGAGATGCTCGTAAATGTGGTCCAATGTTATACCCTTTGGTAGAGTCATGTCTTCCAGAAGAAATGCTTAGGGCGTGGCACAGATCACCTAAATCGAACGTTCAAACTGAACCCACAGATAAGTTGGATAATTTAATAAAATTTCTATTATCAGAAGTAGAGGCGGATGATATGCCAATATCATTGGCAATGTCTGGGTTTGGTCTGAGTGAGGGAGAGATTAGCAGTAAGGACAATGAGTTAGTTCCAACAACCGTAAGTTTAGTAAGTTTGGGAAAAAATTATAAAAGTAAAGCCAATAACCGAATATTTCAAAATTGTATCTTTTGTTTAAAAAATCATAAAAGTTCTGATTGTTTTGCTGCTCAAAAAATGACTTTTGATGAGAAAAAGAAAATAGTTTTTAAGAATAAATGTTGTTATGCGTGTTTAGGTAGATCACATTGTGCGAGAGTATGTAAATCTATGTTGCGATGTCCAATGTGTGGGAAACGGCATACAATATTAATGTGTCCCGATTTACCGGCCAATAGCCCCGAAAAAATTGAGAGAAAAAATGAGAGTGTGAATGAGAGTTCTCCGAAAACTCCGGATAAATTTTCTTTTAGTAGAATTAGTGCTGTTATGAGTTCCTTAAATGAAGAGTCAAAATTAACTATGTTACAAAATTTAAATTTAGGTCAAAGGGAGACAAAAATTCAAAAAAAGACAGACATTGTCACGAAAGAACAGTTTAAAAGAATAGTAGTTGATAAACAAATAGCCAGTGAAATTGATTGTGTGGAAATGAATGATAAATATGAGAGTTCAATGGATAGTGAGATTAGAAAAGAGAGGGGGAACTTAGAGGTAACTAAATTTAATAGTAACGGGTTTTATGAATCTTTATATATTAACATAATAATAATAGCGATGACATGGTTTACGTTTATTATATGTGGAGTTTTTAAAATAGTTTATTTAGAATCAGTTCTAGGATTTTCGATGGAAATGTTTTTACTATGGTTACGTAGGATTATGGTTAGACGAGAAAGACTAGGAAATATTTTTAAAGGTGATGTGACAAATTTTTCAGGGGTAAATAAGGCATTTAAAGCTAAAAAGAGTGGAGACAGGAGGATCAAATTGGGTTTTAATCCTCCCACCGCATCGTGGTGGGGTGGATGGTGGAAACGATTACTAGGCATACTGAAAATTCTTTTACGGCATACATTTGAAAGGTCCTTATTAATAGTGGAAGACATGAAGACTGTAATAAGCAAGACCTTTGACTTTCATATGACAAACACTAAATAGTTTCCTGATCGGCCAACGAAGTACGACCATTCAGTTTAAATCGGAGGGTTCGTCAACGAAATAACGTGATTGTCCAACTAAGAAAAAGGTTCAGAACCGAATATCTTGAACAGTTGGTCCACCAAATAGACAGTGGAGTACTACAGTTAAAGTTCGAGAACTGTATTTGAAAAACGTATAGACTGGCCGCTCGGACCAGTCCTGGAGGTGTAGTCAAGATGAAGACTCAAGGAAAGATTCAAGGGAAGATTCCTCCATTCAGTATTTATATCCTTTGGAAGGATCAAGGGACGACACTTCTCAGGCGGGGAGTGTTGTGACAAGCTAGTTATATTTTTATTATTTTTGTAATTTTCATAAAATAAATTTAGTCTTTGTTCAAATTGACAACGGGTTAATGACGCTACAATCATCTTCTTCATGTATTATCGGGATTGCGAGTGTTGTCAGTCAGGGGTTTCCCCAGATCCCGTTGTTTAGTGGATGGTCATAATCTATAGCATTATTAAATATAATATCATATTTAGTGAATGCATCAAGTCAAACCAAAATTCAGAATTAATATAAACAAGTATGGCAGGTTTTTATTTTTTAAACAAACGTTACTAAGCGACTTCATTGCACTCCTTTTATAGTTTCCCTAATTTATACCACAGACAAATAGAAAAAGTATTGCGTTTAAAATTAAAATCCGACACCAGAATTTCAACCAAATTATCCGTTATAAATCGGATAATTCCGTGTCTTAAACACATAAGTGTTTAAGATTTTTTAAAGTAGTTTTTACACTAAGTTGTCTGTCTTTATGTTAATGTGTGTGTCTATTATTATAGGAGCTCCCAGTGTTTTTAAGCAAGAGTGTTACAAATTGGTACAGCAATCAATCTTTAAGTCTAGTTCTACTATCCAGAAAATATTTTTATATGACGTCAATAATTGGCGATAACGTCTCTGCAAAAATTTCTCAAAATTATAAAATTCAGAGAATATTTTGATTAAGTTCAAATAGAGCTCGCATATAGTCATATGTAAGACCAGCAAATGTAGTTCCATCTTATTATAAGCAATAGTTTGTTTTTTATTGAATTTATTGTACGTTTTTTTTTCAAATTTAAACGTTCTAAATTGTTAAAAATCCGAAATTAATACAATTGAGAGTTGAATTTCGACACAATTATAATCATTTATGTGGTAAATACGTATACTGTTAAATTTCAATACGACTATTATATCTACGGGGTTTGTTGGAGCACTTATTTAAAGCACCATCGATGAGGTCAGTGCCTGGATAAGTGACCTTAGGAAATACACGAATATTTTTAACTTTAAATTTGGTGATTTCCATAACCCGAAGACGAGCAAAGCGATTCCGAAGTAGTGAGAATGAGCGTAGCGTATCAGGTATGGAGATGAAAAGCTTCGAGGTACCCCGTACCCGACTTGGTACTTCTTGGTTTAACCTTTTAACAAAGCATTAAAGGTTTATTCTTGGTTCACGTTTCATTGTTCTATGAGAAGTGATTTTAATATTTAACACTGCTCTAAACAGAGAAAGGGATCTTTAGTCATGTAAAGAAAGTGAAAACGGCGAGCAAAGTACATAAGTGTAAAAGGAGCTTATGAATTCATTAAATCATTTGCAGTCGCTATTAAAGGTCCGACTCCAGGTCCACTTCTCGTTGGTTAAGACGTCATTTTTAACATAGTTCAAACAAAGAAACGGATCTTAAGAGATGAAAAGAAAGTGACATAATCAGAAGAATAGGGAAGGCGGGAGCTCCTGTATTCACTGCGTACTTATTATGTACTCTAAGGTGCCATTTAAGAGATGGACCGCAGGTTGTAGTGTGCCAGGTCAGTGTGCCTATTCAAGGTCATTAGACCTGACCTTGTTTGTTCATGCCACACCCAATTCTGGTCACCATCATAATCTAATTGGATTTGCCCAATATCGTCTCGTCGCGTCGTTGAGAACTATTTGTTCTTTGTTAGTTGTCCCACACTTAAAGTCCTTGAATGGGACTTATTTGACACCCACCATCAGTACATCTCATCTTTACAGATTTTCGAATTCAGAGTAGAGCTTAAATACTATACTACAAGCATTGCACTTTATTACGAGGTATAAACGTATATCCAATATAATACGTTTTTATTCACGCACAGCATGGATTAAAATATGATTAAGGGTGATGTTCCAAAATCAAGAACAACATTTACGTTTTAATAAAAAATTGTTTGTAGACAACACACATAATATGAGTTAACACCAAAATATACATCTCGCTCAACCTACAATAGGTGAACAAATTTGGACCCACCTTGAGGATTCCTGGCTACGTCACTGCAGACTGCACCATGGTCTCATTCAAATTTAGGACATTAAAAAAATATATTTAACATGTTTGGACGAAAGAGCTAATAATATTACCGATTGACTGATCTATGACACAAACATATTCGGTAGTAAACATTTTTGATGAACCGAAAAACGCGCATTGAACGAGCTATTCCTAGCATAGATCATTTTCAATCTTGTATTTCTTTGTTTGTCACGGAGTCCGAATAAAACTGGTTTAAGCTTAACACGACCACTCAAAGTAACCAGAAATTGAAATACACTTAAAAAAGATAACGAGTAATGGAATATTTGTTTTTTGAAGGGAAGGGTGAGTCGATTAAAATCATTCCAGAACTTAAAGTTGTTTTTGTTGAACAATGGTTTTCAAGCATAATCCTTGGCTTATGCAGCTTTATCGGTGTCACACATTACCTTAAAGAAAATGACTGGATATTTTTTTCAAACAAAATGCGCTAATACGTACAAAAAAGCTGTCAAATATGGATCTAAGCTTCCTTATCTCATATTTTCGTCGCTTCTGAGTGCTGACTCTGCAAGACACATGTGTGTATGATCACTTGTTTGACTCAAACTGTTTTAACTAGCACTAGATTTTTTAAAAAATATTTTAAATATTAAATTGTATGATTTTGCAGAAATTGTTTTTAATTAATTCGATTTAACCGCTAGGTCTGCACTCCGTGTACCGAGTAAACTGCACATAGATCCACACATTCATCCCCTTATATATCCCCATAAAACAGACACCATTTTTTCGATTTTATGGGTTTTATAACACAGCGTCCCTTGCTATTGTAGAAGAAGCAATTGTGGAATAACCAGAACTTTTCACGAGAAAATGGAAGAGCATGCAGTTGTACAGCATATAAAATAATCATCCGCATTTTCTGAAAATTCTTGCATAATATGCTTACAAGTTAGAACATACAATAAAGCATATATAAACAAAGATTGGATTGTATTTAAAGTATACAAAGAGAATCAACTCGTCTTGTGAACCTCTGCACCAGTAATTGTAGGAATCTATTCAAGTTAAAAGCTCATGTTCGACTAGGACACGCGTCACAGCACACGGGATGAATAAAAGGTACTGCATGCATCATTGCAGATAAGGTATGCTGGCGCAGTCACCAACATCCCAAGCATTTTTAAAGGTGAAATCAATACCGCAAGTTAGAGAAGGAGTTTTATAGTTGAAGAAATAGCTACTGAATCACTTGAAAAGAAAGCAATGGTAGAGTTTCATGAAGCATAGTGATTTTTTAGTTTGTAGTGTAAATAGGTTTTTTGTGTCAAGAAACATAAAAATGCTGACGTAATTTGCAAAAAATACAACATAATTTTGTAATCAAAAATGCCACAATAAGAATATTGAATTCCTTTATAATTGAAAAAGGTCCTTGATACTTTTTTGTTTAAAGACTATTAGAAGAAACTTGAAAAGATTTTATTTAAACTGGAAAAAGTGATGCCAATAAACAACTTATCAGAGGTGCTAGTTTCGGATCAACAGGTTTTCCACCCATGATTATGAGCGAGACTATAAGAATAATATAAGTGTGGCAAGGGCGGTATGGCTTGAGACATAAGCTATAATTTCTGAGGCATGCATCATTGCGTCACGCATGCACAAATAGAAGACAAAAAACAATGATCACAACTCGCGTCAGTCTATTTTTGATCATGACTATTTTTAATTATACTTATTTTTGCCTTAGGTATATAGAAGAAATATTGTGTTTCCACAAATAATCCGAAACAGGGATCTATCCTGAATTATCTGCTTTAGATGTTTTTTAGAAATTCTAAGTGAATTTCACAAAGTTTAAGTTGTGTTTGTCTGTTATCATTATATTTCTCTGTGTGTTTATTCTAGAAAGTTAAAACTGGGAATAAAAAGCAAACAATTTAGCTGGAGTTGAACTCTCCAGCAATCAATAGAGGCTAGTTAAGGCCCTCCATAAAATAGTTCCGTGACGTAATTAACCGTAATTTAATATTCAGCAATAATTTCAACAAAAAAAGGAAAAATTAATAGATTCATTTGACATTCGGCACACACGTAGTTTAATATAAGAACAACAAATGTGCCAAGTTTCATCTCATTACCAGCATTACTTTAATTTTTTAACATATAACATGTATATGTTTTAAAAAATGTTATAATCTAATTGAGTATAAATTTGGTCCGAGTGATTCTCTTTATTTAATAGACATTTATTCAAGATTTGATTCAAAAAGGTTAGTATATCTTTTTTCGGATCACTTCGGTTAAGTAGCAACTGGCGTGGTCAGTAGGAGAATGAGGGACAGACAGCTAAAATAAAAACTTTTCTTTCCTATTTAAAGACGAGTCAGAAGATGTACGCCTGACGTGTGTTCTGACGTCAGGCGATTTTGTATTTCTAGGACGAGCGAAGCGAGTCCGAAGGGGTAAGAGAAAAATAAGAGGCACCCCGTACCCGGAATTTTCAGTTTAAAATAAAAAACCGCAAGCGTTGTCTGAGAGAACTCAGACATTGCTTTAACATATTGATTAAGAACAGTGTGAATTGTGGGCTCAAGAGCCCCTCCTATCTACTGTTAATTTTGAAAAAAACGCCAGCACAGCTAGTTTTAAAACTATTTTTATTAATATGATTTTAAATGTTGTTTCAGTTAGCGATTCTTTCATTAAGAGAATTAAAAGGTCCGAAGATGAAATCAGTAATTCTGTAGTTTATGACGAAGGAGGAGGAAACTCAACTTCAAGAGGAGGACGAAGACAAGTAGGATGGCCAGGACTTTACCCAGTAGGACCCTGCTTTACGAGCAAAGGTCAATATGGAACGTGCACTTCCTTTAGAAAATGCTACCCTTACTTCAAACTTCCAGATCTGAGTCAGTGGGAATCATGGGTTCTCGGTGTCTACGATTCTTGCAGTTATTTATCTGCGTCGGGAAAACAGGTGAGTAAGTGAAGGCTTAGGCAGTAACCCGGGTGGAGTATTACTGTAGAGACCGTATTATGAAATATCCCATTTGCAATTTTCCCCCACAGGATATTTGCTAAGAATAGAAGAAATTTCACGTTTTGTTTTTTGGATTTTTACTATTAGAATATAATTTAATTTGTGTAGATATTTGACCAGGTTAATCAGCGTATACAAACTGAACCCTTAAGCACTTGCAATGTTCAATTTTCTCAGTTTTAGTCGTTATGCTTTGTTTCAGAATAAAGATACTTACAAATTACGATTTTTGTGAATTAATGTAACTCTTTTAAAAATGTTGTATCAATAACTCCATAAATTTATTTTAATAGAGACAATTACTTGTCTTTATCTCATCGCGTCTTATTTTGATGTAGCCCTGCAGTAGTAAAAATATCCTATTACTAAAAGTTTTAAATGATATTTGCTAAAAAAATTTTGTTCTACACAAAAATCAGTAATAAACTGCGAGAATAATCAAAAGCCAGTAAGATACAAATCAGTGATATTATATCAACAATACCAACTTCTTACACATGATATTATTGAGGATAAAATTTAAATACGTTTATTTTTTAGATGTTCGGAGTGTGTTGTTTGAATCCAATCTCTCAAGCAACAGAAGAACCTGAGCCCGTGTATACTACGACGCAGCCTATCTACACGACTCCTTCCACCACTACGGTATCTGTCGGAGGGTGGCCAAGGCCTGTAGGAGGTGGAGGTTCTATTCCTGATAACTGGCCACCACCCATACCAACTCATCCTCCCGATCATACGATTCCTCCTTTACCCACTCATCCACCTGCACCCGGAGTGGGACAGTGGCCACAACAACCGACTCAACCACCTGTAGCCACTACAACCAAACCACCGCCTAACTGGCCACCTCAACGTCCTCCTCCTGGTCAATGGCCGACTCAACGTCCTCCTGGTCAATGGCCAGCACCTACTCAACCCACGGCACCACCTCAAACCACAACTCAGCAAGTCACGGTCATCGACGCATCCTGCGGTGCTAAAAATGGATATCAGGACGAAGAAAGAATTGTAGGAGGTCATGAGGCAACTCTAGGTGAATGGCCTTGGATAGTATGTATTTATTTATTTTAAATTGTATATTTTAGCAGATTTTACATCGGATTTAATGGTTTTGTAACGCATTGCTACGTAATAAAACAAAATTAAATTTTAACGACATTCGAGAGCATACGGCTTATGTACAAATCTCCTAATATGTATGAAGTAAGAATCGGAAAATTACTTTTACTGGGTTAGAAGCCAATATTTTACTTTAACTTAAAAGTTTAAGTACCATTCATCCAATTTATATTTATAAAAACCGAGGAAGTATTTCGACACTGACTCCATTGCCTCCACAGTAAAGCAATCGAAGTCACAACCCCTGTATCAATATCAAGCGATTCTTCCACTACCACCCCTTATTACTACTTCTACAGCAGGATAGTTTCTAGACGCACCGCACTTGCAGTTTTATTCTTCGATATCTCTGTCTTTACAATATAGGAAACCAATAAATATATATTGAGAAATACTGTTACATCTATACTTTTTATGTTTCAGGCTGCGTTATTTAACAGTGGTAGACAATTTTGTGGAGGATCTCTTATCGACAATGTCCATATATTGACCGCAGCTCACTGCGTTGCTCAGTAAGTATTTATACACAATAAGCTACTTAACCTCCCATGGGCATTGAAAATAAGAAGAGGGTCTCCCGTTGTAGACCACGTCAATACAGCTAATGAATCCGCTCAGCTAATTTACCTTCCAACGCGGGAAGCGATATTATAGATGAACACAGTGTGCTCTACGAAACAGGACAGTTCAGTTTGTAGAGTATAGTTCGTTCATCTATCTCTAGTTTGCTCCTACAGCCCTAATAATGCCTCCCACAGAAGAAGCGAATGGTCGAATTCATCATCTACATTCACCTGCAGAACATCTACAACTTCATAACCAGAACTGTTTATGATTAAAATGTCTATGACTAATCGATGAATTTATGTTTGCAGCATGAGTGCTTGGGATGTAGCAAGGTTAACAGTCAGACTTGGTGACTACAACATAAAGACAAATTCAGAAACTAGGCACGTCGAGAAGAAAGTTAAAAGAGTAGTCAGGCATAGAGGGTTCGATTCAAGAACTTTGGTAAGTAACACGCAAGTCTTGGACTTTTTAATGCACACAGCATCATACTTTATCATAATGAATCATTGGTGTAATATCAGAACTTAACAGGAAGGCCAGTGGAAAACTAATGTCTGAGAAGGTAATACCCGCGTCAAATAAATACCAACATTTCATTTTTAGTGAAAGAAAGCATTTTTACAGATATAGGGCATCCAGAATCTTAACAAAATGCAGAACTGATTGCAACTCATTTATTTATTTTTAGTTAACCTTAAAGTAGTAGCTTGTTTCTGATTTTTGTCAACATGTAAATATTGACACTATTGTCAAACAGGTAAACGACGTTTGTTAAACACGCAAACATATTTGTCAAACACGTAAAGTTGTTTTTAAACACGAAAACATGTTTAACAATAGTGTTATGTATGAGCAGCAATTATCATTCTATCGCTGCAAGGGTCAGAAAAGTGTTAATAAATTGAATTTCTGTTTTAGTACAATGACATAGCGATATTAACTTTGGATTCGCCCGTAACCTACACAAAGATGATAAGATCCATATGCTTGCCTTCTGGAAGTAATCATTATGCTGGGAAAACTGCAACAGTTATTGGTTGGGGCAGTCTTAGGGAAGGTAAGAAATTGAAGAAAACAATTAATATATGGTTACCTTGACCAATTTTAAAGTTTCATGACTTATAATAATTCCTCAAAAATATTAAAAAAACGAAACAATAGTATATATAACAAAAGCACTAGAGCACCAAAAAACTGGAGAAGAGAGCATATTTTTTTTTAATTTCTACAATACCGACTAATAGGGTTTGAATTTAATTTCCTCACGTACTAGAAGTAGGGAGAGGTAAAACCATTTATTGTCAATACTTATACTAGTAGGCACAGTTTCAAGGGATATTATTTTACCAAGTGTTCAAGGATTAAGGAATTCTTAACTATGGTTGCTAAAACCACTTAAGTGCATTTCTGTAAGGTTAAACTAAGCCCTTTTATTTGTCTAGTTCTGCAAGGGAAACCATAATTTCAAATTGGATTTCAATGTTTTTAATGGGTGTATTATGTCAATTCAAAAGCAAGTCCACCAAGGTTCTACTGGTATGCTACTGACCCTCAATTATGCCTGGTTCTTCTTCAAGAAACACTTCTTACAACCTCGTTACTCAAGCTTCTGAAAATCTTCTTCGCCGCGTACTTGTTATAATTAGCTCGCAAAACGTTGGAGATTTTGGAATAAAAATTCCTTTTTAACTATGATTAGAAATTTTTGATTATTCCATAGCAATAAGATAATAGAATAAATAAAAATAAATTGGTTCACAATGGAAATGGAACATCCGAAATTGTATTCAAATTAAGAGGCTAGTATATAAAATTTAATAAGTACAAAGACTCCCATGGGAACTTTGTACTTAAACTTTGTAAAATTCAGATAATTTTAAAAAACTT
Source organism: Microvelia longipes (assembly GCA_018340805.1). NCBI lineage: Eukaryota > Metazoa > Arthropoda > Insecta > Hemiptera > Veliidae > Microvelia > Microvelia longipes. Next base: position 6,846,238 of record JACMZG010001893.1, on the reverse strand, counting down.
TAGATAAAGAAGAGAAATTATAGAAAAAAATGTATATTATTTTCAGGTGGTGCTCAACCGTCAGTACTTCAAGAGGTGAGCATTCCTGTCTGGACCAACCAAGAATGTAAGGCAAAATACGGTCCAGCCGCTCCGGGGGGTATAGTCGATCACTTTTTGTGTGCCGGTCAAGCTGCAAGAGATTCCTGCTCAGGGGATTCAGGAGGACCACTAATGGTTAACGAAGGAAGGTGGACCCAAGTAGGAATTGTAAGTTGGGGTATCGGATGCGGAAAAGGACAGTATCCTGGAGTATACACAAGAGTTACACATTTTCTACCATGGATCGCAAAGAATATCAAATGAGATAACGACCGTCGCATACCACCCCTCAAAAACCTTTTAAGAGATAAAATCAAAACTTTTCGAGTCAAATAATAAATTAATACAACTTTTATGAGTGTACACTTATGTCAATGCGTATGGACTGTATTACGAGACATCACTGTTTAGTACCGGCAAATTGGGTGGCACAAGCAATTTTGGCACAAGACTGTTATGATTTGAGCTTTAATCAAGTTGAGTATGCTGAGAGCAAACCCCAAGTAGAAAGAGATATGAGATGACTCTTTTCCAACCATCATTACTGCAAAGTACAATCTTTTATTAGCAAACTAACAGTGAGCTCTCAAAATACAGTTCATACTCTTGAGCTTATATAACCCAGTAAACAAGGGCAGATTGTAGTAAAGTTAAGTTGCCTATACCACTTTTCCATTATATTTTATTAACTACTTCTTTGACATCAGAGAGATCTTGTAATGCATTTAGGTATGCCTGATAAACACAAAATAAAAAAACCTGATAAACAGGTAAATTTAATGGTTCAAACCATTAGTGCTCAATTCGTGCCATTCGTACCCAAATAAACAACATGTTAGATATCTAAGTACTTCCTCAGTCCATCTAATATAAAAAAAATACCAACCTACAATTGTTAAAATTCATCATGCAAGTTAAACTAAGTGAAATAAATCTAGTTACTATAAAGCAATTATAATTATTATTTAAAACATTAAAAGACAATTTCTAAAACTTCTTCTTGATGTTTACCAAAAGATAAAAGAAAAGCATTTAGAAATTGTCATTTTTTATGCCGGCTACCTCGGACTGCCTGATAGTTTAATTTTTGAGAAAAGGTCTTATTAAAATAACTACTTTTAAAAAGTAGACCATATTTCATCAAGAAACAAAATAATAATTGTACTTAAAAATTTTAACTTATTTTTTCTTTTTAATTTATTTTTTTGGGAGTCAATTTTTTATTTGTTTAAATAAATTGAGTGTAAATAATAATAAAATGGTATTTACATTATTTAATCAACCTACACCTCAGCTTTATTTATATCATGGAGAAATAAAAATTAGTCAAATTAAAAAAAAAATAAACTACAAATATACACGTATAAGCATAAATAGATAGCCCTATGTGTCAGACTCTACTAACAATATTACTTTACTTTGAATCAATTAAAGAAAAGTCATGCAAACCCTGTTATGTTTAATTTTATGTATAGTTATAATAAGTAAGGCATACAAGAAATAGTTTAAAAAAGAAAGACTCCTTTTCCTTCTATAGGTGATAAATAAGTAAAATTTTACTTCATCCATTACAACAATATTGAACACTTGGCTCAGAGTAAAAAACATTTTTTATAAGTTGTTAGGCTGCAAAGTCAGCCTCCGTGGCCGTGATCGTAAAGGCGTTCGATTTTTGGCACCGGAGATCCGGGTTCGCAGCCTGGGCTATGCTCTAAGATTTTATGAATAGTATTTGTATTAAAAAGATTTCGCCAACTTTAATTAATTCTTAGAGTGCAGTAGATGCAACCCACCTGAGGTGGTTCCTGCAAGGTGAATACCCTGATGGGCCAAAAGGCCCTAAAACGGGCATTTTATTTTTATATTTTTTGTTAGGCTGCAACAATACTAGAATAGAACTTTAAACTTTACTCTAATACTGCCCTTAGATTAATTCACAAGCAATACCAATGTACGCAGAAGACCTTTGATGTGTACATAGTAATAATTAATATGATTAATTAAAGACGATAAAATATGTAACAAAATATGCTAATATATAAAAAAATAATAATAATAGTGTATTATTGGCTTACAATAATAGTGTAAAACCATCAAATAGTTAACAACCTAAAAAGCAAAACATAGCTCATCCTAAAAAGATGAAATGGCGTAGATTGGCAACAAATAAACATCTCCCACCCACCATTATAGAAATCAAAAAGGCATAGAAATAAAAATATTAGAAAACTAGCTTTATGAACAATCATCTTATTGAAGAGAATATTAGGTAATGTAGAGACATCAGTAGTTCAAGCCAGAATAGTTAAGCATTAACTTACATCAACTTATATAAAATATAAATACACTTAAAAAATAGCTTTATTAGAGGCACATGGGGGTGCCTCTTTGTTCTAGCCCAGGATAAGGCTTTACAAAAAAATTTAAGAAAATCTTCATAAATATTTGTGAATTCCCCCTTTAAATGAGAAAATATCAATAATCAAATCAAACACGGGTTGGTGCAGAAAGAATTACTGAATGATCAACCAAAAGCCCCCTAAATCAGTGAAGGGAGGAACCCTGTTCATACTCCCAGAACCACTTAAAGGGCGTACATAACATATCAATGGAAATCACAATGCAGTGGAAGCCAAAATTAATAACAGCTCAAAATAAAATATATTCATAAAAAACAACAACAGTATTTTACTTCATAATTTAAGGTCAATAAATAAACTTTTTTGTTAAAAAATAAACAACTCTCATCAATCATAATAAGGACCCTGGTAGGCGTAATGCCTCTTACGAATACGCCTTATTTATTAAAATACCCACAGAGACAGGCTCCAGCCAACCATCATATTGTGTCAATAGTTTGTTTGAAAATAAAATCACGATAAATACTTCAATAGCCCAAGCAGTTTCCGATATCCCACTGAAGACAGAAAATCCAAGATATTATATGGCCACCAACATGTAATGAAGTAACTATCTCAGTGAACTATCTATAGAAACAACTCATCATTTTTAGGTAAGTTATATAAATCAGTGGGCTGATCAGTAGTATCTAATGATAGGCACCTCAAAACTTGGTAAATCATTTTGACATAAATTAAATATTTCTACTAATTAAAAAGTTAAACAAATACGTAAAAAGAATAGTTTACTATAGGTGCTTTATGTAATCAGAGAAAAGAACATAAAATGTTCATTGGACCTAATTATGTTACCAAAATTGTACCAAGGTCAGGAGCTTTGGATGCCTTTGATTGAGTCAAGAGATAACCTTATTTCAAATAAAACTTCTGTAAAAGAGATAAGTTGATTGCCACAACCACTGATGCAAAAAATGAAGAGAGCACTCTCCCACTAAGTGGAGATCTAACAATAATGCTGACTAATGCAACGAACAAGAGACTGCGTGGTTTTAGTCTCGTAACAGTTTACCATATTAGTAGTAATATAATTGGTATACCGACGAGATATTAGCATATTCCCAAATGTATTACTCGAAAACCCTAATTTGTATACTAATGTCTTTTAAACTAATGCTAAATGTATAAGATACATAGTATTATATGTGTATAAAAGCTCAGCTTGATCTGATAACTTTTAGAGGTTTACTGAATTCTAGAGCAGTTAAATTTTTGCTAAGTCACATAGTATTAGTCTGAATCAGCTGTATAGCTTTCCCTACTAGAGTATCTTTGAGTCTGAATAGCTGAGATAATTGGAGTGATGTATTTATAATGTATCACTTAGTAAGTTACTAAAAATAAAAGAATAGGAATAACTCACCAAAAAGAGGCACATAATTAACTTCAATTGGTAGAACTGTTAAATTTAATAAGCTCTAACAACCAAATTCACCAGTTGACTCTATACGCCAAATGTCAAAACAAATGCACGAAAAAACATTATTAAAAGATTCTATATACGGATTTATAAACACGAAATTTAATCAATTGGAAAAGATTTAAGTCAAGTTAAGTTTTAAGAATATGTTAAATACAGCTGATAAAAGGAGGGAACAAATATCAGGTTAAGCATTATGATAGGAAAAAAGGAAGTAAACTAAGATTTAAGAATCGGGGTTTATTTAAATTTTAAAACACATTCGCATTTATAGTAGTCTGTTGTTTACAGCTCTGTTAAAAAAAGTTTGATTTTAAAACATGTATAAGTTAGCTACACACATACAGTAGTTACACCATGATTGTATTCTATAAATATTTTTGTGCTGAGTAAGGATTTAAGCTTATGTTAGATCTTCACTGCAGTCTTCTTCTTGTAATCAATGAACTGTGAGAGCAAGTGAGTAAAAAACGAATAAATAATAAATTTATCAAGGGGCTTTTTTGGTAATTTGTATCGAAGAGTTATAATCAGTTGACAGCGTGGGAGCTAATGAGGTTTGTCCTGCATGTTAAACCATACCTAAAGTTTCATATCTGGCAAACCTCATTGCTCCCTCAACACTATTTTCCCCTGCTGTCAACTGATAATAACCGTGGAGCTATAATATAATAGAAAGTCTCCTGAAACAATTTTTGCAATTGAGAATTGTAATTCACAAAATTTAGAGAAGTTTTTGTGTGTATTGGTCGAGGGGTTTAAGGTGCTCTGTTTTGAACCTCTGATCTTAACAGCAATGCCAGTTCTAATAGAGGTTTCGCCAAGCTTTTGGAAACTACCAGAATACTAAAACCTTTGAAGGCCAGTCAAAACTATTTGAAAAACTTGCATTGAAGAAATAAAATTAAATACCCCATCCTTTCTTTTAGGAGTGGGTTCTTCATTATTTTCTTATTAATTGTCAATTAGTACGTTCACACACACTTTAGATCCGCGTATCCTATAGAGTACGATCTCTCAATATGGTAATTTAAGCTGTATGAACCATGCAAAGGGGACCCGATCACATACACTAGAACTAGGGAGATGGAATCTAAAGGATCCCCCGATACGCTGTCTTTTTGTGTGTGTACCTTTAGAGACGATCGTATTTAACGGATAACCTTATCGTCGAACTTTTATTTCACTTCTATATAACTGTTTTTGATCAAATAACTTTTGGAATATTACTTTTTTAGTGTTTTCTTTATCATTATGCAAAGAAATCACAATTTAATTAAATATATTTTTTGTTTTTAACTTCCTTATAACCAAAAGTGAAGCTTCACTATACAAGACGCTATATTTTGGCGGGATCAGTTATCACTCGATCGACTAAACAAATACGCTGCAAGAACCGTGAAGTTAGTTGACCGTATTGTATACGTATTCTATATGATCAGCGGATCTAGAGTGTGTGTGAACGTACTAATTTTTTTAAAACTAATATTATATGCCTCACGCTATATCTTTTTACAAGGTCACGTGACTAAAAATCATCTGGAAGGGAGAAAATGCAATGCTTTTAACATACCTAGTAAAAGGGAATAGAAAAGTCTCTACCTGAGATAATAAAACCTGAACGGATATTATGGTTGTCCTATGAAGTCACTCAAGAACCTTTAGGTATTTTTTCTCTCCGAAGTCGGACAACTGCTGCTTCTATTAAAACAGCTGTTTTTTTCATGTAGAAAGATGTTGTGCGGAGAGTATATATATTCAGCATTGGTGTCCTTTATAGATAAATAAACAAGTTTAACCAGCGTGGGGCAGGTTTTCTCAGTATGGAGGTAAAATCCATGCTACTTATGGATGTACTACTTATGGTGGTAGCATTACCAGCTGGTAATGCTACCAGCTACTTGCCTTGAATTAAGGTTTTTCACATAAACTGATTTTTATTAATTAAAAAAATCTGAGCAATATCAGTAGAGCTGTCTATCAAAGAAAAGTGACCATTTAGACATGTAAATGAGCACATAAGCAGACTAAGACAGCAGCCTTACTCCACTTAAAGTTTCTTTAGTGGATTTTCATTAAAAAAATGATAAAAATCTACGATAATGATGATGAGATTGTTTGGATGCCTCATCAGGGCTAAGCTGAAATCGACAAATTTTATTGAATAATACAACAAAACATATTTTAACAGGTATTATGGTTATCTACAGTTGTAGTGGCTTAATAGGCTTGGTGTTACATTGACCCACCTGCAGCCTTTTCTACCAAATGGATTTTAGGTGTGTAAACTTTTTGAATTTCCGATGCCCTTTAACATTCCTGCATCAATATATTTCAAATTCATAATTCTTATGTTATACACTCCACAGAAAATAGAGCTTGCGAGTGGTATATACGATACGTTGAAACCCTTTACAGCTTTGTCTACAGCACATAACTTGTTTACTGAACAGTCGTCCAACCATTAAGAGCCGTACAAAAAGGCCTAACAACCATTTGCATAGTAAAAAAAAGTCCTCTAAATCTTTGGTCCAAAAAAGGTGTGAAATCAAATTTTCTGTCCAAGTCAACTCAAATTAATTAGTAATTTTAAAGTGATATATATTTTGATAAGTCTATTTTGAGATTTTTAGCAAATTTTCACCAGAAAATTACAAAGTTGTTCAGATGGCAGGTGTGGAGCTGATTTTTCTGATTTTGGGAGTAAAAGTGGAGCTAATTAGAGAAAAAGGCCTTGGATCTAATTATTAAAATCAACTGCCTCCATAGATGTATTGGTATTGTATTAACACTCTATTATAACATCTGAGTAGGCTCTCCATTTAAAAACAAGTAATACGAAATTCTGCTAACATCAATTAAAACTTTAAGCACAATTGATGAGTTCCTTCGTGAGATAGCTTCAGCAGGGTGAACACCCTGATGGACCGAAAGGCCACAAGTCTATTTTGTAGGCCTTGAATCATAATAAAATTTAAAACTAAACATGTAAACAAATAGAGCAATTATCTGAAGTCTGTAAAATTAAAAAAATATTGTATTCCTCATATCGTTATATTCAAATAAGCAGACAACTTGACATAAACATTGAACCATTTTTTCTTTTTTTTATTAAAATTTATCAATTAACAAATAAAATCATATACATATAAAACAGGGAAATGTACATAAAAATGACAATATAAACACCTACGACTACACAAAAATAACCAAAGGGGGAGGGGAAAGACTAATAGACTTTTGTAACATTTTCACATTATAATACATTCATCTTGATATTTTTAAAAGTAATAATTTTTCATTAAATTAAGCACCAAGACATTTGAACAAAATTAAAATAAAGGTAAACATGAACATAGTATTTCATAAAATTATAAAAAAAAAAATATTTACAAAAGAAAAATCCTAAGACTGTGTTCTTATTTTAAAAAATCTATTACTATTTCAGTTTATTTGAATTAAAACTAAAATAATTAGTGTCAATGATTAGCTTGACCGATGAGTAAAAAAATCAAGGATACCAAGAAGTTACAAAACAGAAAAATAATACTTGGTTAAACAGAAATGTGTCAACATTTCTGGAGTTAGGTATGGTTTGGTGTTATTAATCTTTTTGTACTTTGTTTTGACAGATCGGCAATTAAAATGAAGCTAAAATAAACAAATAAGATTGGGTTGTGATTAAAAAACAAGGAGCAAGTACATCATTAAGCTTTATCTAATTATTCAAACATACAAGAAAAAACAGGCAGCTCTGTAGCTAAAGAATTAAAATCAATTTTAGCCAAAAATATCGACAACCTTTAGATTTTAGTAAAATTAAAAAGCCTGCTACTTTTAGATGCCATGTTGGAGTTTCCCAAAATCTATTCAGTTCTTCCTCTCATTGGAATTCAATTTCTGAACAAAATTTCATCTCATTCAGTTGAGCCATTTAGTTGGCAATGAGTTATGAAGAAAAGGTGCACATAAATCCATACAGATACTTATTTTTTATAGTTTTGGAATATGTAGGTGCCAAAACGAGGACATTTCCAGACAAGAATTCAGCCTCTTCTGATATTTCTGTATAGCACTTTTAAAAAAGTGCAATTCATAAATTCTTTTCTATCACAAAAGAATTTTAAAAAATATATTTTAAGAAATTAACCTAGTAAAATATAGTTAACTTTAATGTCAATATGTACAATATTTTATCTGACTGGCACGTTTGAATAAATAAATAAATAAATAACTTTGGACAATCTGTGTTCTTTCTGTAATGATCTACGGCTGTGAAACTTGGGCGATGTCAGAAAAATGTTATTAAAAAGATGAGAGTAGCACAGCGTAGAATGGAGTGACGTTTGAATAGCAATGATTTTTTAGAAATCATATTAAACATTAATGTTTAATCATCTATTAAAAATTGTATAGCATTTATAAATTTGAAAATAATCTATAAAATTGAACACAACACAATCTTAAATCAAGTTTAAACAGCTAAAATCTTGCTGACGCTCATGTAAAGAAAAGTGGTCTAACATACATAATTTAAATAGTCTTTTGACTGATTTAATGTTAAATAAACAGAATAGTCAATAAATTTTTATAAATGAACTCACCCTAAATATAAAAATTGAAATAAAAATAAAATCAAAACAAACAAACGGGATGGCAAACACAGCCAACATTATAAAACTAATAAACACTAATGACTTAAACAATAAGACAAGTTAATTATAATATTTATCACAGCAAAGCTTTTATCTTAAGAATAATTAATATTTTTATAATAATTACACAATATGACATCTAACTCACCAAACTCACTAATTTATGAGTAGATAAGTTCATTTACATTAATTTTATACATTTTTTAGATACTATTGCCAAATAGTGTGCACTAGAACTAGATAGGCCACAGTCCTAGTTTAGTACTGATTAATAAGAGGCAATAATAGTTACTTATCACTAGATAGTTTTATTGGGTCGTAAGAAGTAACGAGTGTTGGGTAACAGAGCTGAATAAAAAGCAGTGAAATGTAGCTATGAGTCAACAAATTAAATAATAACTGATAAGACTACCACTGATATTGGTAGAAAAAAGCTAATAGTAAGCCCTCTAGCTGAAGTGCATACTCTTGGCTATCACGAGAAGGTAGCAAACAAACTCAGGGGGTTTCATAATTACATAACTATTTCAACAAGAAACAATCCTAATATAATTCATTCTAGGTAAAAAATGTATACATATAAAAAGGAAAAGTACGTATTTATAATAATAAAATAAAAAATATAATAATGATTATAACATAAAACATCCTGTGAATAGTTACATTAAAAGTGTAACATCAAAGTGATTGAATTTTTAAATCAAGTTTGGATAAGGCAATTATAGATTTATAACATGATAACAGAGGTCTAGACTCATTTAAGACTACTTAGGAGATCTCTTAAATCATTGAGTAGTGAGTAGGATAGTCCCGGCAGATATTCAAAATACACTTTATTCTATTTAATAAGAATTATTGTTTAAGGTGTTCACCTTATGTCTTAAAAGAAGAGTGTATTATAAAGTAATGTATAGCATAAGTATAACATCTGTTATAGTAAGTATAATGTATAACATATAAGTAGTATAATGTATAACATCTGTTATCAATCATTGCCAACTGAGAGACACTAAGTTAGTCTCCATCAATAATTTAGCCAAATACAATATCATCAAGAAAAAATTAAACTAATAATAGCAGTTTTAAGAGATTAATTTTACGCCAACTACTTACTTTCAGACCATTTTACACTATGAATATTTCACACATCCTTTTCAATGTGCCTTATATACAAGCAGGTAAAAATATTTCTTATAGATATATAACAAATAATTTTAACTGCAATTTAAAAAAAGACACTGGGAATTTAGATTAAATAAGATGGGGTGAAATTGCGATAATCAAATAGCTTATCAGATTCTTTTTTTTTTTAAATTCACAGTTGGTAAACTTACAGCATTAAAAATTGATATTGGTTAAGTTATTTTGATAAAAATAATAATTCTTATTTATAGTTATACTAGTTTTGGTTTTGGTCAGTTATCAAGCTCGTCAAAATTCTATTGGTTCATTCTGACCCCACATCTTGAAAGGAGTAGCTTTCACTAAGAGAATTTGTATCCTTACTGATTTTTGCCTGGCTTTCAACTGATTTCAAACAAAAACTATGAAACTAGTCCAAAGACTATTAAAAAGGTTTACAAAAGTAAAAAAAAGTAGCGTTGAGGTTTTGATGAAAATGATAGGTAAGTACTAAGCTTAGAGGATAAGTTGTTAACTGAGAGCTAAGCACTGTTTTGCAGTGAGCTTTAAGCTTTAAATAACTTCAGCTTTGTTAAGGGATCAAGCCTCATAGGATAAGTAACTGTTCATTAAAACCACACTTGATAGTGAAATATAAATACGTTTAGTGTTAATTTGAAATCAACATAACATCATGACTAGAAGTTATTTTTTTAACTGGCTTAAAATTTAATTTGATACTTAGATATAAGCCAAATAAGAATAATTTTCCTTTTTATTATAATTATGGTAAAAAATTGATATTATCCAGGGCTCTCTACAAGGGGAACTTATTTAAGTCTAAATTTAAGCATTACTTTAGAGAAAAATTAGTCATTTTTTGGTTTTGCATTTTTGAAAGGTCAAAACAAACTATCAACAAATTTCCGATTCATCATATATTTTGCTGTGGGAATTAGATCAAGTTGGCATAAACAATTGACACCTAGAATGAGTCATTTAAGGAATGTCGGAATCGGAAAAATTTCCACACTGATTGACATAATACATCCTAAATCACAGTGTTTTCCCACATCTCTTGGTCATAAAAATGTTTTGAGAGAACTTTATTGTTTTTAGATATAAATAACACACAAAATTATCAACAATAAAAGCACATTGCACATTGAAAGGTTTAAGATGATTTTAATAATATTACTTGATTATTATAAAAGCAATAGACATAGTAGGGAGGAATTAAATAAAGAGAAGCAATTATTTTCTTAGCATATCAAATTATAATCATGGGTGATTGATTTTGACCAATCACATTCCTTCAATCACACTAACTTATTAAGGTGTCAATTTTATTTTAGGGTCGGTATAATTGCCTACGACTTTGATGAGACACTCTTAACTCTGAGACTTGTCACTATGATATTCTTAGAGTAAATAGCTACTCTCAAAGAACTTTTGAGGCCAGGAATTATAACATTTTAAAAGTGAAATGCTACTCTCACAGTAAGCTTGTTTATGTACAAAATGTTTTATAATGAACCACATACATACAAGTACAAATACTTATAGTGCATGCATTACACAATTTAATAATTTTAAATTTAAAAATAGTTACAAGTAAAAAACTAAAGGTACAGAGAAGGTTTGTAAAGAGACAAATTTGAGAGCACCAAGGGTCAGGGTAAAAAAAATAAAAAAATAGTGTCTTGAGAGCACTAGAGCCGATCTAGCCTGAAGTGATCTTCGGCGGAAGGGTCGGTAATGAGGTCACCATCAGTGAGCATTTGAAGACCATCTAGATCAATGGGATCTAGTCCTTCTCTCAGACAGTCATCCGTTAAAAGATCAGAATCTGTAAGTGAGACTATAGCTTCATTTAAGTCTTTGGGAAGTTCATCACTATTAGAAAAATCTGAAAATTAAATAAACAAATAAATATGTTCCTAGTGTAAAGAATTAGGTACAGGGTGCAATACCCCATTTTATAACTCAGACAGTAATAAAGTCAGATTGATTCCCAGTGATTACCCATCTAAAGACTAACCTCACTTGATGCTGCTAGCGATATTAGAATATAACTTTGTATACATATTGATTACAGAAGGGAATTCACTTTTGCTAAATTTACACTTAATTGAAAAAGGTATCTATTTTTAACAATTTTTAAAGGTATACATGTCATTCAGGACAGCTCTCCTTGGGACCCTTAGTCGAAAATAAACTTAAAAAAACAACAAAATAAAAAAATCTGGGAACAGGGTACTTCTAAACTTTTCCTTGTCACATTAGATTCGCTACGTGTAAAAGACTTCTGTGTAAATATGGATTACAGCCTAATTGTACAAAAACTAGAAAATGTAGTTAGTTACCTGTCAGTACTATGTCAGGAATACTGGAAGGGGTGTTGGGGGCTGTTTGAGCATTTAAAGTATTTATCCTACAAGAGTAGTGACTTTGATGAGACGGGGACGTGCTAAAGTAACTCTGATCCTGTTGAAGTTGATTACAGCTTTCATCTGCCTGTAAATACACACGAGTTGAAATCATTGGTATATAATATAGTATAAATTTTTAATGGTTTCAGTTTTAAACATTTAAAATTTTCATGGATATAGAAAAATACTACATTTTAAATACTATATTCATCAGGCAGTGAACCTTAACAACCAACCTCAGAAAAAACTTATTATACACATATTTTGCTCTCAAAAATAATTTTTAAAAAATGCTGACTTTAATCTTTATGTTAACAGTATAAAACAGCAAATAAATATTACTTAATTTATTAAAGAATTAAGAGTAATAATAGCATACTGTTACTGTTATTCTAGTTCACAAATCTCATAAAAGATAATTGAAATTACTTAAGATTAAAGGCCCGTCTACAACCTTAAGTTAAGTTAGGAAGAAGTGAAGAATTCCTCAGGAAGAATCGAAGAAGTGAAGAATTTCTCACTTAGAACAATCTATTTTGAAATTCCCCCTCTTTAGACTTAAGAGATCCGTAAACACGTCTACAACCTCTAAGTTGTTAAGTCAAGTTTTAAAGTTATAATTACACATATAGCTGTATTTAGACTACTTTTCTTTCTACTGTCTACACACATTTTATTTATTTATTTATTGTAACAACGAGCAGGGCTCAATAACAATTTTAATACAATTTAAATAATCATTGCTTTTTCAATGGTCTTTCCTTCCGTTTTTTAAAAACTTTTTGCCAATATTTTTTGAAGAAACAAATTAAGTGTCGAGTTCGTGAATTATGAATAAAAGAATGAAAATTCAATTAAAAGGTAAAGCCAAAACCTAAACATATTTTTGACAAAGGTACAAATCTTAATCTGGCCTGTCTCGATTTTTGCATTTTCATAATAAAACAAATGCATCAATATCATTTAAAATCAAAACATATTTACCTATCCATCAAGTAGTATAACATCACATTGTACCAAGTACAATGTGGTACTTTTTCAGATAAAATCGGAGATATATTGCTTCCCTTAAACTAGTCTCAACTTCAAATTATTGAAGATAATTTAAGCTCATTTTCGATTAATTAAAAAAATACCTGTGCTACGCTGTCATAATTTGCATTATAGTTTTTAATTATTTGAATTCTTCGAAAGAATAATAACAATATAATCCATGATTATATTAAATTTTTAATTATTTACAGTAAAACATAAATTTTTTGGCACTTGAAAAAACTAAATATAATTTCAAGCATCCCACTAATAATTTATTTTACCCATAACTTTTAAACTAGACGTTAAATAGCTGATACATCATACATCAAAAACAGTAAAAAAAAATCAACGAGTTCTTGCCCGTCAAAGATTAAAAATTCAGATGACAAAGTTTTCAGAAATTTGGTGGGTCCATTTTTTCCTATGGAAGTACATTTGCAAAAACATTTCACTCGATTGGTTAAATTTTCAATTTTTCACAAATGTAAAACTTTTAAAAACTTATAGAAATATGACACGTTTAGACAACTTTCCAATTCTCTAGCATGAACACAGCAGAGTTATGCCTAATACAGACATAGGCTAATGTTTCCGGTATTTTTATAGAAGACAATAGTTTCCTTATAAACCAACTACAGACCAAATAGAAGTAGGTAACAGAAAAGGAAAAATAAAAATGACTTTTGAAAAAGTGTTCTCATGGCAGGTTTAATTTTCTTCAATATGTTTCTATCTAAATATTGAAATGACACCATTGGAATTTTCAATACTTCATAAAGGTTTCATTCAATGTGGATAAAGGTCAACTATACTGGATACTCATATATAGGGTTAAGGCTTGACCTAACAACCATCATAAACAATCACTATTTCCCAGGCTGACTATATTAATCTTTAGTTTGCTAAGTAGTTAATACTGGTTGAGTTGAAAAGAAAATAATAGTTTTATTTACAAAATAAAAATAAAATACTTGTGGCATTACTTACAAGTCCCTTTTTGGATGCATATTAAAAGAAAAATAAATAAATTACATCCTTGAAAGAATTAAGCCAGTTAAAACGGAACAAATGGCAAAAAATATGTTTAACAACAGTAAATTAATTTTAGAGGGAGAGGCAAACCACTTGCTTAGACCCTAATACGTAGCTTACACGTGTTCTACGTTCAATACCCTTGTTCCTTTAGAACTCTGATTGTACACCAAGTGTCGTTGGGCCCTTAGACAACATGACCATTCCCCAGTAGGGTGAGACACAAATAAACAATAAATAAATTGTGCGAGAGACAAGTGAGAAATGTAACAAGCTTGTTACATTTTCTACTAGTATCTCACAAAATTTATTGTGTCATCTATTCATGTTATGAAAAACTTGGTAGTATCAGATGATAGATTATACTAGTCAAGCATGATAGCGGTAAGAGAGCACTTCTCGTCTCAGGTAAATACTTCACATTATATTCTGATGAGGTTATATGTAGAGCCATCAATAATGACGAATGTCATCATTTTGCTTGTTACATTTCCTAAGCCTCTCTTGCACAATTATATTGTGTCAACTATTTATATTTTGCATAACTCTGTAGTATCAAATGATAAAACTTATAGATTCTTAAGTAACAAACTTGTTAATTAACAATATATAAATGGACTAAAACTTAATTAATCAGTTGATCAAAAATAGCTGTCATTACCCACGTGATAAAAAGAACATTTTTTCCAGTCAATAAAACTAATATTCAAGATACTTAGATCTCTTGTGTGGATCTAATCATCCAGACAGATCATATAGAATCAGGTAAAAATTAAATTAAAACATATGAATTTAAGGGCTAAAGTACCATCATTAAGGGAAAAAATATTTTCAAGGTCAGAATTAAATATGCAGGCCATATTCACATTAATTGATTATATAAGACAACTATTAAATAATGCACCATATCAATAAAGAAATAATTTAAAACAATATATTACCATGCTAATGTTTTCAAAATGATGTTGTAGAGCATTTGTTTGGAGATTAATATAACTGGAATGGTCTGGGAACGGACTCATTCCACTGCTGACACTCGCCGGGGATGAGGGGCTCTGCGGAGAACTACTCCGTGGACTACCCACTCCAAACTGAAACATTATTTATGTTTTTCTCAGCAAAAACAAGTATAAGATAGCAATCTATTTGAGCTCTAAAAATCTTCTTGACATTTTTTTGAAGGGTTTTACTTCCAGATCAATAATTATAAACTTTAAATTTTAAGTTTAAGGAAGGATTAGCTTGAAAGTTTGAAGGATCAAGTATAACCCAATAGATTGTTGTCCAACATACCTAATTAGCTTTCTTGATAATCAGCAACCAACTAAAGAATTTAAAGGGATGCAGCAAATTGAAGAAGGTTATACGAGTGTAACCATCTAAAATGTGCCCAAAAACTCAGAAAAGAAACAAATTGATTTTTTTTCTTGGACTTATTCTTGACATTTGAGTTGATTTTATTAATATTTATTTTTAAAAAAAAAAAAACAATATAAATTTACAACTTACTAAAATTATTTTGCGTGGATCTATTTTTATGTAACTAAAGTTATAACTAAATACTACTCCAATCTCTGGGAGTGGAAGGAAATAGCAGGGATATTATATTTCTTAATAATTAACTTTAGGTACACTCAATCACAAGTTTTGGCACTACGATTTTAAACTGAATGCTCATTGCCAAGAGTAAATAATCTGTTATTTTCCATTGATAACAAAGTCGTTAATAATAATACAAGTAAAGTAGTGACAGATTTACAGCCATAACATATATTTACACTGAAATTTCAAAGTATGAAATTTATGTTGTTTTCAATAGATTAATCAATGCACACAAGGTATAAAGAAAATTATTCTAAACAATAAAATCTAAAAAGATTAAAAAGACAGTGTTTTAGCAAGTATTTTAAAGCTTACAGGTTTTATACAAATGGATATGCAATTGCATGCATCATTAAAGCTCTGAGAATATAACAAAAATCTAAAGCTATAAGAGCTATTTCCTAGATTAATAACCATAAAAAGGATAAGTCAATAAAAAATTCTACAAAATCAGACAGCTAACTCTTTGTATTAAAAACCTACAGTCTCTTCTGACAATAAGAAGCTTATTACAATAAGGCGCGGTCGAATATCTAGAACGTTGGATCACCAACAAACTTTTTTATAATTTTTTTTTTCAAAATTTCAGTAATTAGCCGGATTTGTGATATAGAAGCCTATTTCTGTAATCTGCACGCTCTTTTGGTTAATCTCAAAGAGTATTTACATTCTCAACGATTATTTTTAATTAACTTGGTACATATATAACTACTGTTAGACATCAATGTTGACAGTCAAAATTAACACAAATATTGTCTACAGTAGTTATGTATGTACTTAGATTAAAAAATAATCGTTGAGTGAATGTAAATACTCTTTGAGATTAACCAAAAGCGTGCAGATTACAGAAATAGGCTTCATATATCACAAATCCGCTAATTACTGAAAATTTGAAAAAAAAATTATAAAAAGTTTGTTGGTGATTCCAACGTTCTAGATATTCGACCGCGCCTTATAATTTCTTATCATTTGTAAAAATTGTCATCTAAAACTTGGAGGGTAAAAAATAAAACACATTTCTAAAGCAAAGGAAAACCAAGGAAGAGCAATCCTTTGGTTTGGAATTACAATCCCCCCCCCCCCCTACTACAGCCGGTAACTTTAACTAAATCCAGAGAAAAGTAACCCTGAATTTTTCACCTCATTTAACAAAATTTTATTTTCAGTAACACCCCATTAACAAAAGCAATCCAGAGACAATCGCAACTAGGTTCATTCAATGAACAAGAAGAAAAAGAGATCTTTGTAGGTATAGTACACACTCTTTTATTGAGACTTCCTTAAAATGCAAAACAAAAAATGTTTCAAAATCATATATGCCAAAAAAATTAACAGATCGTTAATTTATTTAAAGGTTTAATTATTAAAAGAACCAGTTTAAACAAATAAGGCAGTTAAAAAAAAACAATAAAATAAAAATAGAAGTACAAACCGGTACAGAGAGGGAAGGTGAAGGTTGTGGGCTGGGCCGACTAACAGGAGTTCGATAAGTATTAAAACAATTCTAAAGCAAACAAACAATCAAACAAAAATATCTACATTTAAAACAAAATAAAAAAAATCTAAAACACATAATCTAAATAATAAAAAGTTTACAAAGTAAATTCTGAATTTATAATGCAAATTGAGGATTTAAAAAAAAATTACTAATCAGTCTAAGAGTACATGTTATAAAATACCATTTTTTTGGAGAAAGTAGAATAAATAAAAATAAATCATTGAACTGCCCTTCTGAACAAAATTCTGTGACTTTATACCAGTTTTGCAATCAATTACAGTGTTTATGCTGTTGACGGCAGTAGTAACAAAAAGCAAAGAACACTTTATTGACTTCATTGAGAATATAAGTTTCATTAAATCTCAAAGGTTCATGATCTTATATTTCAAAGCAAGGTTTGCCTTTATATTTAAAAACGATAACTTTACAATGATTGAAAAAGTAAAACTGATATATAATAAAGCATTTCTTTTGAGCTACTAACTCCAAATGGTCAATACTACAACTTTTTGCTAGCATTGACTAAACTAATAACTAAAAAGAGAAAAAGTAATGATACAGGGTGATTTATATTTTTAATTTTCAAAAAACATTTGCAAAAATCAGAATCCGGGATGAAACCAGAATTATCCGTTTCAGGTGTTTTTAAGGCCTCCTAAGTGGTTTTCACAAAGTTGTCTGTCAGTGTGTGTGTTTGTTATCATTGTAGCTCCTAGTGTATTTATGGTAGAGAGTTGTAACTACGTACAAAAATAAGTCTACCGTTGTAGTCGTGCGATTCAGAAAATAATTTTTATGACTACATGAACTCGCAATAATGACAGCAAAAAATCATAAAACGTGAAAAATTATGCGATCGGATTTATATTTGGTAACCATGTATAAGACTAACATATGTCCTAAGTTTCATTTTATTATTAGTATTAGTTCAATTTTTATCTAATGGCTTCTGTACGTTTTTTACAAATTTGTAAAAAAATCTGTAAATAATCCAATCAAGTTGAAATTCAGTATTATTGTATACCATTACGTAATAAAGCGAGTTCGAAGTAGGGAGGATGAGAAAAAGTTCCGAAGTACCCAGTACCCATTTTTTTATATGCATAAACATTCTTAAAGGCAACTTAATACAGAACTAATTAGCACTTTATCTTTAAGGCCAAGCAATTAAAGAATTGTATAATAAATCATACGATGCTAACTCAAAGAACGTTCAATGTACAATTCATGCTTAAGAAACTTAAAAAAACAATATGAAACATAAAATATCTGGAAAGTACATTTAGATCTATGATATTTTGAAAATATTCTGAGTAAAGAAAAAATCTCATTGTAAATGCAGGGATAATAAGATAGTTGTATCATGCATGTTGATAAATAAACATATGAAAGAATAAAAATAAAATATATTAACATTCAGCAGTATCATGCTAAACATTTATAAAAAAACGTTTAAAAGAATGAATAGACATCACAAAATAAAGCAAGTGAATAAAATCAAATACCTAAACGTTTGTATTTTTTTATTGATTGCTCAAAATAGACTTGACTTTTATTATGACTTGACTTATTATTAAACTTTTGACTGTTATATTTTTATTTCATGTCACTTATAATTAATTTACTTGGCATTTGTATGCACATTAATTTATGTTTCAAACAATAAAGACATTTATTTATTTATTTATTTATCTTATTATTCCTCTTTCAATATAAAACTTGAAATCTTACATTTTTATGACAGAGGGAAAACTCAATCCCTGGGGCATTTTTCACATTAACACCTTATCATTAAATATTGATACCTTTTTAAATATTACTTACTCAGTCAAATTTCAAAGATAAGTTAGTCTTCAAAGATTTTATTTTAAAACATAATTATCAAAATTAAAAACTGTTTCCTTAAAAATCATTTGAAAATATCACATTTATATAAATATTAAAAATGAGGGCTCTATCTGAGAATTTGATAGCATAATCAGGCTACAATGATCTTTAATGTGAGTTAAAGGTGGGACTACTTAATATAGGAGCAGTCGTCGGACTGTACTGACCTACCACCCAACTACATTCCTGATGACTACAATTATATTTTCTAACCTGCAATATCTATGCATTACATATTTAATAATGAATATATTAACCAAATATTAATTTATTTTATACACTATTTTAATTATTCTATTTTTATAATAATATTTTTTTTTATTCTTAACTTTTATTTCTATAAAAATATGTTAATTATATTTTTATCTGGCTTAAGCAACACAGTGTGAAAATTTCTGCAGCAAGAAATATACTCAAGTTGCTTAACCATTTTTGAGTAATCTCAAAATAATCACATTTGTGATGACAGTATTGTTTATTCCACTTAAGAACTTAAAATAATAATATAATCTATAAGGGTAGTTAGTGATTTAGAAAAGGACGTAGGCACCAGAAGGAGGAACACACACATACCCCTGATCAACACTCAACTGTCTTGGGCTTTAAAATTTCGGTGCTAAAGCTACTAAGCTTGTTTCATGCCTATAGCAAATACAAATAAGAAGATAAGGGTAGGGAGATGAATTTGAAACCTGCTCTGATAAACAACCCTTTACATCAGTTTATCTAAACCTAGTTAATTACCACACCTCCTTTCTATAAAGAATAATATAAATTAAATTTTCCATCTTAATGTTTGGCCTTACTAAGCCATAAGTGGCCAATATTGTTACTAGGTTAACATATAGAGGCCACTAATGTGTCAATGGGACACAGAATGGACTAAAAGACATCAAATAAAGTACTAAAAGATTTGTATTGATAGAATTAAACAAAACTATCCGCTATGCGTTCATTTAAAAAATCAACCTTTGTTAACAATTGTTTAAGTTCTGAAAATCAGCAAGTTGGTCCCACTACTGAAAAAAATAAAAACTCACAAAAACAGTTTTTAAATACAGTTAGCTGTACTAAAGATTAATTATTAATAATCAGTTATCGGTGTTTATGCAAACGGGATCTGGATACTACCATAGATAAGTTAAGCCAATAAACTGGCAAAAAATTTAACCATATTCTATATTACATTAAAGAGAGGACTGTTTAGCCCTAACACTCTGATATTAAAAGATTGGGTACGGGGTACCTCGGAACTTTTCCTCATCTCATCAGATTCGCTTTGCTCATCCTCCCTGCTTCGGACTCGCTTCACTCGTCCTCAGATAGTAAATGCATCCGTTTCATTTTCAGCGGTCACCCATACAGCACTGATCCTGCTTAACTTTTATGTTCCAACAAAAACCATAGATATACCTGTCGTATTAAAACGAAACATGGTGTCCGTATATTTTACATAAAGGTATTCACTTGTACCGAATTTCAATTTAAAAAGGTTATTTTCCGATTTTCAAACACAAGTTATTTGATAAAAATTGAACTACTTCTGATAGTAAAATGAAACTTAGCACATATATTAGTCTTATACATGGCTACATGCATGACGCATCTCAATACAATCGCATCATTTTTCTGCGTTTTATGATCTTTGATATTTTTGCTGAGTCATTATTGACTCAGCATGTTTGGTTAATGACAAATCAAAAAATATTTTCCGAATGAAACTACAGTGCTAGACTGATTTTTGAACAAAGTTTCAACTTTCTAGCATAAATCTACTAAGAGCTACGATGATTACAGACGCACACACACATACAGACAACTTTGGGGAAACCACTTAGGATGCCTTAAAAACACCTGAAATGGATAATTCCGTTGACATCCCCAATACGGATTTTTTTGCAAACACAATACTTTTCCTATATACCTACAGTATAAAGGAGAAATAGTAAAAAAATAAATCAAAAATAATAACCAACACCATTTAAAACAACTCCATTAACCCCCCTCCCTCTTATTTATTCCTATGCATTAGTTGTTACACTAAATTCTTATGTTATTTCTAAGATTAACACCAAAAGTCAACACCACATTAAATCAGTAATTAAACAACTACCAAAATTAATATTAACCACTTCATATCTTATTTACAAGTTGCTCAAATATGTACTCAATATCCCGTTTGACCACTTATACATTCTGTGGTCTAACTGATGGTGATCATAAAAAAAATATTTTTATATTGTCAACCCAATATTAAGGAATATGGTCTAAGTCAAGTGTAGAATGGTCAAAATCAAGTTATTTGGAAACTTAATAAAATTACACAACAACTTAACATCATTCAGAAACTTAAAATTATTTTGTCCTTCATAGCAATGATTCATAAAAAATATAAATAAAAAGAATAAAATGAAAGTGAACATATAAAGCTACACGGAGAGGAAAACAGTACTTGGAAGGGTAGTTACCTGCTGTGAGGCCACAGGCTGTGGGCTGGTGGGTTGAGGTTGCAGAGGCGATACAGGGTGGGGGTAAACAAACTGAGGGCTCATACCCTATAAATAAACAAAACTACCAATGTAAAACAATAAGCAATGATAAGCAACAAACACTAACATGATTCACATATGACAGAGAAGGGAAACATTAACATTACACGCTCAAAGAATATATACTACACTAAGAGGATTCGCTTTTCCCTTCAATAAATAGTGCTAGTGGTATTATGATCAAAAGAACCCCCCAGTTCTACTAAAATATTTTTAACACCGACTCCCTCAAAACCAGTTACAATGCATATTATAGGAAATAGGGAAACAAAATATATTATTTTTTCATCAGTTAGAAATCTGGGGACAAATTAGGAAGTCTATTCAAGGTGTCAGAAATGAAGCAATGATCTCTCTAGGTATAGAAAATATTCTTTGGCATTTACTGCTAAGATAATGGTGAGATAATATAACACACGATAAATCTAACATGAATATGAATAATTTAAAAAATATTATATCATAGTAATTAAGTGAATAAAAACCAATTATTTTTATAGAGCAGGAGCACTAAAACCGTAAATGTTAAGAAAATGGGGTGCTTTTATACTGATATTACACTAATACTGTATATCGCTAAGGGAATTCAAGTGCATCGTAATTGTAAAAGTGTATTAAGGCTATAACAATAAAACTAATTACAAAAAATTTAATCTATAAGATATACCACTGAAAAGGGAAATAAAGTGTACATAAATTAAAACATATCTGGGTTCTAGTGAGGTATCAAAATTTCAGGATAGTATTTCTCTTTTAACATCAAATAAATAATACTAAGTTATCATAATGTGTTAGCTTTTCTATTCCTCCATAATATAGGCCCTACTTTCCAAATTCTTTACACTATAACCTCTTATCCAAATTATGTTTACCTCAAAAGTTTTATTATTTAAGTCATTAAAATTAATTTTAAAAATGTCTTAAATTTACTGTTTTTTGGATTAGTTTTCTGTTGTTTGTGAAAAAAATTAAAAATTTAATTCATTTTTTGTTTCCAGATTCTTAAATTTTTTAAATAAATATTCATCGATAACCACTTAGCATTAGGAAAGACAGAAACCTTTTCGGTAAAAATTAAGTGTTTTTTTTTGTAAAACCCATAAATTTAAATTTAATTTAGGCCCAGGCTCTACGACTAAATGATGTTAGCTACTCCTCTCAGACTCAATAACCAGTTTCATAGAACCTAATAGAAAATAATATTAAAACTAAGTTAGTAATAATAAGCAGTAAATGTGCTCTCTAACCACCAAGAAAAGAAAAAATGTTATTTACGTGATTGGTAATATACTGAGGAGGTGTTTGAGGCTGCGGAGGTCCAGGAGCTTCATGAGGAGGAGATCCGAGGAAATTGCTGAGTCGAGGAGGTTGGTATGAGGAGGAGTAACCGTTACCTGCATTCGATCCCTGCAATATAACCAACCAGGGATTGAGCTATTGCTCAATAGCTTACTACTTACAATAGCAACCTCTCTATTCTTACTCAAAAAATTACAATTTTAATCGAGCCTATTCAGTAAATTGGCATTGCACTGATTGTTGAATCATTGTTGATTATTACCCACGTGTAAGATTATTT